>AP025044.1:35971338-35985922 GCA_036186865.1 Eustoma russellianum
CATTTACGGGAGAGCAGTACTTACAGTCTCATGTCGGGTACGAACGTGCACAGGATCCGGACGAACAGCCGTGTATATTCGTGGAGGAAGATCCGAACCCTCAGGCGAGATAGTTTTTTGAGATGCTGAATGCCGCCAACACGCTGCTGTATCCCGGCTGCGGTAGTCAGAAACAGATGTTCATGATCGGTCGAATGACGAGCATGAAGACGGAGCACCGCATGACGGATAGATTGTACGTTGGGATGTGTCAGCTGATGAGGGAATCTTTTCCCGAAAGGAACACGATGGTCGACAATTTTTATTCGACGAAGAAACAGCTGCAGGCGTTGGGACTGCCGATTTAGAAGATCGATTGTTGTTCGGAGGGGTGCATCATATACTGGGGCATCAACGAGGATAAAGACAAGTGCAGGGTCTGTGGGACACGCAGGTGGAGAACGAACAAAAGAAACCGGAACGTGCCAAGAAAGCAATTCTACTATTTACCTCTCGCCCCTAGACTGTAGAGGCTCTACGCATCCGGTGCCACAACTAGCCAGATGAGGTGGCACGCGGAGCACTACACGAAAGACGGTGAGATGTGCCATCCATCTGACGGCGAAGCTTGGAGGACGTTCGATGCGACACATCCGGATTTTTCGTCAGAGACAAGGAACGTTAGGTTGGGGTTATGCACCGACGGGTTCAACCCGTTCGGACAGTCGGGAGAGCAGTATTCGTCGTGGCCTGTCATCGTGACGCCGTACAATCTACCATCTTGGATGTGCATGAAGAAGCCGTACATGTTCTTGACTGTGATCGCACCGGGGCCTAGGAATCCGAAACAGAAGATCGACCTATACCTGCAGCCATTGATACAGGAGCTGAAGTGGTTGTGGGAGTTTGGCGTGGAGACGTTCGATGTATCCACCAAACAAAACTTCCAGCTTGCGCTGCGCTGATGTGGACGCTCAGCGACTTTCTGGCTTATTCTATGTTGTCGGGGTGGAGTACAGCGGGGAAATACGCTTGCCCTTACTGCATGAAGCAAGCGAAGACGATGTCTTTGAAACATGGACGTAAGATTTGCTGGTTCGACAGCCATAGGAAGTTCCTGCCCAAACGTCATTTGTACAGAAAGAACGTGACGGCGTTCATGCCTGGCATCGTCGAGATGGACACGAAGCTCGAGCTTCTCACGGGTGCGGAGGTGTTGGAGGAGATAGACAGTTGTGGATTCGTGGGGGTCGCTGATGATCCGGACGACAGCCACAACGCAGACCTGGCCCGTGACTATATCGGGTGGAAGAAGAGAAGCATATTCTGGGAGCTTCCGTACTGGAAGAGCATTATGATACGACACAACCTGGATGTCATGCACATTAAGAAGAACGTGTTTGACAACATCTTCAATACAGTGCTGAATGTGCCTGGAAAAACAAAAGACAATTTGAAGGCACGACTTGATATGCGTGACCTCAAAATGCGACCGGAGCTGCATCCCGCTGGCACATCCTACATGCCGAAGTCCTCGTACACGCTGACTGCGGAGAAGGTCAGTGCGTTGTTATCGTGGCTGGGGATGGCTAGATTTTCTGACGGCCATGTTTCGAACCTGTCGAAGAACATCGATGTGAATAAACGCGGTTTGCACGGGATGAAGAGCCACGACTGTCACGTGTTCATGAAACGGTTGATGCCCATTGCATTCCTGAGCTGCTTCCAACCAATGTATGGGAAGCACTTACCGAGATGAGTCTGTTCTTCAGATGTCTTACATCCACGAGACTCAGGGCGGATGATATGTCAAGACTGGAGGGCGATATCCTAGTGATCCTATGCAAGCTGGAAACTGTATTCCCTCCGGCCTTCTTTGATTCAATGGAACACCTGCCAGTTCATCTACCATACGAGGCACGCGTTGGTGGTCCTGTTCAGTACAGGTGGATGTATCCGTTCGAGAGGTACTCTTATTTATTACGTGACGTTCTTATGTGTCTAAGCGCGAGCATGCTTACCAATTTGTTTCATCATGTGATGTTGGAGTATTCACTATATGAACAGATATCTCAGGCATTTGAAGCTGAACATCAAGAACAAGGCCAAAGTCGAGGCCTCGATGTGCAATGCCTATCTGACGGAGGAAGCTTCGACCTTCGTGTCTCATTACTTCCAGCCAGATGTCCCGTCGAGGTGCAGAGATGTTCCCCGGAACGACGACGGCATTTCCAGATCCGGTGTTCTTCCGATATTCACACATCCGATCAGTTTCACGGACAGGGAAAGGAAATGATATTGGGAGACAGCGATCTGAAGATTGCTCATTCTTATGTTCTGCGCAACTGCTGTCAAGTTGACCGTTTCCAGAGGTATAAACGATATCCAATTTTAATTTGTAAATACCTTGCGCTACTATATCCATTATATTACAAAGGTATACATGGTACTCATTCGTAATTTTCTTTAGCTTGTTCGTTGATTTATTGCAAGAACGTTCACCGGGTATATCGAGCGATGCAATAAACAATGAGTTAGATGCCAAGTTTGCTGATTGGTTCAGGTGGCATGTAAGTTTACATATTTGCTGGTTACGTGTACGTCATGTGATACACATTTATTGCCCCGATGATGTATACTTACTTGTCGTTTTACAAGCGAGCAAAGGTCATCTGGCTAACGAAGAGTACGGTTACATTCTGACACCAGTAGCCGAGGGTCCATTGAGCAGAGTCACGCACTACGACATGTGTTTTGTGAAAAGATATAGATTCCACACAGCCTCCCATGCCAGCCGAAAATCGTCGGAGAACAGCGGAGTGTGTGTCAAGTGGTATGACAATAGCCCGGACGATGATGACTTCTACGGCTACCTTACTGAGATCATTGAGCTCGAATATCCCGCATTGCCTATAAAGCGGGTGGTGCTATTCAAATGCAAATGGTACGATCCAACTCGGGAAGGTTATCGCGATGGCACAAAGGTTCACGACCGATATAAGTTGGTAGACATACACCAAGGGCGACGGTACAGAAAGTACGATCCATTTGTTTTGGCTAGTCAAGCGTCCCAGGTGTGCTATCTATCGTATCCGATGACGAGGATGAATGCGAGCTCAAAAGACTGGCGAGTCATGTGCAAAGTGAAATCGAGCAAGTTTAATGTCAGTATCCAGCCAGGTTCAGATGGCATGGATGCCGCATTTTAAGAAGAAAATCTGCGCGTTGTGAATACGACACATGTTGAACTGCACAATCTCCCTCTAAATGACCCCAACGGCGGTTTCATCAAAATTCATATCAACATACAACCGGCTGACAATATTGAAGATGTAGGCGAAGACGAATACGAGGATGAAGAGGACGACAAGCATGTAGATGAAGATGAAAATGAAGATGCGTATGAGGATGCGGATGACAATGAAAATTGACTTTAGTCAAAATTTTTATGTACCTCTTTATGTGAAATTGTGTATGTATTGATGTACTTATACACATGTATATACATAATATGTGTCTGTAAGTACTTTATATTTTGTATTATTCTTTTTCAATATTGAAGAACACCGACGATTTACCGATGACAAGTGTCGTCGCAAATTTGAAATAACGACGACACAAGGAATAGCGACGACACAGTAAACAGCGACGAACTCCCGTCGCTATTTCGTCACAAAATTTCGTACTAAAACTGAAATCCCCCTTCTTCTTCCCCATTTCCCTCCCCCGCGAATTCTCCCCCCACCCCGCGAAAACTCCCTCCCTCCCCCGCGAAATTCTGCGCAGCTGCAGTCAAGCTCTCCGGTGACCTCCTTTCCCCGATTAGTTTTTCTTCCTATTTCGTTTTTAATGATTTTAATTAGTTATAGATTGAACTGTTTGTTGTGGGTGTTGGTGGTGGGTTGTGGGCGGGAGTGGCTGTGGGCGGGGGGTTTGGTGGTTGTGGGCGGGGGATATGGCGGGGGTGGCTTGGTGTTGCGGGGTTGGGTGGCTGTGGGCGGGGGATGTGGCGGGGGTGGCTTGGTGTTACGGGGTTGGGTGGCTGTGGCGAGTGGTGGGCTGTGGGCGGGCGTGGTTGTTGGCGGGGGTGGTTGTGGGCGGTGGTGGGCTGTGGGCGGCGGTGGTTGTTGGCGGGGAAGGGGGTGGCTGTGGCGGGGGTGGCTATGGGCGGCGGTGGCTGTGGCGGGGTTGGCTGGGTTGTTGCGGGGAAGGAGGTGGCTGTGGGCGTGGGGTGGCAGAAGTTGTTGGCGGGGGTGGCCTGTGGGCGGGGGTGGGCTGTGGCAGGGTGGCTGGGTGGCTGTGGGCGGGGGGTGGGCTATGGCGGGGGTGGCTTGGTGTTGCGGGATTGGGTGGCTGTGGCGAGTGGTGGGCTATGGGCGGGGTGGTTGTTGGCCGAGGTGGCTTGGGCGGTGGTGGGCTGTGGGTGGGGGTGGTTATTGGCGGGGAAGGGGGTGGCTGTGGGCGGCGGTGGCTGTGGGCGGGGGTGGGCTGTGTGTGGTGGTGTCTGGTGTGGCGGGGTTGGGTTTCCATGTCCGACGACATATGAAGCAAGTATGTTGGTGATGTATACTTTGAAGTGTGATAATTTGATGATGAAGTTTGATTATGTAGTTTGGTTAATCATGTCATGTTGTTGGATTTGGATTTGTCTTTGTATATGCCATTGAGGCCGGGAAACCTCAGATAAACGAATAGGTCATGCCGAAATTTTCAAAATTATTAATATCTTGCATTAAATGTATGTAAACACTTGTTATTTTTTGGACATCTTATTTGTCTGGCCAACCAACCCTAAACTTGTTGAATGTGCCTTTTAAATTTTTCACCCTTGCAGATCTGATGGCTAGTGAGGGTTTACCGACTCGATCCACCTACCCACCAGCTACACAGGCCCTCTCAGGAGAGTTTAATCTCTTCCTTTCTCAGCATGAGCTGCTTGGTTCGGTTTCGATGGCCGCTCTGGCTGCGGACGCAGACCTTTTAGGGTCTGCCGATAGGTCCGCACCCCCCACATCTACGATTCCACCCACACCCAAAGTTCAGCACCTCATCCGGCGTCTGATGCGGCATCGGACGAGGGTGTCATACCAGGGCGTCGTGCCCTCCCTTGGTCACATGATACCCATACGTAAGTAATGGTTTATTTTTTTTAACACGTTTTCAAATATATTTCACGCGTTATTTTTTCCTAACAACTTCACCTCTTTCAGGTTTGCACCAGACTCGGGCCAGATTTCCAGTTGCATCACTCGGTCCTTCCACCTGAGGCAGGACCCAGCTGGATATGTCTGGTCCCGTGTCACCCCGTAGACACGTAGGTTCTACTGGGATGAGTTTCAGGTATTCAAATTTGATGAATTTCACTTTTTGATGCGTAATCGATCATTAATTTTCTAACCACATTTTTATTTTTCCTCCGTATAATTGCAAAAGACGTACAGCTGGACAGCTGACATCGCCCACGACGTGGAGTAGGCCTGGCGGCACAGGGCCGCCAAACGCTTCAGGGACTTCGTCAACTCGCACAAGACCAAGTGGGAGCGTGACCTTATTTCTGCCAGGCCTGCCTACGTATCCGAGGCCACCTGGGCGGGGTAGATAGAATGGTGGACGGAACCTGCTACCCAAGCACGCAGTGCCCGGAACGCGGCGAACTGGCGCAGCGGCAATCTACAGGGCCCAGCACCTGCCACACACTCAGGTGGTTCGGTTTTCCACGCCACCACGATGCGTTCTATGGTAAGTATTTTAATATTGGATTATTTACATTCATTGATTTCATTGGATTATTTAGATTCATTGACTTAAGTGGATTATTTAGATTCATTGACTTAAGTGGATTATTTATATTCATTGATTTCTTATGTTGCGCTGTTGTTTTTTTGGTATTCGTATATGGTTAATTTAAGTAGTATATGTGTTCATTTGCCTTTTTCTTTTTATTTTTGATTTGACTTGAGAGAGGCCTTTAAGGCCGGGATACCTCCGATAAACGAATAGGTCATGCCAAAATTTTTAAAATTCTGGATTTCACTAACATATTTTATTTCATTCTTTCAGCACGAGGAGACGGGGGAGTGGCCAGCCTCCTACGATCTCTTCTACAAGACGCATCGGAAGAAAGCCTCCGACGGGACGGAGGACTGGACCACGGCGAAGGCCCGCGACATCAGTGTAAGTAGACTACGATATCATTTTTTTTTCCTTAGTTTGTTTTATTTCTAAACCCTAAACCCTAACAATACTTATTCTCATTTCAGGTTGAGTACAACAGATTACTCGCACATAGGGGAGAAGAGGCCGACAAGAACCGCGCTTATTTGGATGCGGTTCGGACCGTCGGCCTTCAGAATAAGAAGAAGAGGGAGGTGTACGGGGTTGGATCAACAGCGCCGCGATTCTTCCCCGAAGTTCTGCATCCAGGTGCTTCCTCTGAGGCCAGCACCTCCGCGCCTTCTGCGACCCCAGAGGATATTTCGCGCCTAGAATCAGATAATGCGGCGCTGCAGCATGAGATGGAGACCATCAGGGCGCAGCATGAGGAGAGTGTACAGGCACTGCGGTCCCAGCAACGAAAAAACCTATCCGACGACCTCAGCTGACTCAGACCCAGCAGGCGCTGCAGCAGTCGGTTCAGCAGGCGGTTCAGCAGGTGCTTCAGTAGGCGCAGCAGCAGACGATGCAGGTGCAGCAGGCGACGAACCAGAAAATCTCGCAGCTATCGCACCTCAGCATCTCTTTCATTTCCAGCTCCTCGCAGCCTCAGCCTCGCCTTCCTGATGGTCACTCTTCTCCGCATGATCCCCCTCCATCTTCCTCTGCATAGTATTTCATTTTTTGATTTTTTGTACAGACTATTTCATTTATTGTATTCACATATTCTTTGTTCTTTTATATTTTATCAGACATTTATACGGATTCCATTTCTTTTGTGTTGTTCAATTATACGAACTTCAATACGCAAATACCGTATTTCTGTATAATATTCGTACAAATGATTTAATATACAAAATAAAATATATTATAAAAATCAAATAATAATAAAAACTATTTAATTAATAATATATTGATATTATTAATAAATTATAAATATTTAATATTTAATGTTTAATATTAAATTAATATTTAATATTAATTTAAATGATAGCGACGAACCTGCGACGAAACAAAAATGTCGCAGACATGAAATAAAAAAAATCAAAAATTTTAAAATAGCGACGACAAAAGATATACCGACGAAAATCTGCGACGAAACAAAAATGTCGCAGACCGGAAATAAAAAAATCAAAAATTTAAAAATAGCGACGACAAAAGATATACCGAGGAAACGACGACAAAAATAACAGGTCGCAGACCTGACAGAGTTTCGTCGCAATTGTGCGACGAACCGCCGACGAGCCTTTTCTCGTCGCAATATAGCAACCCTTCACCGACGAAAATCACTTTGCGACAAGCCGTATAATGACCTGCAGATTTCGTCGCACTTGCGTCGCTATATGCCTTTAGCGACGAAATTGCGATGATTTTTGTCTGTCGCTATGTCTCTTTTTTTTTGTGGTGGTGAAGTGTTTGAAGGTCAGTATACTTCGAACGCCTACATAAGGCGCCTCATGTGAAGTGTCTAGAAGTCAGTACACTTCGGTGAAGTGTCTGGAAGTCAGTACACTTCGAACGCCTACATAAGGCGCCTAATGTTAAGTGTCTGGAGACCTTTACACTTCGAACGCCTACATAAGGCGCTTCATGTGAAGTGTTTGGATTCCAGTACACTTCGAACGCCTACTTCAAACGCTTCATGTGTATTACAAAGTCAAATGGACTTTTTCCCCCCAAAATGGGCACAAACATCAAGTTACTTTTGGTTAAAGTCAGAATTATTTCGAATAAGTATGAAGGCTGAGATCAGACGCTTCATGTGGCTTCGAACGAGTTCTGCTGCCCACACCAGGCGTTTCATGTGACATTGAACAAGTGCTTCTTATTCACTTTAGGCGTTTTATGTTACATCAAACGCTAGCTCAAAAATACTTGAGGCACTCTATGTCACATTGAACGCCTATTCATAAAACACATTAGGCGCTTCATGTGACTTATGTTACAAATGTTTTATGCTGCACTTTCTAACGTTTACTTGACATTTGTACCTTTATTTTTAGTGCAATATCACATTTTCTCTTTCTCTTTTGGAGAAGATCATCTTTCCTTTTTGAGTTTTCAAGAAGAAGCTTCCTCAAGAAGCTTGTAGTCATCCAAGAGAAGATCTCCAAAGATGAGGACATGTCATCGCAAAGAGATAAAGCCCATTATTGGCTCTTGCAAGGGCAATAAACGGCTAGAATGGAGGTTGATAAAACAAGGGTTTTCATCTCCTTCATTCTCCAACTTTCTACTATCAAAGCTCTCAATTTTATCTCAAAGTTTTAGCTCTCAAAATAGTTGCGTCATTGTATATTTTACTTTATTTGTGAGAGTTGTATTGTAAAGAAGAAGAAGAGTCTTCTTCTTGTTGAGTGAAGATTGTGAGAGGCTAAGTGTAGATTGTTCGTCAAGAAGCAAAGATGCTTCTTGTTTGAAGAAATCCAGATCTTGGGTGGTTAGTTGATGGTGTTGTGGTGTACTATACTCCCTACAAGAATTCTTTGAGGAGTAAGGATGTTCTTTGGAGGCTAGACTTCAAGGGGTTGGTATTTCTTGGTTGTGGTCTATGTGAGTTGCCTAGTTTTACTGTATTTTGGATTTTGTTTTTGATTGTTGTTTCCCTCAAAAGAAATAACAATCTCCCTTTCAAAATCCTTCTTGTGAAAAATCAAGAAGGTAGAGGAGTAGATTCATTATGACTTGAACCTCTATACATACTGTGTTCTTACTCTTTCTCAAGTTTTATTCATTTCAAATAACACACACAAGTATTGGTTTGCATTCACAAACGAAAAAAATCTAAGAAAAGATCCATACTTGGTGAACATATTATTCAAACCCTTTTCTAGTGTGTTCTAAGGGACCTAACAATTGGTATCAGAGCCTAATCTTGAATATTTGAGTTCAAATAGCAAGATTTGATCTTTTAAAGTATGGACCCCTTTAGCTTTGAAGATGCAAGTTCCCCTAGTGGTGATGTTTCTAGAAGAAGAAGGCAAGAATCACTACTCCCTTCTATCTCTAGTGTTCATGTCAAAGTCCCCATGTTTGACCCTCTTAACTATCCACTATGGAAATCCAACATGGAGACATATCTACATTCTTGTGGGTATCACATATGGAGAGAGGTGTCAAAAGGTTCTACCATTCCTTTTGATGTTGATGATCCAACTCCGGAGGAGGAGTTGCAATTTGCAATAAATAGCAAAGCTCTTGCTATTTTAAATAGCTCTCTATCACCAAATGAGAGAGCACAAATACAAGGAGTCCAATCCACTCATGAAGCATAGACAAAGTTGGAGATGATTCATGAAGGAACATTCCAAGCGAGGAAGGCAAAGAGGAGACAATTGATCAAACAATTCTACAACTTTAATGTCCCCAAAGGTGAAAAGATCAAAGAGTCTATTCAACGATTCACCAAGCTTGTCAACCTACTTACGGCGGTTGGTAAGAAAATAGAGCAAGAGGATCTCAACCATTGCTTCCTAAATAGCTTAGGAAGAGAATGGAATGCAAAAGTGACGGCCATCGAAGAATCCAAGGATCTAGAGACTATCACTTTGGATGAGCTTTATGGGAGTCTCATCACTTATGAGATTCATCATGAAGCTCAAGAAAAGAATGACCCCATTTGAAGTTCATCGAAGGCGCTTGCGTGCAAGTCAGAAGAATCGGACGATGAAGTTGGACTTCTTGTCCGAAGATTTAGAAGATTCGCAAGAAAGAACGAAGATGAAGACAAGAGGTTCATCAAAGAAAAGTTCTCCAAGGACAAGGATAAGGTGAAGGACTAAGAGAATAAATGCTATAAGTGTGGAAAATTTGGCCACTTCATCAAGGATTGTAGGGTGAAGGAGTCGCACCTAAGGACAAGAAAGTCATCTACCAAAAGAAGAAGGCTTTACAAGCGGAGGTAGCCCATTGAAAAAGTATCCTATCCAGGTCCAAGAACGACAACGACAACAACGAAAATCTAGCTCTCACAGGGGTCATCAACGATGACCTTGACAAGGAAATCTATTCACTCATGACTATTGAGGACGACATAGAGGTATGCAATATATCATCTCATTATAGATTGCAAGATGAAAAAGATGACTTAGTGCAAGAAAATGATTTTTTAGATATGAAACAGAAACGTATCAAAAAGGATTTAGAGCATGTTTAAATGAGTATAATGACACGTTAGAAAATCACATTGCATTGAAACTAGAACATGATATTTTACTAACCATGCATGTGATTGCACAAAATGAGAAGCATGACTTGATGAAATCAAGCTCATCTTCTCAATGCCTTTTGAAGAAGAAAATTCTTCAAAAGGATAGTGCTAAAAAGGATGAAAAAAATTAAAGATGCATCTACATCGAACAATAATAAAATCAAACCTAGTATCATGTACGCATCTAAGAAGGAAAAGCCAAAGGAACAAGCATCATTAGTCAAGGAGTCCAAGACTTCCTTGAAGAAGCAAAGGCACATGCCTAAGGGAAAGGCAAACTCAACAAAGGTGTCAAAACCTTTGGTTAAATCCGTGAAACAAAAATCTACCTTGATTCCAAAGAAGGTTGTCCCAAAAAGGGAATCACGAAATGTGCCAATGCACAAGCATAATGACCATCATCGCTCACACAAACACATTCCTACATGTTTTTATTGTAATAAAAAATGTCATGTAGAAAGAGTGTGTAGAGCCAAAAACAATAAAAATCTTGTGTGAGTGCCGAAAGGTGAAGTGAAGGTAACTAAGCTTCAAGGACCCAAAACAAAAAGGGTACCAATGTCATATGATTCTTTTGTAGGCCCTAGCGCTAAATGGAGAAAGCGAAGACAAGAAGGTTAAATAGGTCGTAGACAGTGGGTGTTCCAACCATATGACGGGAGACAAAAGTCGCTTCCATAGACTCACTATGCAAGATGGAGGAGTTGTCCACTTTGGAGGTAGTAAAGGCCAAATCAAAGGATATGGTATTGTGAGTAACAATTCATTCTCTCTTAGTGATTTTTTATATGTTGTAGGATTAAAGTTTAACTTGATAAGTGTCAGTCAACTATGTGATGCTAATTATAAAGTTACATTTTTGAAAATAAAGTGCGTTGTGAAAAAGGATAACACTATTTTGTTTGAGGTTTTGAGATTCAAAAACATTTACAAACTTAGCATCAATGATTTGGTTTCACAAAATGTATCTTGCCTAGTTGCTAAAAATGATTTGATGCAACTATGGCATAGACGTCTCAGACACGTATGTTTCAAAATATTTAAATTTATTTGCGAAAACAATAAGGTCCGAGGCCTTCCCAAAATGATTTTCAAAAACCAAGACTTGTGTGACACTTGTCAAAAGGTAAATCTTGTGAAAACAAGTTTTAAACCAAAAACAAACATATCCACCTCCAAACCCCTATAATTGCTACATATGGATTTGTAGAGAGATGCTGGAACAAAAAGTTTGGGTGGTAAACATTACATCTTCGTGGTAGTAGATGACTATACTCGTTATACATGGGTGATGTTTCTTGCAAAGAAAAATGATGCATGTAGTGAGTGTATGGATTTAAGTAGACGATTGGAAAACCACATGGGTGACAGCATTAAAATCATACGAAGTGATCGTGGTGGTGAGTTTGATGGAGATTTTGAAAGGTTTTGTGAATCCAAAGGATACACACATGACCTTTCGGCTCCTAGAACTCCACAGAAAAATGATGTAGCCGAACGAAAGAATAGAACTCTACAAGAAATATGTAGAGCAATGTTAAATGAGTTCGGTTTGCCCAAGTATTTTTGGGCCAAAGCGGTAAATGCCGCTTGCCATGTGAATGATCGTGTGTATTACAGACCTTACCTAAATGTGACACCTTATGAGTTTTGAAATGGTAAAGTTCCCAACATTGGGTATTTTAATGTGTTTGGGTGTAAGTGTTTCATACTTAGCACTAAGGACACTTTCGACAAACTTGACCTCAAAGCGGATGAATGTATCGTTTTAGGTTATGCCTCAAATAGTAAAGCATTTTGTGTTTTCAACAAAAGGAGTCAAAAGGTGGAAGAATCAATCCATGTTAAGTTTAATGAGTCACTAAATGACGAATCTAAACTTAATGAGGATTGTGAAGAAAATGAAGATGTTGCTCCTCAAGAAGATATTCTTGAAGGCATTACAACGGTTGCTCATCAATAAGAAATTGTTTATAAGTCTCCAAATGGAAACATCTTCATTGACTTAAGAGTAGAACCTATTGAAGGTACTCCTTTACCAAGTGTGCATGAACTTAGTGAGTCAAATAGAAATATTTGTCATACTCATCTTGTTGATACACAAAATGTTGAAGATGCATCTCATATTCCAGAAAATAATAATCATCTAAATGGTGATTGTCCGTCTCTTCCGGAAAGTGATCATGAAGAAGTTGGAGGAGATGTCTCCAATCTTCCTAGATCATTCAAGCATAAAAGTTCTCACCCACACAAGTTGGTCATAGATGATATAAATAGGGGTATCATTACACGAAGGTAATATAGAGAGAACGCATTCGTTTCTCTCATAGAGCCTAAAATGTTAAAGATGCGCTTCTTGATGAAAATTGAATCTTGGTTATGCAAGAAGAATTAAACCAATTCGAAAGAAGTGATGTTTGGAAGTTAGTTCTTAAACCACTTGATCATCCCATTATTGGTACGAAATGGGTATTTCGTAACAAGATGGATGATCTAGGAAATGTCACTAGAAACAAAGCTAGACTAGTTGCTCAAGGATACCGTCAAGAAGAAGGCATTGATTTTGATGAGACATTTGCACCCGTATCACGGCTTGAAGCCATTAGAATGTTATTGACATATGCTTGCTATAAAGATTTTAAACTTTACCAAATAGATATTAAATCTGTCTTCTTGAATGGTGTTATTCAAGAAGAAGTGTATGTTGCACAATCTCTTGGGTTTGAATGTCATGAATTACCACAACATGTATTCAAACTTAAAAAGGCGCTTTATAGCCTTAAACAAGATCCAAGAGCTTGGTACGAGAGGTTAAGTACGTTTCTTCTAAATAATGGATTCAAAAGAGGTAAAGTGTCAACCACTTTGTTTATTAAAGAACAAAGTAAAAATCAATTAATTGTACAAGTATATGTTGATGATATTATTTTTGGTGATACTAACAATTGTCTTTGTGAGCAATTTTCTAGCTTAATGCAAGGTGAATTCGAGATGAGCATGATGAGAGAGCTAAATTACTTTCTTGGACTTCAAATCAAGCAAACTCAAGAAGGTGTGTATATCTCTCAAACCAAATACACAATGGACTTGTTCAAAAAGTACAATTTTGGTGAAGGAAGGGAAGTAAACACTCCAATGAGCACAAGTGCAAAGCTTGACAAAGATGAGAAGGGAAAGCATATAGAGGTAACCTTGTATCGTGGCATTATAGGGAGTCTACTTTATTTGGCTGCTAGTAGATCGGATATATTACATGCAGTGTGTTTATGTGCTAGATTTCAAAGCAATCCTAGGGAAATGCATCTAGTTGCGGTCAAACGTATTCTTAGATACCTTAGGTGTACTTTAAAATTTGGATTATTTTATCCCAAGAATGCATGTTATGATTTAAGAGGCTATTATGACTCCGATTATGCGGGGAGTCTAGTTGATAGAAAGAGCACATCCGAGACATGTCAATTTCTCGGTGATTGTCTTGTCTCTTGGTTTTCCAAGAAAAAAACAGTGTCTCTCTTTCTACGGCGGAATCCGAATATGTGTCCGCCGCCTCTTGTTGTGCACAATTGTTATGGATGACCAACACTTTAAATGATTATAACGTTCACTTCTCCAAAGTGCCTATTTTGTGTAATAACATGTCTGCTATCAATATTGCACAAAATCCGGTCCACCACAGTCGGACTAAGCACATTAAGTAAGATATCATTTTATTCATGATTGTGTACAAAAGAACTTGGTTAGTTCAGGCGTTTTCAATGTCACATTAAGCACCTGATGCTAAGAATGTCACTCGTTTGAAGTGAGATCAAGCGCTCTATGTATTTAAAAACAATCGTTTGAAGTGGCATTAAGCGCTTTATATAAGCTGTATCACTCATTCAAAGTGACTTTAAGCGCTTAATCCCTTCAACCACAACCATTCCAAGTCACTTCAAGCGCTTCATCCTCGTCTATGAAGTCGTTCGAAGCGCCTAAACTCTAGTTCTTCCTTGTCAAACCAAGCTTCCTTTCACTTCTTCGCGCAAATTGAAGGATTTGACACTGCCGCCATCTTTTCCTTTTCCCCACGTCCTCCACTCCTCCTTCCCACGATTCCCCATTCACTCCACTTCCCACGATTCTCACTCCACATCCTTATTCTCTATCTCCTCTTCTTCTTCCACCTCCTCCTCTTCCTCCATTACTTACCATTACTCCCACTCTCTCACTAATTCTCATCCCAACCGCCCCTGCCTCTTCCTC
>AP025044.1:36007660-36029922 GCA_036186865.1 Eustoma russellianum
GAATGTGCCTCCGGATAATCAGTCACAGAATATAGTATTTGGATCGAGATTGAACCAAAATCCAAATGCTGAAGGTTTGATGCAAAATCCTTATTACCTGCATCCTAGTGATAATCCTGCTACGGTGTTAGCACAACCTCCACTCAATGCACATAATTTTCACACGTGGAGCCGTACGTTCAGAATGGCGCTGTTGGTGAAGAATAAAATTGGCTTCGTGGATGGTACGATTCCGAAGCCTTTGGATGTTGATCCTCAATTTCCGGTGTGGAGACAGGTAAATTCTATGGTTCAGTCCTGGATAATGAATTCAGTTTCTCCTTCCATAGCACAAAGCATCATGTGGTATGATAGTGCAGTTGATATGTGGAATGATTTGTTGTTACGGTACGGTAGTACTGATCCTTTCAGATTGTCGGAGTTGCTTGAGAATTTTTATTGCATCAAACAAGATGTGATGAGCGTAACTGACTATTTTACTAAAATGAAGGTAGTTTGGGAGGAGCTTATGGCTCTAAGGCCTATTCCTGTGTGCAATTGCAGAGGTTGTAGGTGCAATGTGACAGTTGAGATGAGAAAATACGTGGAGAGTGATTATGTAATTAAGTTTGTGAAAGGACTTAACGATAACTTTGATCCGGTTAAGTCTCAAGTCTTCGTGATGACGCCTTTACCTGACATTAATACGGCCTTTTCCATGGCATTGAAGTTCGAAAGGAAGGTTATGTCTGATATGCCAATGTCTTCTGTAGATGGTAGTGTTACATTGATGAATGAAATTGAAGGTGCAGAGGCAGTGGCTTCTAATGTGTATGTGAAGAGGCAGCAATCTGGTGGTTTTAAGAGAGGAGGTGGCAGGTTCAGTTCTGGTGAGAGTAGGAAGTTTCAGTGCACTTACTGTGGTCTCATAGGACACACTATTGATAGGTGCTTTAAGAAGCACGGTTATCCTCCTGGTTTTACTGGACCTAGACCGAGAGTCAATATGGCTGAGACGAGTGATCCAGAGATTGAGAAGAGTATTCAGTCACTTGTGTTAACACCACAGCAGAACCAGAGGCTGATCAAGCTGTTGAGTAAGAATGATGATGAAACAACAGCAGATGCAAAGTCTGAAGCACAAGGAGTTGTATTGTCTGCTCAGGTTAATAACATAGCAGGTAACACTCATGCTGCTGCTCTAAATACATGGATTTTAGATTCTGGTGCAACTGATCATATTGCTTCTCACTTGTCTTTGTTTTCTTCCTATAAACCTGTTAATCGTATTGCAATTAGGCTTCCTACAAAGTCCACAGTGTCTGCAACACATGTTGGTACAGTTGCAGTCAGTCCTACATTGATTCTCAGAGATGTCTTATATGTCCCAACCTTTGCTTTTAATCTTATCTCCCTCAGTAAACTCACTTCTGACTCTAATCTACTTGTTCAATTCCATTGTGATAACTGTGTTATTCAGGATCAATTGTCCAAGAGGATGATTGGTTTAGCTAAATTGTCCAGTGGTCTCTATTACCTTCAAGGTACTTCTGCGATTAACTCTATTCCAGTTTGTCTAACTGCAAAGTCTTCTGATCCTAGCAGTTATATATGGCACTGCAGGTTAGGACATGCCTCTGTTCCTAGAGTAAAAGTGTTGCAGAAGTATGATGCTTCAATAAAAGTTTTAGATTCTGATGTTCCTTGTTCCATTTGTCCTATGGCTAAGCTTAGAAGATTACCTTTTCCTGTTTCTTCTTCTGTAACTCAAAATACATTTGATCTGGTTCATGTTGATATTTGGGGGCCAAATAAATACCCCACGTTGTTTGCTCAGAAATTTTTCCTCACCATTGTTGATGACTATAGTAGATATACTTGGATCTATTTGTTAAAGTCCAAATCTGAGGTTAGACCTTTGCTGAAAAACTTCTGTCAGCTTGTTGTTACTCAGTTTGAGAAAAGCATTAAAATTCTTAGGACTGATAATGGCCAGGAGTTTAACATGCCAGAATTTTATTTGAAGTATGGCATGATTCATCAGACGAGCTGTGTGTATACACCACAGCAAAATGGCTTGGTTGAAAGAAAACATCAACATATACTCACTGTGGCACGTTCACTAAAATTCCAAGCAAATTTCCCCATGTCTTACTGGGGCTTTGCAGTTACACATGCTGTTTATATTATCAATCGAATCCCATCACCTGTTCTGCATCATAAAACTCCATTTGAGTTACTATACCAGCAGGAGCCCGTCTATCAGCACCTTAAGGTTTTTGGTTGCTTGGCATATGCCTACAATCATGCACTCAACAAGACAAAGTTTACTCCCAGGGCCATTAAATGTGTTTTCTTAGGATTTCCATCATCTACCAAGGGCTATCTTTTGCAAAATCTTGAAACTAAAGATTTACTTGTATCAAGAGATGTTCAGTTTGATGAACATTGTTTCCCATTTGGCCATATTGATTCCAGTCCAAGTCTTGATACTTCTCAGTCTGATCACATGCCTTTGTCTAGTGTACCTGTCCTTGTTCCCTTGCATTCAGAATCTGAATCTCATGCGCATCCTGCTCAAACTTCACAACCATCAGAGTCATCTTCACCTTCTACATCAACACAGTCTCCTGCTAACTCTACCCCTCAATCAGACAGTTCACCATCCACAGTTTTCCCTGATAACTCTGTTCCTATTTGTGCCATTGATATTCCTATATCCATTGCACCAGAAAATCAGCACTTGTCCGTTGAATCAACTATTTCTCAGTTTCCTCTGCGTGACCCTCTATCTAGGCCTGCCAGACATAGGCATCCCCCTGCATATCTTCATGATTATCACTGTAATCAAATATCTTCCTCTGATCACCTTCCTAAATATCCCTTGCAAAATCATTATTCTTTGCATCAGTTGTCACCTGGATATAGAACCTATGTGCTTAACAGCAGTGTGCAGCAAGAACCTACTTGTTATAATCAAGCAGCACATTCAGCTCATTGGCAACAGGCTATGCATATGGAGTTAGCGGCACTTGAGGCAAATAATACCTGGAGTTTGGTTCAGTTGCCTAGAGGGAAGAAACCCATTGGTTGTAAGTGGGTTTATAAGATAAAGAGAAATGCTGATGGTAGCATTGAGAGGTATAAAAGCACGGCTTGTTGCAAAGGGATATACACAGCAACCTGGTGTGGATTATGGTGAAACTTTCTCTCCCGTTGCTAAATGACGACTGTTCGTCTAGTATTGGCTATAGCCTCTCTGAAACACTGGCATGTTCATCAATTTGATGTAAACAATGCCTTCTTACATGGAGATTTGCATCAAGAAATCTATATGACTCTTCCTGAGGGCTTGACTTCTCCATCTCCTGGCATGGTTTGCAGGCTAAATAAGTCTCTTTATGGTCTGAAACAAGCAAGCAGACAGTGGAATGAGAAGCTCACCTGCTTTCTGCTATCTCATGGTTATATTCAGTCTAAAAATGATTATACTATGTTCATCAAAGAGGCTTCTGGTTTGTTCCTAGTTCTTTTGGTCTATGTTGATGATATTCTGGTGGCTAGTAATTCTCTCTCTGCCATTGAGGAGCTTAAATCTGCACTACATCATGCTTTCAAAATTAAAGATTTGGGTCCACTCAGGTATTTTCTTGGCCTAGAGATTGCCAGGTCTCAGGGGGGGATTATGCTTTGTCAAAGGAAGTACACTTTGGAATTGCTTCAAGAAACTGGAGCCCTGGCATCTAAGCCTGCCAAGAGTCCTATGGAGCAGAATTTGAAGCTAGCTCATAATGATTCAGTTCTCATTCATGATATGCAGGATATAGACGGATGATTGGGAAGTTGCCTATATCTGACTATCACTAGACCAGACATTACTTATGCAGTCCAGCAGCTTAGTCAGTTTTTAGATGTTCCTACTGCTGTGCACTTCAAGGCAGCTCAGAGAGTCTTAAGGTATCTAAAAGGCACACCTGGGCAAGGGTTGTTGTATCCTAGCACTGGAGAGTTGAAGCTCACAGCTTTTTCAGACTCAGATTGGGCAGGCTGTTCTGAGAGTAGAAGGTCTTGTGACTGGATACTGTGTTTTTCTTGGGAATTCTTTAATATCTTGGAAAGCAAAGAAGCAAACCACAGTTTCTAGGTCTTCTTCAGAAGCTGAGTATAGAGCTCTTGCCTCTACTACATGTGAGGTTCAATGGATTCTCTATATGATGAAAGACTTGAAGGTTGAGCATTCTGGGCCAGTTGATATGTTTTGTGATAATAGAAGTGCCATTTACATTGTTGAAAATCCGGTGTTTCATGAAAGAACTAAAACACATTGAGATTTGATTGCCATATTGTGAGAGATAAGTATCAAGATGGGGTTGTTAAGCCAGTTCCTATTAATACCCAGTTGCAGGTTGCTGATATATTCACGAAAGCAGTGGATTCACGAAGATTGTGCATCCTGACTGAGGCATTGGGTGTTTGTAACATATTTGCTCAGTCAGGATTGAGGGGGGGTGTTGAAGACTTGAGTGAGCAAGATGAACGTATTCGTGGTGATCAAGCAGGAGAGTCTCATGGCAGTGAAAGCAATTGTGCGGGCAATTGGTTGAGTATGAGCAAAATTGTTGGAGCAGAATGATATTATGAAGGTTTTAGCTTTGAGATGGTGATTTCAGGCTTGAGGCTGGAGTGCTGTAGAGGTCATGCGAAGGGATCAGCTTGGGGGTTGTGTTCGGATTGAAGTGGGCAGAGGTAGAAGAAGATTTGGTGTAGCGGGAAAGATTTAAAATCTGTGAAGTTAACCATTTTGCCCTTTAAGTTGTAATTCGTCTAGTCATTTAAGTAAGGATAGTTTGGTAATTTCGGCCCTTTTCTTCTTCTTCCCGCTGTGTATAAAAACCGGGTTACAGTTGTAACCCGGTATGAAAAACAGTTATGCAAAATTCTGTTTCCTCCTCTCTTCGATCTTCTCTTTCGTTCCATTGTTTAGTTCTTCGAACTTTCTACTTTGTTGATTGGTTTGGTTCGTTAGTTGAATTTTGACAAAGGACTGTGGACATTAGATCGTAAAGTGATTCAGTCTCTCCTCAGATCTTACGTAAACGCAGTATCTAGTGCATAGGAAACACTTTTATCATCAGTTTGAAACAAGCAGAGTATTAAGTATGTATCTATCAAATGGAAAAAACAAAACATTTATGATAGTTTAATCATTCGACATGCATGAATATAGCTCATTAATAATATAGAGTTGTAAAGCATTGTAGTTACATTTGGTCCTAGTTTTCTAAAAGTAATTATGGGGTTTCTTGATGAGGGCAGGCGTATACATGAATTGAATGAGACATATTGTTTTTGTGGGAAAGAAGAAGCGTTAGGTCCCTTAGAACACACTAGAAGGAGGATTGAAGAGTGTGTTCACCAAGTATAGATATTTTTCGGATATTTTTTCGTGTATGAGTACAAATCAATACTTGGATGTGTTCTTTTAAAAATGAATAAACTTGCGGAAGCGTAAAGAATACGAGATATATAGATGTTCAAGTCAAATGACTCTACTCCTCTACCTTCTTGGTTTTTCACAAGAAGGATTTTGAATGGGAGTTTGTTATTTCTTTTGGAGGAAACAACAATCAAAGAAAACTTACAGAGTAAGCAACTAGGCCACACGTCTAGACCAGAACTAAGAAATGTTACCTCCTTAAAGTCTAGCCTCCAAAGAACTTCCTTGCTCCTCAAAGAATTCTTGTTGAGAGTATGGTGCACCACAACACCATCAACTAACCCTCTAATGTCTGGATTTCTTCAAACAAGAAGCACCCTTGCTTCTTAACCAACAATCTACACTTAGCCTCTCCCAATCTTCACTCAAGAAGAAGACTCTTCTTTTTACAAATCACACTCTCACAAATAAAGTGAAATACATAATAATACAACTATTTTGAGAGTAAAAGCTTGAGAGAAACTTGAGAGCTCTTGGTAGAAAGTTACTCCTGAAAAATGATGAAAACCCTTGTTTTATCACCTTGTAGCCGTTGACAAGGTTGCAAGAGTCAATAATGAGTTTTGTCACTTTGTGATGATGTCTTCATCTTTGGAGATCTTCTCTTGGATGGATAAAAACTTCTTGAGGAAGCTTCTTGTTGAAAGCTCAAAGAGGAAAAAGAGCATTCTCCAAAGTGAGAGAAGAACCTGTAATGTTACAATAAAAAAGGAGGGTACAAGTGTCAAGTATACATTAGAAAGTGCAGCATAAAACATTTGTAACGTTGGGTCGCATGAAGTGCCTTATGTGTTCTATAAACAGGTGTTCAATGTGACGTGGAGTGTTTAATGTGTGTTTGAATAGGCGTTCAATGTGGCATAAAGCGCCTTAAGTAGATAAGGAACGCTTGTTCGATGTCACATGAAGCACCTAATGTGGGCAACAAAACTCGTTCGAAGTCACATGAAGCGTCTGATCTCAGCCTTCATGTTTGTTCGAAGTGATTCTGAGTTTTGTCAAAAGTGACTTGATATATGTGCCCATTTTGGGGGAATCAGTCATATTTGACTTTTATAATACACATGAAGCGCCTATAGTGGCGTTCAAAGTGTACTTTTCACTGCTTGATACATAAAGCGCCTAAAGTAGGCATTCGAAGTGTACTGGACTCCAAACACTTTACATGAAGCGCCTTATGTAGGCATTCGAAGTATACTGACATTTGAACACTTCACATTAGGCGTCTTATCCAGGCGTTCTAAGTGTCAATTGTACAAATCATCAAAACTTAACATATTCTACAAGAAGCTCTCATATACTATGATGGATTTTAGACGAATCTCTCTATGTAATAAAGTATACACATTAATCTTCCCAAAAAAATGTGAATGCTTGAAGTTCTCTCTGTGTAATAAAGTGTACACATTAATCTTCAAAAAAAAATGTGAAATGCTTAAAGGTCTCTGTTGGAAAATAGTTATATGGCACAGGAAAACCAAACAAGAAAGACAATGAAAGCCGAGACGAGTTTTGGGATAACTCTGTCCTTAAAGCAATTTAGCCTCTACCGGTGAGCAAGGTAGACTGCAATGACTAATGCTTCCCAAGATATAACGGCTTACTCTCTTTAGTTTTCTCTACTAGAGAGAGTTTGAACTTGATGGTAGAAGAAGTTGATAGTAGAGAGAATGAGAGAAGAAAGTGCTGCAGAAAATTTCACAAGTTTTTCAAGAGTTCTTCATGTATATATTGAAGATAGCAAAGCCCAATATTTATAGGCTTTTGGTTTTCAAAACACAGGTTTTAAAAGACCATTTTCTGCAGTTTATTTCTCCCTAGGATCGGCCATGGATGTTCAATATAAAAGGAGATGGTCATTGAAGGAAGAAGATGCATCTTTGTGAACAGTCGGGTTCACCTTAGGCGCCTAATGTCACTTCGAACAACTGTACAAAATGACATCGAACGACTGTACAAAATGACATAGGAGCTTCATGTTGACATCGAACGACTGTACAAAATGACATTAGGCGCTTCAATGTGACATTGAACGACTGTACAAAATCACATTAGGCGCTTCATGTGACATCGAACGCCTACATGAGGCGCTTCAAGTGGTTCTGGAAGTGTTCCAGAACACTTCGAACGCCTACATTAGGTGTTTAAGTGGTTTGGAACACCCCCATTTCCTTCCATTGTTCATAAAACACTCCAAACTTCATCCAATCTCCTATCAATAGGTTACATAACATTATACAAGATTGGATCACAAGATTTAAAGTACTTTTAAGTACTTTTTCCAACAATCCCCCACATGATCCAATCTTGTATAGTCCACAAACGAACGACCATAACCAACCTTTCTAACTATCACCAAAGATAATGATACATACAACGGATACGATGACTTGTGGTCTTGAATCGCCGGTAGTACAACTTGAGTTATATAAACAGAAGTAGATGAACTTTGTCTTGAATCTTACTCCACTATTGTTTATATGAACAACAAGAAGACATATCATATCTACTTCTTCAGTTCGCGGTTTTGGTGCGATATCGCAATGCACCTATCTCGGGGATTCATAAGCTCTCTAGAGAGTTTTCCAAGCTCTCACAGGAAGTGGCACCACTTTCCAAAGCTTATATAGTGAAATTCATCAAGTTGTGCACTGTTCACACCACCATACAAACATGGTTATGAATTTTCATTAAGAGATTCTCGAAATCTCACCCTCGAATTTTTACAGTGAGCACTATCGACAATAACACTTAGGGAGGAACACTGTGATAGTGCAACATAGAACTCTTTCATGACTTGTTTTACCACATTGAACCCCATTTGTAGGATCTCTACTAATAGTGGGTTGGGTTCCCGTCATGAATAATTCTCTACAGATGGAATAAGTCCCATCCCCCTTGATGTTTCATAGACTAACTTCTTATTTAGTCCGTTAGTTAAGGGGTCAGCAAGGTTAAAACTTGGTTCTTACAAACTCCAAGTTTACCACCCCTGAACTTATCAACTCACGCACAATATTGTGCCTTAAACGGATATGCCGGCTCTTCCCATTATAAATCTTGTTCTTTGCACTTGCGATCGCAGCCTGAGAATCACAATGAATAGATACAGAAGGCATAGGTTTAGACCACAAAGGAATATCAACAAGTAATTCCTTAACCACTCAGCCTCTGTACTAGCAGTTCTAACGCAATAATTCAGACTCCATTGTAGATTTAGCACTACAAGTTTGTTTACATGATTTCCAACAAATAGCTCCACCACCCAATGTGAAAACATATCCACTAGTGGAGTTTATTTCATCATTATCGGTCACCCAATTAGCATTACAATAGCCTTCTAAAACAGAAGGTGACCCTGTAAACATGAGTCCTAAATTCATTGTTCCTCTAAGATACTTTAATAAATGTCTTAATGCACACCAATGACTCTCATTTGGGTTATGAGTGTATCGTGCAAGCCTATTCACAGAATATGCAATGTCAGGCCTAGTGCAATTCATCAAATACATTTACACTACCAATTATCCTAGCATATTCACATTGTGACACACTATCAAATTTGTTTTGGTCAAGTAACATGCGAGTCATAAGGCGTACTTACTGGCTTTACATCGTAGTGGTTAAACCTTCTCAACATTCTTTCCACATAATGTTCTTGAGAAAATAAATAACCCCCACATTTCTCTATTAACTTAAGACCAAGAATTAAGTCCGCCTTCCCCACGTCTTTCATATCAAACAAAGTAGATAACAATGATTTTGTATCATTAACAACATTTAATGTTGGTTCCAAATATCAACATATCATTAACATAAAGGCAAATAATGACACCATCACAATCATTAACTTACTATACACACAACGGTCACTTTCATTTACTATATAACCATTAGACACTAATGCGTTATCAAACTTCTCGTGCCATTGTTTAGACGCTTGCCTTAGACCATACAAAGACTTCTTAAGCCTACATACTTTGTGTTCTTAATCTTTACTATCATACCCTCCGGTTGCTTCATATAGATTTCTTCTCTTCTAAGTCTCACATTTAAGAAAGCTGTTTTCACATTCCATTTGGTGAATAACAAGCTTGTGAATAGAGGCAAGTGCTACTAAGACTCTAATCGTAGTGATCCTAGCACCCGTTGAGTAAGTTCAAAGAAGTCTATACCTTCTTGTTGTGTGAACCCTTTTGCGACAAGCCTAGCCTTAAACTTATCAATTGTTCCATCTGCCTTTAGTTTATTCCTAAAGACCCACTTACAACTGATAGGTTTACACCCCTAGGCAACTCCACTAACTCCCAAGTATTGTTACTTAAAATAGACTCAAGTTCACTAACTACGGCTTCCTTCCAAACTTAGAATCAATCGACTTAATTGCTTCTCCGTATGTTTTGGTATCATCTTCCAAATGAATGCTGTTATGAAGTCACTTCCGAATGACTTCTCTGTTCTCTGTCTCTTACTCCCTCCTAGGTCATCAATTTCTCCCTCAACTACGGACTTACTTGACTCACCTGTCTCAAATTTAGATACACCAACGGATTGTTTGTTCATAGAAAATATATGCTCAAAAATTCAGCATCTTTAGATTCTAATATAGCACCATTATCTATAGTCATAAATCTATAGGCTGCACTATTCTGAGCATACCCGATGAACACACAATCTCTTGTCTTAGACCCGATCTTACTTTTCTTAAAATCAGGAATCCCCACTTTTGCTAGACACCCCCCACACTTTCAAGTAACTTAAGTTGGGGGCATAGCCTTTCCACAATTCATAAGGAGTTTTATCTAACTTCTTATGAGGTAAACCTGTTCAAAATATGACAAGCAGTCAAGATTGCCTCCCCCACAAATTGTCCGCAATCTTGAACTAACCAACATGGCATTCATCATATTTTTCAACGTTCTATTCTTCCTTTCAGCGGCTCCATTAGACTGAGGTGTGTATGGGGGAGTAACTTCATGAATAATGCCATGTCTCTTCACAAAACTTTGTAAAGAGTCTGTGTTATATTCGCCACCATCTGTCTGTTCTAAGCCTTTTGATTTTTAAGTCTAGTTGATTCTCAACCTCGTTCTTATAACTTATGAACTTAGACTCGGCCTCATCCTTATGGCTTAACAAATACACTTTTGTGTATCTAGAGTAATCGTCGATAAAAGTAACATAATACCTTTTATCACCTTTACTCATGTGATTCTTGTAATCACCTAAGTCACTATGGATTAGACCAAGTTTTTGTGAGGCTCTATCAACTTTCTTAAAAGGTTTTCTTCCCAGATGTCAACTTGAGAAGCACCTTACCCTTTCCGAGGACTTGGGTACTATGTGCATCTCCCAAGAAAACTAGTTCGTCACTTCCTATTTCCTTGTATTCAGAAAATAGGTCTTTACTGGTAGCAATGTGTCTGGTAGCACCTGTGTCTACCACCCATTCTGTAGTGCCACCTACAAGGTTTACCTCCATTAAGACGACTGTTGCGATGATGTCGTCTGCTGCTCCTTTGGCTTCCACAAGATTCGCCTGGTTGCTTGGTTTGACCCTTCCGTTTCCCTACAGTTGACGACTCAGTGTCTCGGTTTTCCGCACACCTAGCAAACTCCTTTCGTCTTGTTCTGGCCCTGCACAGCAACTTTCTTACCTTTTCCTCCATTTTTTGTAGCCGCCGCCGCCACTGTTATGGAACTTGGACTTCTTCGCAGCATGCTCCACAACGTTGGCCTTGACTCCCTCTTCACGGTGAGACTCATCTTCAAACCGGTTGTTCTCTTCGATGCGTATATGTTTGATTACGGTATCTAGAGACAACTTTGCATCGTCGTGCTTTCCCCTCTTCTTGTATTTGCTCCAAGAAGGTGGAAGCTTCCTCCAACAATGCCTGTAGCGCCCCGACCCGGACAGCGGAATCCGAACCGGTTCACCCGTCGTAGCTTACTGAGAAGACTACAAGACGTCTCATCTCTCGAATACACATCATCAATGACGTAAGAGAAACAAGTGCGGAAACACGTATATCTAATAAATCTCCACCATCAATTCAATACATCAAGTGATAATAACATCTCTAGGTAGTCGCAGTAATAAACGAATTAATCCTCAAGTGTGAGAAAGAACGGAATAAAGAACAACTGTCTCATCTAGCTCCCAACATGTCTCTATGTATCCCCATTCAGCCCACTCGCCATCGTCTTCTATGAATATCATGTCATAGCTAGGCTCATTTGCAATCACAAAGGTAGTACCCTTAGCAAAAAACACTAGCAAGTAACCCGCTTATAAGACATACGGGATCAACATGGCAAGACATGAGTAATATAATCCATGGGAATGGTGGGGCACATGTCTTGTAAGCTTTCAAATATATAAGCGAGTAAACGTAATAAGGCAAGTACAGCAATTTGCAAGCAAATAACAATTCCTTGGAAATCAGATACCACTCACATTCATACCACCTTGACTCTCGTGATGCATGTCAAAATATGCACTACACTACACATTCACATATGCATGAACACTTTCTCTTTTAAACAGTGCAATGCATGTCATAATGTCCGGTCACTTCACATAACTTTATACCCTGTAACGCGCCCCCGGCTTATATTTCCATTCCGGTTTACGTTACAGCCAACTTTATACCATGTAATGCACCTCGGCTTATATTTCCATCCCGATTAGCATTACAGACAACTTTATACCCTGTAACGCGCCCCGGCTTATATTTCCTCCCGTTTTACGTTACAGTCTTTTGTACCTGCAATGCACCCCGGCTTAAATTTCCATCCCGGTTAACATTGCAGGTCACCTTCGCAAATCTGTGCCGAAGCACCTTTCTTTCAAATCAATATG
Source organism: Eustoma russellianum (assembly GCA_036186865.1). Lineage (NCBI taxonomy): Eukaryota > Viridiplantae > Streptophyta > Magnoliopsida > Gentianales > Gentianaceae > Eustoma > Eustoma russellianum. The sequence continues at coordinate 36,019,999 of AP025044.1, forward strand.
CAAATGCACGTGCCATGATGCAAGACTCCTCATTTCATTCTCATTTCTCATCCTCGTATGCAATTCACATTCATATAAGTCATTCATGTACACATGCGCACGCATAAGCAACACACAAGCTCTCACTAACTTACACATCATAACTTAGACTTCGTCTATCGCGTCAACACTTAGTCATGATCCTAAGGTTCATAACCTAAGGCAAGTATCCCTAACCATCCTTCACTGAGCTCTCAACACCTCGTACGTTCATCCCCTACTCCTCCTAAGTCATACTCATTGAAATGCGATTCGAAAACCCCTTTTCGAACTCCCCAAGTTGATTCACCATCCTAAGTCATGTTCCCGAGACTTAGACTACCTTCAATCAGGTCTTGGGAAGTCTCTAAGATCACCCAAAGACCCCCGAGCTTCTCTCTTTATTCCTCTATTCCACAAAATGTTGGACTTCATTCCCTAACTTCGATCGATCGATGTCCAACCGGGGACATCGAACCCTCCACTTCGATCGATCGATGTCCAACTGGGGACATCGATCTCTCAGCCTCACTTACATCGATCGATCGATGTCCAACTGAGGACATCGATCTCTCAGGCTACCTGCACATCGATCGATCGATGTCCAACTGGGGACATCGATCTCTCAGCAACCAGTACATCGATCGATCGATGTCCAACTGGGGACATCGATCTCTGACATCGACATCGATCGATCGATGTCAATGTTCCAGCCCAGCAGTTCTGCGTTTTCTGCAACAATCTCAGGATCCTACCCCAATTTGATTCCAAACTTCATCCCATCAATCCAAGCCTAATCCCTGCTATAATCTCACGCTTAAACCACGAATCGAACCCTGAACACATATCAATTACCGATTCAACCCTAACACTCAACCATCCACCGAAACATACCAAAAATCCTACCTTTCTCTCCCTTTTCCCCTCAACCTAAAACAACAACAAAGAGAGGGTTCAAGGGATTGGGATTTGCAAGATTTCAAGTAATCCACAACAACAACGAAGGATTTCAATATACGGTGGCCAAATCTCGAAACCAAAACGCGTAAAGAACACACATGGATCATATACAATTAACCACAAAATGAAACTACTGCACTTCTGCAGGTGATCCATTTGATAGTAAAATAGGCCAATTTTCTTTCGCACAATCGTAGGAACTTATAAGATGATTACTTGCCTTTGATTACTCGAGAACAGATTGGAAAACAGACGGAGGTTGGATCGGTTCTTGGAGGCTGTCTTCTTCTTCTACGTGAATGGGCAAACGGCTAGGGTATGAGGGAAGGAAAGCGTCGATGTTTCTGTAAAAGTAGGAAAACTGACGCTTTGTCAGTTTTATATATGGGAAGGGAAAGTTTGGCGTTTTTAAATTATATCTATTCTCTATATATCTTAAAGGATAAACTTAATTATTTAATTCTAATTAAATATAAATAAATTCTAATATTAAATCCCCCCATTAATTTCTAATTAATCCTCATATTAATGCCTACTTAATTTTCCGTTGACCGTCATTAATTCCCGTAAAATCTTTCTTGGTCTTTTAATTACCCTACGGAGGGTGCGGGGCATAACATTCCACCCCCCTTACAAAAAGTTTCGTCCTCGAAACTGGCGTACCTTATTGGAAAAGATGTGGATATAGCTCCTTCATTTGCTTTTCAGGCTCCCACGTGGCTTCACGCTCCGTATGGTTACTCCACTGAACTTTGACATACGAAATGACGCGTCGACGTAGGACTTGATCTTTTCTATCCACAATCTTTATTGGCTGCTCTTCGTAAGTGACGTCTTCTTTCACATCTAAGGGTTGGGCTTCAAGGACATGGCTCGGGTCCGATACGTATTTCCGTAGTTGAGATACGTGAAATACGTTATGGAATTGTGACAAACTCAGAGGTAATGCTAGTCGGTATGCTCTTTCTCCAACCTTGCCTAGTACTTCGTAAGGGCCTATAATTCTAGGGCTTAACTTGCCCTTCACTCCGAATCTTGCAACTCCCTTGGTAGGTGAAACTCTTAAATAAACCTTCTCACCCTCCTCAAACTCCAAGGGTCGCCTCTTTGTGTCAGCCCAACTCTTATTGCGGTCTTGTGCCACCTTGAGTTTCTCTCTTATCATCTTGACCTTTTCCACTGTTTGCTCAACCAACTCGGGTGCAGTGATCATCCTTTCTCCGACTTTGTCCCAACAAACCGGGGACCTGCACTTGCGTCCGTACAATGCTTCAAATGGTGCCATGCCAATTGCACTGTGATAGCTATTATTGTATGAAAACTCCATCAACTTCAACATGCTATCCCAGTTTCCTTTAAAATCTAAGGCGCACGCTCTTAGCATATCTTCCAAGGTTTGGATGGTTCTCTCGGATTTTCCATCCGTTTGAGGGTGGTACGCGGTACTCATCCTCAATTCGGTGCCCATTGCCTTCTGAAATGCCCTCCAAAACTTAGAGGTGAACTTGGGGTCACGGTCCGACACAATACTGACTAGGACTCCATGTAGACTCACAATGTTATCCACATATATATTGGAAAGCTTCTTGTAAGATGTACCATGTGGCAAAGCTATGAAGTGAGCTGTCTTGGTCAAAACGGTCTACATCACCCAAATCATCACTCATTTCCATTTCTGGTCTTGGGTAGTCCCATCCACGAAGTCCATAGTCATGTGTTCCTCACTTCCATTCCCGGAATCTCTAGTGGCTTCATCAACCACCAGTCGTTGATGTTCGGCTTTGACTTGTTGGCAAACCAACACCTTTCAACATACTCCCCTATAGATCTCTTCATCCCTATCCACCAATAGTTTCTTTTTGAGGTCCTTGTACATTTTAGTGCTCCCTGTGGTGGATAGACATCCTCGAGTTATGGCGCTTCCTGGAGCATTCCTTCAGAGTTCGTCTTACCCGGGCACCGCATAACCGATTCTGAAACCATAGACTTCCGTCCCCTCGCAACTGGAAGTCCTTATACCTGGCCGCCGTGGATAATTTGTCGCGGATTTCTTTCAGTGCTGGGTCCTCATACTGCGCTTCTTTTAATTCTGTCTAACAAGTCTGGGCTGATAGATAACGCTGTAAGGATATTCGCCACTGAGTCCACCAATTCAAGATCAAACCTTCCTCGATCTTCTCGTTCTAACGGAGATTGTCTCGCGTGGCTAGACTTTCTGCTCAACGCGTCCGCCCACTCTGTTGGCCTTACCCGGATGGTAGTTGATGGTCAGATCATAGTCCTTGAGTAATTCCAACCATCTCTCTGTCTCATATTTAGCTTCTTCTTCGGGGAGAATAGGTACTTCAAGCTCTTGTGATCCGTGAACACGGCACATTTTTCTCCATATAGATAGTGTCTCCAGATCTTAAGAGCAAATAGCACGGCTGCGAGTTTCCAAGTCATGCGTCGGGGTTAATTCTGCTCATTTGGCTTCAATTGTCTTGACGCGTACGAAATGACTCGTTCATTTTGCATCAATACACACCATCAATTCACCTATACCAGAAAGTTAATTTAGGACTTGCATAAGTATATACAATGCATTAATGGTAATGAGTACATACCTAGTCCTTTCTTGGACGCGTCACTATAGATCATGAAATCGTCGGTGCCGGAGGGTTGTACCAACACCGGGGCTGTGGCAATCTCTTCTTGAGCTCAGTAAGCTCTGCTCGCAACTCAGCAGTCCATTCGAATTTAGTCTTCTTCTGTGTAAGTCGACTCAATGGGACTGCTATCGTCGAGAATCCCTCAACGAACTTCCTGTAGTAGCCTGCCAAGCCTAGATCTTCTTAGGATCTACCGAGATCCCATCCTCGGAAATCACGTGACCGAGAAAGGCTACACTCTTAGCCAAAATTTCACAACCTCGCTGAATTGGCGTAGAGCTTTTGTTGTCTCAGGATTTGCAACACCACTCTTAAGTGTCAGCATGTGCTTGCTCGTTGGGAGAGTAGACTAGGATATCATCGATGAACACTACTACAAATTGGTCCAACTGTTCTCGGAACACAGTGTTCATCAAATACCATGAAGCCGCGGGGCATTAGTTAGTCCCAAAAGGCATCACTAAGAATTCGTAATGCCCGTATCGAGTCCGAAAGGCCGTTTTAGGTACGTCTCCGGCTTTCACAAGCAGCTGATGATACCCTTGACGAAGATCAATCTTTGAGAACCAACGAGCTCCCTTTAGCTGATCAAATAAATCTTCGATCCTTGGCAGAGGATATTTATTCTTAATGGTGATCTTGTTCAACTCCCGGTAATCGATGCATAACCTCATGCTGCCATCTTTCTTCTTTACGAATAAAACTGGAGCTCCCCAGAGAGATACGCTGGGGCGAATTAACTTTTGTCCAACAACTCCTGAAGTTGCCCCTTTCGCTCCTTAAGTTCTGCTGGAGCCATTCTGTAGGGTGCCTTAGATATAGGCTCGGCTCTGGTTATCAAGTTAATCTCGAACTCCACTTCCCTTGATGGCGGCACTCCTGGCAAATCATCCGGAAATACATCCTTGAACTCATTGATCACCGGAATTTGATCTATAGAGGGAACCTCCTGCTTAGCATCTACGGCATACACCATATATCCCTCTGCTCCTTTTTGCAAAGCCTTAAAGGCCTTAATCGCTGTCAAGTATATCTTCTTTGGAGCTTTGGTTATCTTGACGTTTCCTTGGACCTTTATGTCATTCATCTCGGAGTCCTTAACGGTCACTTGTTTGAGTTTGCAGTCAATATTGGCATGATTCTTGGTCAGCCAATCCATGCCCAATATTACATCAAAATCCTTCATCGGAATTGGGACTAGTGTCACTGAAAATAATTTTCCATCCAACTCCAACGCACAATCCTTGTACTGGTGAGAGAAACCAGTACTTGCTCGCCTGCTGCCTGCACCCTAAATGGGTTCTCAAGCCATTCGGGTAAACAGTCGAGCCCTTTGCGAAATGCTTAGAAATGAAAGAGTGGCTAGCTCCACTATCAAATAACACGTTGGCAGGTACTTTATTAACTAGGATCACACCTAGACATGAAAGGGTAGCACATAAAGACTTCACATAAAACACATTTGTTCATCAACTTAGAAAACTAAAATTCAACTTAAGCTACTATTATTGAACTTAAGTCGTATCTGTCACAACATTAGCGTCCTCCTGGACCTCCGCGTCTGTCATGGCATGGACTCTTGCATTGGGCCTGCCTCTCTGCTGCCGAGCTGGCCCTGCTCCTGCTTGTGGGTTAGGGTTCCATTCAGGACAGTCCCTGATCCTATGGCCTGGCTTTCCACATCTGAAGCACGCGCCTGTTATTTTTCAACATTCGCCCACGTGTCTTTTATGGCAATGTGGGCATTCCGCAGGTGCTTGACGATCAGGTTGGTTTGGCTGCGGTGCCCTTTGAACTGGCCCCGCTTGTCCTTTTCTAGGGATCTTGACCCAACGTCCGGGCCTACTTCCACTTTGCTCCACTCTTGGCCTCTTGCTCGATTCTTCCCGAGCCTCTCTTGGTTGTGACCTACGCATGTCACTCTCCACCCGGTAACATGCGTCCAACATTTCCTCAAAAGTTTTCAAACTAGACCCCGCTATGGCCGTCCGTATGCGGGGCTTCAAACCTTCCTCAAACTTCAGCATTTTCATTCGGTTGTTTTCCAGTAACCATGGGCGTAAACTTGCCCAAGGCATAAACCTATTGGCATAATCCGAGACAGACATCCTCTCTTGTTCAAACTTGTCAAACTGCCTCATCTTCTCCAAAATGGCAGTCTCAGGCACATAGTAATCTTTGTATGCCTGTACAAATTGTCTACAACAAAATCGGAGGAGTCATCTTGGGCAGAATGCCATTCCACCATGCGTTGGCTCTGCCAGTCAGAAATGGCGTGGCTACATCCACCTTTAGATCTTCAGGCACTTGCACAAGCCTGAAACATTTTTCCACTTCATCTAACCAGAACCCAGCCACCTCTGGGTCAGTGGTCCCTTCAAATTTTGGGGCATGCATCTTGCGCATTTCCCCAATATAGTACCTGATGCCTTGTTGGGGATGTGGTGGAGGGAGGTTTGTTGTGGTTGTTGCTTGCTGCTTGAGCAACCCCTTGTGCTATCACTGTGATAGCATCAATCAGTGCTTGGGGTACTAGAAACTGGAGGTGGTGGGGGTGGGTCATTGTTCCCATTGCCACCATTTCCTTGGTTGTCACATCTAGGAGGAATTTCTCTGTAGGTCACGCTTGTTAGTAGCTAGCAGTTTCAGAAAAAAATAAGTGCTTGGAATACATATTGTGTACAAGGCGGAGTTTACGAGTTAAAAATAATTAACCTTTATTGCTTACACTTAATCGCGCTCGTACACACACCCATCCCAATCAAACTTAAATCTAATATTGCATACTTAGACTTAAAGATCAACTTACGGGTGAAAATCATAACTTAAAACTCTACATGCATAACCTAGGTCTCCGAGGTAGATCTGAAGCCTAGGCTCTGATACCACCTGTAGCTCCCCGACCTGGACAGCGAAATCCGAACCGTTCACACAACCGTCGTAGCTTACTGAGAAGACTACAAGACGTGTCTCATCTCTCGAATACACATCATCAATGACGTAAGAGAAACAAGTGCGGAAACACGTATATCTAATAAATCTCCACTATCAATTCAATACATCAAGTGATAATAACATCTCTAAGGGTAGTCGCAGTAATAACGAATTAATCCTCAAGTGTGAGAAAGAACTGGAATAAAGAACAACTGTCTCATCTAGCTCCCAACATGTCTCTATGTATCCCATTCAGCCCACTCGCCATCGTCTTCTATGAATATCATGTCATAGCTAGGCTCATCTGCAATCAAAAAGGTAGTACCCTTAGCGAAAAACGCTAGCAAGTAACCCGCTTATAAGACATACGGGATCAACACATGGCAAGACATGAGTAATATATAATCCATGGGAATGGTGGGGCACATGTCTTGTAAGCTTTCAAATATATAAGCGAGTAACGTAATAAGGAAAGTACAGCAATTTGCACGCAAATAACAATTCCTTGGAAATCAGATACCACTCACATTCATACCACCTTGACTCTCGTGATGCATGTCAAAATATGCACTACACTACACATTCACATATGCATGAACACTTTCTCTTTTAACAGTGCAATGCATGTCATAATGTCCGGTCACTTCACATAACTTTTACCCTGTAACACGCCCCGGCTTATATGTCCATTCCGGTTTACGTTACAGCCAAACTTATACCCTGTAAGCACCTCGGTTTATATTTCCATCCCGATTAGCATTACAGACAACTTTATACCCTGTAACGCGCCCCGGCTTATATTTCCATCCCGGTTTACGTTACAAGTCTTTGTGTGCCCTGCAATGCAACCCGGCTTAAATTTCAATCCCGTTAACATTGCAGGTCACCTTCGCAAATCTGTTGTCGAAGCACTTTCTTTTCAATCAATATGCAAATGCACGTGCCATGATGCAAGACTCCTCATTTCATTTCTCATTTCTCATCCTCGTATGCAATTCACATTCATATAAGTCATTCATGTACACATGCGCACGCATAAGCAACACACAAGCTCTCACTAACTTACACATCATAACTTAGACTTCGTCTATCACGTCAACACTTAGTCATGATCCTAAGGTTCATAACCTAAGGCAAGTATCCCTAACCATCCTTCACTGAGCTCTCAACACCTCGTACGTTCATCCCCTACTCTTCCTAAGTCATACTCATTGAAATGCGATTCGAAAACCCCTTTTCGAACTCCCCAAGTTGATTCACCATCCTAAGTCATGTTCCCGAGACTTAGACTACCTTCAATCAGGTCTTGAGAAGTCTCTAAGATCACCCAAAGACCCCCCGAGCTTCCCTCTTATTCCTCTATTCCACAAAATGTTGGACTTCATTCCCTAACTTCGATCGATCGATGTCCAACCGGGGACCATCGAACCCTCCACTTCGATCGATCGATGTCCAACTGGGGACATCGATCTCTCAGCCTCACTTACATCGATCGATCGATGTCCAACTGAGGACATCGATCTCTCAGGCTACCTGCACATCGATCGATCGATGTCCAACTGGGGACATCGATCTCTCAGCAACCAGTACATCGATCGATCGATGTCCAACTGGGGACATCGATCTCTGACATCGATCGATCGATGTCAATGTTCCAGCCCAACAGTTCTGGCGTTTTCTGCAACAATCTCAGGATCCTACCCCAATTTGATTCCAAACTTCATCCCATCAATCCAAGCCTAATCCCTGCTATAATCTCACGCTTAAACCACGAATCGAACCCTGCACACATATCAATTACCGATTCAACCCTAACACTCAACCATTCCACCGAAACATACCAAAAATCCTACCTTTCTCTCCCTTTTCCCCTCAACCTAAAACAGCAACAAAGAGAGGGTTCAAGGGATTGGGATTTGCAAGATTTCAAGTAATCCACAACAACAACGAAGGATTTCAATATACGGTGGCCAAATCTCGAAACCAAAACGCGTAAAGAACACACATGGATCATATACAATTAACCACAAAATGAAACTACTGCATGGTGATCCAATTTGATAGTAAAATAGGCCAATTTTCTTTTGCAAATCGTAGGAACTTATAAGATGATTACTTGCCTTTGATTACTTGAGAACAGATTGGAAAACAGACGGAGGTTGGATCGGTTCTTGGAGGCTGTCTTCTTCTTCTACGTGAATGGGCAAAACGGCTAGGGTATGAGGGAAGGAAAGCGTCGATGTTTCTGTAAAAGTAGGAAAACTGACGCTTTGTCAGTTTTATATATGGGAAGGGAAAGTTTGGCGTTTCCAAATTATATCTATTCTCTATATATCTTAAAGGATAAACTTAATTATTTAATTCTAAATTAAATATAAATAAATTCTAATATTAAATCCCCCCATTAATTTCTAATTAATCCTCATATTAATGCCTACTTAATTTCCGTTGACCGTCATTAATTCCCGTAAAATCTTTCGTGGTCTTTTAATTACCCTACGGAGGGTGCGGGGCATAACAATGCCGCTGCCTGGAACGTCTCATCGATCTTTATTCCTTCATGTTCCAGATTATCCACCAGTTGTTGGAATTGATGGATTTGATCATTTATTGGAGAATGATCAACCATCTGGAACTTCAAGAATTCACTCACCACATACTTGCGTTTGCCCCCATCTTCAGCACCATATTTGTTCTCTCGTGCTGACCAAATCTCTTTTGCAGATGTGAATTTGACATAAATGTCAAATAGAGAGTTGGCCAGGAAATGTAGAATGTGGCCTCTGCAAGTAGTGTTGTCTGCATCGTATTTCTTTGCTTCAGTTTCATCACTGAGCTTATCCATCTTGAGTACATATGAAACTGAGAGCATTTCCAAGAAGAACAACACTTTTGCTGCCCATCTCTTATAGAACCTGCCGTCGAACGGCTCCATTTTGGACATATCCGGCAAAGATTGCTTGGATGCCATTGTAATTTGCTTTAAGATTGTTGGAAAATATGTATATGGCACAGGAAAACCAAAAAAGAAAGACAATGAAAGCCGAAACGAGTTTCGGGATAACTCTGTCCTTAAAGCAATTTAGCCTCTACCGGTGAGCAAGGTAGACTGCAATGGCTAATGCTTTCCAAGATATAACGGCTTACTCTCTTTAGTTTGCTCTACTAGAGAGAGTTTGAACTTGATGGTAGAAAAAGTTGATAGTAGAGAGAATGAGAGAAGAAAGTGTTACAGAAAATTTCACAAGTTTTCAAGAGTTTTTCATGTATATGTTGAAGATAGCAAAGCCCAATATTTATAGGCTTTTGGTTTTCAAAACACAGGTTTAAAAGACCATTTTCTGCAGTTTATTTCTCCCTA
>AP025044.1:36042421-36065914 GCA_036186865.1 Eustoma russellianum
TGGACTCTAATCAAGACAGGATTAGGGGGTCCCTAGCCTAGCCTATAAATAAGAGCCTATGGTTGTCCATCAAACCATCTCATTCAAGCCAAGAGGAACAAGGCTAGAAGACTACCCTAAGGACTACATCAACACGAAGAAGGCTCCATTTCCGCAAGGATTCTTCTCTGCAGCAGGCTTCCGATTCGAAGGCGACGACTAAGCGATAATGGCCAGAGGTAACTTTTATGTTTCCGCAGTTTGTTTTGGCCTAACATTAGAAGATAATATTTGGTTTTAAGACAACATTTGATTTTGAAATGTGTACATTACATTAAAAGACGACCTTTGGGTTTAAAATATATACAGCTAATAAAGATATTCCTAAAATAATAAAGTTTGCTTCATTTATAATATTTAGACAAAATTTTTGCAAGAACATGTTAAAGGCCGAGCCGAACTCAACTCATATGAGTTAAACTTGCTTAGCTCGGCCTTGTCAACAGCTGTGCTGAACTAATCCGAACTGACTTTGCTGAGATCGGCCTTGTCAAGAGCTGAGCTGCACTGACGATTGACCAGAACTGCGGATAAAGATTATGGCCATATCAGGTTGATTCTTTGTAGTTATCATGTATTTGTGATTGATTTGACTAGATTTGATTTTTATCTATTTTTATCTATTTTTACCTATGTACATATCCTTATTATAATTTGTAGATTGAATAGATACAATTCTTGATCAATTTGTACTCTATATATTAAAGAAAAAAAATAAGAGAAAAGAGACAAGATTTCGGTTGCAAGTTATTGGTTTTACCAAAAACAAACAAAAATAACCAGTCCTTTTTAAAACGGATAGTACAAAATAGGTGTTCCAAAAACATGAAAAAAAAAAGAGCAACAGAACTTTTATTCTTTTCTTTGCAACACCTGACAGTTGAAATGATTGCGTAGACAGAGAGCACATGTTAAAGTAATACAATTATGACGTAGAGAAGAGCTCTAATACTAAAACCCCCAGGGGCATAGTCCAGTGGTAAGTGGCAAAGGTGATTGGGGCTAGAACCCCGACGTCCCGAGTTCGAGTCCGTGTGGAGACAATCCTTGTTGAAATATTACAAGGGTTGCCTCTGGGCTGGCTGAGTCTCGTGCGTCCTCTCCCTTTGCAGGGCTGCCGGTGGAGCACATCCTTCGATTTACATCTCACCTGGCTAAGGGGCCTCTGGTACAGGTGGGGGAGAACCCACTCCCTCATCAAAGCTCTAATACTAAAGGATAAAGCAAGAGAGTCGAGTGATGCTTCTTTCTTTCATTAAATGAAAGATACATTATAAAGAGTAGCAAAATGATAATAAACAAATACGAATAGATATCATCTATCACATTAGTCAGGATCATGTCGTGTGTATTAACTTAGTCCCGTCGATTATATTGTTTTAATACATATGGCATGTGACGGATGATAGAATAGATGATATAACAGAAGATCACCTTCTAGCAAAACGGGCATAAGATAATCGCTTATTAACTTGATGCTGTAGTTGCATTACTACCAATACTTGGGGTTGGGATCTCCTAACCCCACTTTCCTCATCCTCTTTGCTGTCACGTGTCATGCGGTCACGCGTCACCGTACTCCATTTGCGGTGAGGGGATCCTATCCCTAATACTTGAGCTGCCCCAAGCTAAGAGACAATCTCCGACATGAATCTTTCTGAACTTCCTCCTTCACTTGCTGCTTCCTTGGCCAATTCCTTCCAATGAATCGCCTTCTTTTGAAACCTTTCTCTTCCATCCCCTCCTTCCATAACTTGCTCAATGCATCTGCTAATCTCATCACAATGTGTAAGCCCCTTTTCGTCACCCTTTGGTTCAAGTCCCACTTCACATTTCTGCTCTACAAAATGTGCATTGACTATTTGGTCCAGAAACTGCGGCATTGGCACTACGGGTACCCCAAAACTAGGGTTAGTATCTCCTCAGCTCAAACCCCTCACCCAATGTATCACCGCGCGACACGTGGCAGCAGGGGTGGGTGGTGGGCTAGATACAGGTCACCCTCATCTAGTCTCACCACTCATCCATGCTGCCACATGTCACGCAATGACGCATGGGGTGAGGGGAAAGTGGGTGAGGTGATTTCATCCTAAAACTAATAACCTCCATAGTTGAGTTCCAACCACAATGTGAGACAAAGCAGCCGATAGCTGGATGAGCTAGTATCTCCAACCAGTATATCCCAACGACAGCAAAAGTTATCGCTAGGGTTTGGGGAGGGTGAGAAGCAGTCAAACAATACCTCCATTCTAAAAGATAGAGAGTTTGCTTCCAGTGAAACCTCCAGCTCTATATATGCCTGCATAAATGAGACACTAATAATGATATGGCGTGCTAGTGCGTTTGTGACGAAATTTAGTAACTGTGGGCACCATGACAATACTAAACCCTTACCAGCAGTGTCTTTGATGAACGTACTTGGGATCTTGCTCTCTTCTGTTTGCTTCACCACCCACAAGAAACCAATGCTTATTTTATTAAGGGCTTTGGCTATTTCTGTGAAATTGGGATCTAGATTTGCATAAAAATTTCTTGTATTTTTCGTGTGTATCCTTTCTGTACTTTACATGTCAATTTATAGGATGTTTACAGCTTTGTACAAGACAACAAATCAATTACAATAAAACCGAATATTCCCTAATTTACGCACATCCCCTTGACTCATTCTGATTCCTTCAATCTCGCTTCTTGAAATCCGGGATTGTCAACACTCCCTCTCAAGTTGAATCGTGGGGTCAACAACATTCAACTTGCACCAAATATCTTCAAAAGCCCTTCCGTTGATTGCTTTGGTTAACACATCCGCCAATTAGTCTTCCGATCGTACATAAGGTAATTCAATCAGCCCCCCTTCCAACTTTTCCTTGATGAAGTGTCGGTCAATTTCTACGTGTTTAGTCCGGTCATGCTGTACCGGGTTTTCTGATATGCTAATGGATGCCTTGTTATCACAAAACAGCGGGGTAGGAAGACTTACTCGTAGTCCAATATCTTTGAATAATTTCTGAATCCACAATACCTCAGTAATTCCTTTTACAATACCACGAAACTCTGCTTCAGCACTAGATAGGGCAACAACCTTTTGTTTTTTACTTCTCCAAGTCACAAGATTGCCTCCCACAAGTGTAAAATACCCGGAGGTTGACTTCCGATCTGATAAGCTTCCAGGCCAATCAGCATCCGTATATGCCTGAACATCCAAGTGCCCATTGTTGTGAAACACGATGCCTCTTCCTGGTGTAGCCTTCAGATACCGCAAAATACGTGCCACCGCATCCATGTGATGTTCCTGAGGACTATGCATGAATTGACTTACTATCCCTACTGCGAAAGCAATATCAGGTCGCGTATGTGACAAATAGATCAACCTGCTAACCAATCGTTGATACCGGTCTTTATCTGCTGACGGTGCTCCATCGATTACCTTTAGCTTGTGGTTCATAGCCATAGGAGTGTCACACGGTTTGCAGTCGAGCATTCCTACTTCAGTTAGTAGATCCAGGATATACTTTCGCTGTGATATGTAAATTCCTGCTTTTGACCTCAGAACTTCGATCCCTAAGAAATATTTCAGTCCCCCAGATCCTTCATTTCAAACTTAGTGAACAAATGTTTACGTAAGCGAAGTATCTCTTCAGAGTCATTTCCAGTGATTATCATTTCATCAACGTAAATAATTAGACACGTTACCAGACCTTTCCTTCTTTTGACGAATAGCGTGTGATCGACATTGCTTTGACGGTAACCATCTTGCTCCATAACTCCCGTGAACCACCAAACCAGGTCCGAGGAGATTTTTTGAGTCCATACAAAGCCTTTTTCAACCTGCAGACTTCCCTTGGCTTGAATTCGTCAGAGAAATCCGGAGGTGGATCCATATAAACTTCTTCTCTCATGTCACCGTGTAGAAATGCGTTCTTGACATCAAACTGGTGCAGTGGCCAATTCTGTGTTGCTGCAATGGAGAATAGTACCCGAATTGTATCAATACGAGCTTCGGGCGAGAATGTTTCTGAGTAGTCTATGCCATATGTTTGAGTATACCCCTTTGCTACAAGTCTGGCTTTGTATCGTTCGACGCTTCCATATGCTTTATGCTTCACTGTAAATACCCATCGACACCCGACTGCTTTCTTTCCATTGGGTACGATGCACTTTTCCCAGGTTATATTTTTCTCCAAGGCTTCCATTTCAGTCATCATGGCCTTTTTCCATTTGGACTGGGCCTGAGCCTCTTCAATAGTCTGTGGTACCTGTTCTGAACATAAATCTACAAAGAAACCTTGAGCTAAATCAGATAATCCATTTAAAGAAGTATTAACAGGGTACCTTGAGTTTTTTGATACTTGTGTGGGAGAGTATCGTGAGGGAGGAACTCCTTGTTTTGTTCTAGGGGGTAACACCCTGACCTACTGATGCTCAATAGTAATATTATCACCGGCACTCATTTTTGGAACATTAGAATTTATAATGGAGATATTATTTGTGGTGGGCATGTGTGGTGGTGTGTGTGGCTCAGTAAGATTATCTGAATTGAACTGTACATCATCTGTATCTAAATCATTTACCTGTAGAATTTATAATGGAGATATTATTTGTGGTGGGCATGTGTGGCGGTGTGTGTGGCTCAGTAAGATTATCTGAATTGAACTGTACATCATCTGTATCTAAATCATTTACCTGTGGCAGTTCATTCGTCGAATGTGATGGATCGGGTGGTGGTAATGGTGCCTCTGGTAGTACAGTGTGGGTGCTATAGCACAGTCAGGGCCATCTACATGTTGTGTTGGAACAGCTGTCGAGCAGAGAGGTTGTGACACCAACCAATCGAGGGTTCCAATATTAGGATACTCCCCCTGAACCCGAGATGGGGATGGGTAATAGTACTCGGTCTCAAGGAATACACAATTTATAGTGACATGGACACGACGGGTTCGGGAGTTGTAGCAGCGATATCCCTTTTGGGAAGAAGCATATCCTACAAAGATACACTTTTCGGCACATGGGTCGAGTTTTGTTCGTTCATGTTTAGGTGTATGGATGAAGACGGTACAGCCAAAGGTGCGTGGTGGTAAGGTAAAAATTGAAGGGATATCGTGATGGGTGGATAGCATTTGGAGATGTGTTTTATAGTCAAGGATTTTGCTGGGTAGGCGGTTGATGAGGTAAGTGGCAGTAGATACAGCCTCCGACCAAAAACTCATCGGAGCTGGTTTGGAAGGTTCACAGGAGTTATGAAGCAAGATGGTTACCGTCAAATCAATGCCGATCACACGCTATTCGTTAAAAGAAGGAAAGGTCTGGTAACGTGTCTAATTATTTACGTTGATGATATGATAATCACTGGAAATGACTTTGAAGAGATACTTCGCTTACGTAAACATTTGTTCACTAAGTTTGAAATGAAGGATCTGGGGGGATTGAAATTTCTTAGGGATCGAAGTAAGAACAGTATTATTGGAAGTAAAAAGGGTACAATGGGTCTGTCGGCAAGGGGGTGGAGGGACCTTAGTAATGTGGGTGCTCTTCCCCCTGCCTCCTAGAGCGATCTTCATAAGTCTGCTCCACAGTGGGTAATTGGTGCTTGTAAGTTTTACCTTTAATGTCAGATTTGATGACTGGACATGTACGGGTACTGGAGCATTCATGCTATGTTGAAGAAATTTTGCAAATTGTTCTGATATATCAAAATTGGCAGGGGCATTTGGTTTGGTCTCTGAGCTTCCTGGACTTGTTTCTGTGCTTTCTATTGTTTGTGACTGTTGAGAAAAAGGGGTTTGAGTGATTTCAAAATGCATGATTTAAATAATATGTATTAAAGAAATGCATAACATATTTTATGACATGACACGTTTTTGCATAAAACTTGCCTTATATAGTTCATATATATTGTTGCCGTACTAACGAGCCATGAAGCTTTAAAGCTTACATCAAATAGCAAACATTTGTTGTGTTTGAACTATTTTCAGGTGCCACCATTAATGAACTAAACTAGTTCATTAAGTAAAGTACTTAGTTAAATGAACTAAGTAGTTCATTAAAGGAAGCCATATCTGGAAAAGGCACAAAGGCAACAAATTGAAAAATAGAAAGTTCTCTCCCACCTATGTCTACACGTTTTTATATATATTTATGTATATATATTCAGATTTTTTTTTAAAGGCACAATACATATATATTCCAACGTACTACCGACACGTTATATTACGAACGTACGTAAACGTCACACCACTATACTTACCTCATATTTATGAATATATTCAGGTCTTATATCATATGATATAAGTCATGGTGATGACAAAATTATTACGACACATTACAAGGTTCTAAACCAAAAATTGTCGTATCGGGTGACAACCGAAACTTCGCCAACGTGTCACGTACTTGCCATATATAGATGGCCAGCCCCTACACTTCAAAAATGGCCACTAATTTCGTGGATTACATGGTATATTCAGCCATAAAATCATTCCATGTTGGCACACACAAATCACCCCAAATTAAGGTCAAATTGTGGAGATTTCAAATTCAATATTTTTGTCACATGGGGTGCCACTTACTTCAGCGTTTAGAGCTGAATATTCAAGTTATTCTATGTATATTATGTGTGACATAATATATATAACATATGCAAAAAATTTGAATTTAATTGGAGAAAAATCGCGTAATCGACAAAAGTCGAAAATTCGATTTTCTACGAACACGACACATGGAACGTTTTTGGAATGACATGTAACATGTATCTAGACACTTTTTACATATTCAATACATATTAAAGTGTTCTAGAAAATTCAAATTAGGGATGATTATAATTTACCATATATGTGTGAATATTGTGCATTATTTGACAAAGTTTACCAAAAGAAAATTCAGTACATGTGCAGGAATTTCACAACCATTTTCAGCTTTGTTGGAGCCTAGATGGAGCTTATTTGGCACTTTAATTGGTGGAAAATAAGTCACACATGATACGTGACTTTGAAGAGGGCAGCACACAAGGAAAGATTTCAAAAATGCAACACATGCTGAAAATTTTCAGCACATGTGAATAGTGGCCGAATTTACTATTCATTTGTCCTTAATTTGCATCCTAAAATTGAAGGGATTGAACGGTGATTATTTGATAGTGTTTTGAATTCTTTTTGGCACATGTTTTTCAAGTTAATCTCAGATTTTTACAGCACACTAAATGGTGACAAGGTTGGACCAATCATGAAGTGCCAAGTAAGCAAAGCCAAGACATTCATCCAATCATGCTGTGCCAAGTAAGCAAGTTGATGTCACCTATAACGTCCCAACCACCCCCGCGTCCCCTCCCCCACTCCCGCGCACACCCCAAAAAAAATTTAAAATTTTTTCAACTCACCCACAAATCTCCGACCATCCCCCGGCACCCCAAACAATCCAACCCCCTGCCCAAAACATTGTCATTTTCTTTTTGGACTGGGGAGTTGGATTGTTTCGGGTTCTGGGGGATGGTCGGAGCTTTGTGGGTGAGTTGAAAAAATTTTAAAATTTCTTTGGGGTATGCGCGGGGGTGGGAGAGGGGACGCAGGGGTGGTTAGGATATAAATGAGTTAGAAAAAATTTTAAAAAAAATTTCGCGAGAGGAGGGGGTGGGGGAGGGGACGCAGGGTGATCGGAGCGTTATGAGTGAATTAGAAAAAAATTTTAAAAAAATTTTTGGCCCGGGGGGCGCAGGGGGCGTGTGGCGTGAGGGGATAGGAGCTTTGTGGGTGAATTGAAAAAATTTTAAAATTTTTTTGGGGTGTGCGCGGGGGTGGTTGGGACGTTATGGGTGAGTTAGAAAAAAAATTTTAAAAAAATTCGTGAGAGGAGGGGGTGGAAGAGGGGACGCGGGGGTGGACCGGGTGGTCGGAGCATTATGAGTGAGTAAGAAAAAAATTTTAAAAAAATTTTTTTGGCAGGGGGTGGTATGGGGTGGGGGGGTAGGTGGTGGAGTGCTGGGGCGTTGTGGGTAATTTTTTATTATTTTTATCTTTTTTTCTTAATTTTTCGATTTTAAAATGTTTTTTAATTAATTTTTTAGAATTTTTAAATTCTTTTTAAATCAATTTATTCAAAAATATAATTTTATTTTTTTTAATTAAAAAGGGTCGCCACATGTCAACTTCTGATTGGTCTGAGAAAGTCAACGGCTGGTCAACGGTCACCTGGCTACAAGTGATACATTTCGGCAAAAGAGTTGTTGTTAAGTGAGTTTCATCAACGTTAGGATGCTAACTGAGTAATGGGCCAAACCTTAGTCTAATAAGTGAGATTTTCTCATTTATAATATCTAGACAAAAGTTTTGGAAGAACATGTTAAAGGCCGAGCTGAACTCAACTCATCTGAGTTAAACTTGCTGAGTTCGGCCTTGTCAACAGCTGTGCTGAACTAATCCGAACTGACTTTGCTGAGATCGGCCTTGTCAAGAGCTGAGCTGCACTGACGATTGACCAGAACTGCGGATAAAGATTATGGCCATATCAGGTTGATTCTTTGTAGTTATCATGTATTTGTGATTGATTTGACTAGATTTGATTTTTATCTATTTTTATCTATTTTTACCTATGTACATATCCTTTTTATAATTTGTAGATTGAATAGATACAATTCTTGATCAATTTGTACTCTATATATTAAAGAAAAAAAATAAGAGAAAAGAGACAAGATTTCGGTTGCAAGTTATTGGTTTTACCAAAAACAAACAAAAATAACCCGTCCTTTTTAAAACGGATAGTACAAAATAGGTGTTCCAAAAAAAATGGCAAAAAAAAAGAGAAACAGAACTTTTATTCTTTTCTTTGCAACACCTGACAGGGGAAATGATTGCGTAGACAGAGAGCACAGTTAAAGTAATACAATTATGACGTACAGAAGAGCTCTAATACCAAAGGATAAAGCAAGAGAGTGAGTGATGCTTCTTTCTTTCATTAAATGAAAGATACATTATAAAGAGTAGCAAAATGACATCTATCACATCTTCTATCACATTAGTCACGATCATGTCGTGTGTATTAGCTTAGTCCCGTTGATTATATTGTTTTAATACATATGGCATGTGACGGATGATAGAATAGATGATATAACAGAAGATCACCTTCTAGCAAAACGGGCATAAGATAATCGCTTATTAACTTGATGTTGTAGTTGCATTACTACCAATACTTGAGGTTGAGATCTCCTAACCCCACTTTCCTCACTTGACTGCATCTAGTCTCAACATCCCTCTTTGCTGTCACGTGTCATGCGGTCATGCATCACCATACTCCATTTGCGGTGAGGGGATCCTATTCCTAATACTTGAGCTGCCACAAGCTAAGAGACAATCTCCGACATGAATCTTTCTGAACTTCCTCCTTCACTTATTGCTTCCTTGGCCAATACCTTCCAATGAATCGCCTTCTTTTGAAACCTTTCTCTTCCATCCCCTCCTTCCATAATTTGCTCAATGCATCTGCTAATCTCATCACAATGTGCAAGTCCCTTATCATCAGCCTTTGGTTCAAGTCCCACTTCCCATTTCTGCTCTACAAAATGTGCATTGACTATTTGGTCCAGAAACTGCGGCATTGGCACTACGGCTACCCCAAAACAAATAGCCTCCATAGTTGAGTTCCAACAACAATGTGAGACAAAGCAGTCGATAGCCGGATGAGCTAGCACCTCCAACCAGTATATTCCAACGACAGCAAAAGCTATCGATAGGATCTGGAGATGGTGAGATGGGTAGATAGTTTGATTTCAGTGAGACTCTCAGCTCTACATGTGTTGGAAAAGTACCCCAAAGTACTTTTATATGTGCTCCATACTTATATAAAAACTTGTATGAAGTTGTTTGAGATATTAAAAGATGATTTGAACACTTTGAACTTGAAAAGGGTCACTTGGATCGATCTATGTGTAGTTGTATCGAAATAAGTGAAAGGTGAAATGAAGTTGAGTGTTATGTTGGATATAGATCGATATGGATGACATCGATCGATCGATGTGGTGTAGATGCAAAGCTGGAAACTCTCTGTCCAACATAGATCGATCACATCGATCGATCGATGTGACATCGATCGATACATTGATCGATCTATATGGGCAGGATGCAAAGTTGGAAGTTTATATCCGACATCGATCGATCGAAGTGATATCAATCGATCACATCGATCGATCGATGTGCCAACAGTCAGAATTTTTTATTTTGAATTGCATCTTTTGATACAAGGTTCATCTCCCTTCACACATGAACGGTAAACAACTGACTTGGGGGAGTTAAAACTGCGGAAATGAGTTTTAATATTGATGTTTTACACAATCCAATGCGTATATATAGTATGCCTTGTTATCTTAAAAGAAATACAACAACTTTTGCTAAAAATATGAATATTTCAGCACTTCTTCTCCTCCATCCTCTTCTTCTTCTCCTCCATTATCAATCAACTTAGAAGCAAGTTCAATCTTTCTCTCCTAGAGCAAAGGAAAGGAAGATACCTGTTATATCCTAGAAAGCATTTATTTGAAGACTACCTTGTTCTTTGGTAGGAGCAAAATTGTTTTAATCACAGTGACTATCTTGTCACGTCTCGGCTTTATTATCTACTTGGTTGTCCATATTCCTACTGACACTTTCTTACAACATGTGCCTGCATAAATGAGACACTAATAGTGATATGGTGTGATAGTGATTTTGTGACGAAATTTAGTAACTGTAGGCACCATGACAATACTAAACCCTTACCAGCAGTGTCTTTGATGAAACGTACATCACTGAAGTAGGCTTCTGCGCGTCAAGCCAGTTCAGGCTGGTAGCTGCATTAGGCTGATGCATATTAAAGCAATAGGTCTTGTCATCTTCCAATCGTGCATCAAGATAAACAGATGGAACGGCCGGACAAGTTGTTCCCACACGCCAAAGTTTTGATAGCCATTGCACTATCTAAATCAACCAATCAAATTATCAGATGTTACAATCTGTACCACAACCCCCAAGCCAAGGCTGTAATTTGCACGAAAACAAACAAGCGTAAAGAATACAACAACAACAATCATGCACAGTATGTCCCACTGACAGCAAAAGCTATCACTAGGGTCTGGAAAAGGTGAAAGGCAGTCAAACAGTACCTCCATCCCAAGGGATAGAGAGTTTGATTCCAGTGAGACACCAGCTCTATATGTACCTACAAACAAGCGTAAAGAAGGGAAGTCTTAATTGGATAGAATGAAGACATTAGTTAAAATTTTCTTACAGACACTCAGTAGTTAGTTGAATCATCCGTGTGGCTCGAAATCAACAAGCTGTGAAGAGGAGGAAATGTACCCTCTAACGTGAAACATAGCTTCAAAAGGTAACTTGCTATCAACTGGCCACATTTCAAAGGTAAGCGGAATCTAATTTCTAGATTGTTTTTCCAAGAAACTCATTATCCCCACATGTGATTGCTCTTGAATATGAACTTTATGTCAAATCTTCTCTTTTCTGGAATTAAAATCAACTCATTATAGAAATATACACACGGAATAATTATATGATAGGCTGAACAATCATAACGTAGTGTAATTATTAGTGTATATACTTCTTCCAATAAATAGAAGATCACACTGATCTCATATTCGAAATTCAAATAGTTATCTAGAATAGAAAGATCCGATTGATCTCTTAGTATTATGGACTAGGCTATAAATAGACACATGTATCCTAGTACAAAACACGTGGCAATAAGAAAGATTACTTCTTCTCAAAATCTTTCATGATATCAGAGCCTTAAGGCCTTCAAAACACCACCACTCCACCTATTTCTCGGTTAAACATGGCTGCATAAAACTTGGTCACATTAAGTGTCATTAAGCACTCTTCCACTCCAGGCACTAATACTGAAGCAGGGTCCAATGCTACCACATATGATGGTATTACAATAGTCCTCTCTAGCCATAGGCTGAATGACAACAACTATCTCTCCTGGTCAAAGGCCATGGATATGTTTATCACTAGAAAGGCCAAGGAGGACTACCCCTTTGGCACCCTTAAACCACCAGCTACTAACGATCCTAAGTACAAGGCGTGGAAGGCCGACAACAGTATGATCATGTCATGGCTGGTGAGGTTTATGACATCTGAGATTATCGATGATTTCCTTCTGTATTCCACATCTGATGAAATCTGGTCAGCTGCCAAAGAAATATTTTCCAAGAAAGACAATACCTTAGAATTACATGGAATAGAGGCCCAACTGCAAGATCTCAAGCAGGATGAAATAACTATCACTAAGTATTTCACCCAGCTAACCAGGGACTGGTAGCAATTGGATGCATTTGAAGTTTATAACTGGACCTATATTACTGACATACAGAGATATAAGCAAATCGCTAAAACTAAGAGAGTGTTCAGGTTCCTTATTGGACTAAACACAGAACTTGATGGAGTTAGTGAGAGGATTTTAGGAACCTAACCCCCACCCAACTTAAAAACAGCTTTCTCAGAAGTTAGGCATGCGGAAAGTCATAGAAAGATCATGATATCTGCTGTGTCGAGTGGCAGCACAGCCCTCACAGCAAAAAAGGCTCGCCTTTAGAATACCAATCTACCTACTAATGGCAAACCCTTCTGTACATGCTGTAAAAAATCTGGCCACTCTATAAATGAATTCTGGAAATTGAAGGGCGGGCCTACAGAAGGTAAACCAATCAAAAAACAATTGGAAAAAATCCAACTCAGGAATGTCACTAACTGGAAATCATCCAGGGAAGGGGAGACTTCTAACGCCTATAACAATATGTCTACTCCCAAGGTCCATGAAAGCATAAGTCTCTTAGCTAAAAATCAAATTGAGGCACTGCTACAATTACTCAACAAAAGCGTAAGAGACTCTGAGGGGCCCATTCAAGAACCTATGGCTACCGCTAGCAACACATGTGATCAAAACCAACCCTGGATTATTGACTCAGAGGCTTCTGATCACATGACTTATGAAGGTACAAATACAACTGATTACACTAAATTCCTTGCACCTAAATATGTAGAAATTGCTGATGGTACATCTAGAAAAATAATAGGAAAAGATCAGTAAAACAGAGCCCACACCTATTGTTGAAAGGTGTACTACACATCCCAGACTTAAGGTTTAACCTTCTGTCTGTTGGAAAATTGATAAAAGACACAAAATGCACTGTTAAATTCTCATCCAGTGCTTGTTACTTTCAGGACACCAATTTGAAAATGAAGATTGGTAGTGCTAAGTACACTGGAGAACTGTTTCTTCTCCAACCTAAATCGCCAAATGTATATGCAACACTAGGGACGCTTGGTAGCCTATTAGGCATGAATAAGTGTAATGTGCCCCATGAAATAGGTCAGAATAAATGTAACTCCTCTAGCCAAGTTATGATTTGACATATGAGACTAGGTCACCCAAATTTTCAATATTTAAAGAACTTGTTCCTAATTATTTTCCTGCGTTAACCTTGATTTACTTACATGTGAGACAGGCCAACTAGCTAAACATACAAGGCATACATACACTATCATCTGGTACACACTGACATTTGGGGACCATCCCAAGTTGCCATCATTGGCGAAACAAAATGGTTTGTCATATTTGTAGATGATCACACATGAGTAACATGGGTATACCTAATGAACATAAGTCAAAAGTCGGAAATATATTTAAAGCCTTCTGTAAACTTGCACAAACTTGATTCAATACTAAAGTCAAGACCTTAAGGTATGACAATGCATCTGAGTATCTGGACAAAACACTGAGAGACTATATGACAAAAGAAGGCATTTACCACCAAACCTCATGTGTTAATATGTCCCAACAAAATGGGGTAGCTGAGAGGAAAAATATACACTTATTATTAGTTGCTAGAGCACTCTTGTTCTCAATGAAAGTGCCAAAGTACTACTGGGGAGAAGCTATATTGACTGCAACATATCTCATAAATAGAATGCCTCACAGGGTTCTCAAGTTTAACACCTAAACAAGTATTACTTGGTAGACATCCACAGGTAAACCTATTGTCTGAGTTATCCCTTAAGATTTTTAGATGCACATCCTATATTAACATTTACCTCCATAACAGAACAAAACTAGACCCTAAAGCCATAAGACGCATCTTCATAAGCTACTCAGGTACACAAAAGAGCTACAGGTGCTACTATCCTAGTACAAGAAAAATTTATAACACCCTAGATGTTACCTTTATAAGGCACAAGCCTTCTATGATGACATAACTCAGAGTCCAGTCCAGAAGAGCCACTGGAGCTTAATAGACCTAGGGGAAACACTAACACAACCACGAGTATCAATGGTACATAAAGACTTATCTAATAAAGCACCAATTGTGAGAGAAAAACCACCTATCAGCAGAGTCTATAATAGAAAAAATATTGTACATACATCACCTAATCAAACTACTTGTGATTAATGTTCGCCACTAAAAGAAACTAGAATTATAGATTCACAGGATAAAGAAGACCAAGAAGAAGGACATACAATTGATGATCATCCCATAGCTCTTAGAAAAGGAGTTAAGAAATACACAAAACATCCTCTATACAACTTCATATTCTACAGTAAACTAGGTCCACAATACCAGTCATTCACAAGTAACTTAGACACTTAACTCATGCCTAAGAATATTCATGGGGAAATGCTAATACCACATTAGAGGAAGGCTGATGAAGAAGAAATAAGCGCACTAATTAAAACCAACACATGGAATCTAACCCCAATACAGAATAAAGCTAAACCAGTTTGGTGTAAGTGGATTTTCTCAATAAAATATAATGCAGATTGAAAAATAAGCAGATACAAAGCCAGGTTAGTAGCTAGAGGTTTCACTCAAACATATAAACAGACTATTTAGAAACATTTATCCCAGTAGCAAAACTAAACACTGTTAGAGTAATATTCTCCATATCAGTAAACCTAGACTGGAAACTACACCAACTAGATGTTAAAAATGCCTTCATAAATGGAGAATTACGAAAAGATGTCAATATGCATATCCCTCCAAGCTATAAAAATGAAACTAACCAACAATTAGCATGCAAACTAAATAAGTTCCTTTATAGCCTAACGCAGTCACCTAGAGCGTGGTTTCAGAAACTCACCAAAAAAGATTAAAGAACAAGGCTTTTCCAGTGTCATAGTAACCACACTTTGTTTATTCACTCTTCTGAAACTAGATAATTAATTGTCATGATAGTCTATGTTGATCATATAATCGTTACAGGAGACAATGAGTCACGAATTCAAGATACCAAAAGAAAAATATCACAGCAATTCAAAGTCAAAGATCTTAGAAAACTTAGATACTTTCTCGGGATGGAAATAACAAAAACTAAAGAAGGGATGAGGATGTCACCAAGGAATTATATGCTGAATTTACTTAAGGATACTAGTATGATGGGGTGCAAACTAGCCCCAACCCCAGTGGAACCAGGGTATAAGCCAAAAGATATATGGGGTTCAACTTCAGTAGATAAGCTCAAGTACCAAAGACTGGTAGGAAATTAATATACATAGCTCGTACCAGGCCAGATATATGCTATGCAACTAGTCTTATTAGTCAGTTTATATGCACCTACTAATTAACATCTTAAAGCTACCATGAGAATTCTCAGGTATTTGAAGAGCACACCACAATGGGGATTGCTCTTCAGGAAGACTCAAGATAGGTGCATAACAATGTATACAGATGTTGACTGGGCAGGTTCAAAGATAGATAGAAGATCTACTATAGGTTACCGCACATATGTGTGGGGAAATTTGGTGACTTGACAATGAAAGAAGCAAGGAGATGTAGCTCGAAGCAGTGCAGAGGCAAAACTACCGGCCCTGACCCTATGAATATGTGAAGGGATATGGCTCAGGGCAATAGTAACAAACCTAAGGTAGAAGAATGGTAATCTTGTTCAAGTACTTTGTGAAAACGTTTCAGCAATCAACGTGGTAGAGAATTTGGTCCAACATGACAAATCTAAGCAAGTACATGTATCCACTAAAGGCCAAGTAGCTGATCTTCTGAGCAAGCCAGTCTTAATCAAAATATTTGGTCATTTCATGTACAAGCTTGGTTGTATTAATATCTACAAATAAGCTTGAGGGTGATGTAGAAATATACACACGGGATAATTGTATGATAGGCTAAAGAATCATGACGTTGTGTAATTATTAGTGCATATACTTCTTTCCATAAATAGGAGATCACAATGATCTCATATTTGAAATTCAAATAGTTACCTAGAATAGAGAAATTCGATTGATCTCTTAGTACTATAGACTAGGCTATAAATTGACATATGTATTCTAGTATAAGACACACGGCAATAAAAAAGATTACTTCCCAAAACGTTTCGATCATAAATAAGCAACTGAGAAAACATAGAAGAACCAAATGGTCACTTGTTAGTATTTAAATAAAGTCAAAACATAGAGCAATTTAACAAAAAGGCTAGCAATTACAACGTCGGAGGGTAAGGATATCCGTCGGTGACCTTGTCGAACTTTTGAAACAGATAAACAAAGAACAAAAAATGCTACTAGGCAAAGAGGTCTTGATTTAAATGCAGAGGAACAGTTATAAACACGGTAACGAAAAACAATAAATCAGTCTGAAGCTTACTTCCTCTTCCAAAGGTATTGAAGAGACCCCAATCTAAGTTGTTGATATTGTCAAGCTAATTCCATAGGAACGAATAATCGAAGAGTACCCTCCAGTACGAGAAGAACCAAGATATGTCATTTCAAAATGACTAATCATTGCCTCCTGGAACTCAGAAATCATTTTAGCATTGTTACCCTGTCATAACCCGTGTTTGAGAAGGAAAAAAAATTAAATAAATAAAACAAAGCCTAAATTCTAGCATCCTAATTAGACTAGGAAAAGAATAAGATAGAGTGTAACTACAACTAAAAGTCCTAATTCTATTAGGATTATACCTAAACCTAACCTCTATATATACATAGACATACACCAAAAAAAACCCTGACACCTATTTTTTTCTCCCCCCTCGGCAGCCCCCAATTTCCCTCAACAAAGTTTGTTTTTTTTCCCACCAAACCCAGCCACGGCAGCCACTCCTTTTGAGTGATGAAAGATATATTTTGTTACAATAAACCCTAGGCCTCTAGATCCTTATACCTATACATACATCTACCCATCATAACACAATTCCACCCCATTCTTTCTAAGAAAATCGGCTGTCATCCTGGTTCTTCGCGTATTACGTGTAATCGAAACGAGAGGCAAGTATCCTTGCTATATTTACTATGCTTTTTATAAAGTTATTATCCTATTTTCATATCAAATTGGATCATGCATTCATAATTGTAATTTGCATAGATTGATGTATATACATACGTATTTGTTGTAGGGACTGTACTGGCAATAAGTTTTTATGTCTTGTGTTTATACAAAGTTTTAGAAATTATACATATATATGTATATTATTTCTGAAAATCCAAATATATGTACAAAAGTATTTAGACTGTTTTTATAAATTAGCTATATATAATTCTGTTTTATAAATTATTTATGTATTTATTCTGTTTTATAAATTAGTTATAATTTTGTTTTTATTAAAGTTTGGTTTTTATTAAAAATTCTATTTTAATAATTCTGTTGTATTTCTGTTTTTATAATTCTGTAATATAATTCTGTTTTTTTTCTAATTTCTGTTTTTATAATTCTGTTGTATTTCTGTTTTTATAATTCTGTAATATAATTCTGTTTTTTTTTCTAATTTCTGTTTTTATAATTCTGTTTTATAATTTCTGTTTATTTCTGTTTTAGAATTCAGTAATATAATCTGTTTCATAAATTCTGTTGTTATTTTGACATTATATAATATACACATATATATACATTTAATGTTCCTTTCAAAATTATAAATATTATATATTAAAGTGTCTCAGAAATTATTCATATATATACATAATTCTGTTTTTGAAATTATCTATATGTATACATATAAATATTATTTTCGGATTTACACACACACACACATATATATAATATAAACTGTTTTTAGATAAACTTTACAGTTTTATATTTATAATATATAATTTAATTATATAATAACTTGAAACTGTTTTATTATTTTATTTTCGGAATTAAATATTTAATTATTGTAATAAACAGTTTTTTTTTAGAATTATAGATATATATTATATGATTTCGTTTTTAAAATATATGTTAATTATATAAATTGTTTTTCATTAAATTAAATGTTTAGTTATTTTAGTTTCGGATGTAGAAACATAAACAATCATAAAAAAAACTGTTTTCGGATAGAATTATATATTTTATATTATTTTCAAGATTTAAAACTATATAGAATTATATATAAACTATTTTTATACGTAATTATATGATTACCTATGTTATTTTCAGATTTTAAAATTATATATAAAGTAAGCCAAATCAACCTTTATTATTAGGTATTGATGTTTATACTACAATTGTTTAGATTCGAGCCTAGAGGAGAAGGAAGTTAATTCGTCAAAAAGGTAGGTGCCTCTTCCCCCTCAAACGAGTATGATTCATGCATGCTTTGATGATATACTTATGTGTTTCGTTGTTTTTTTTTGTTTAAGTTGTTAATTTTGTATATGTTGGAAAGCATGAGATATATTGTTTGCGGCTGATATGTGCGTGTATGTGTGTGAAATTGGTGGTATGATTGAATCGAAAATAAAATATCCTTAAAATGGGAAAAAAGGGAAACTTTTACATTAGGAGCCTTTAAAAAGTTGTGTTTTGGTCTTAGAATAGGTTCCTTTAGACTGGAAATAGGAGAAAATAGGGATTGGGATCGAAAAACAAATCACAGCGCGCGTTGCCACTGGTGGAACATCCAATTAAATAAATAAATAATTAATTAAATTAAATCAGAGAACAGGCCAGCCAACGGACCGGGTCGGCTGGCCAGTGGGTCGGACCGAAGGCGGCCTATTAACCTCTAAAAAAATGTATCGGGTATGGCGGATCGGACCAGGAAAATATAATTAAATACCAATAAAATTCAAATAAATTCCAGAAAATATAAAAGGTTAAAATTAAATTATCTTCACTTAATTTCTTAAGTTTGGTAAATTTAAGTAATTAAAATTTAATAGTAATAAATAGAATTAAATAAGGGAAACACAGGAGAAATTAGTAGAAAATTCTAGTAAATTAATACAAGCTAAAGAAAAACGAGGGGGTGATAAATAACAACTCTCTAATATTCGATAATTTTACGAAGCCAAATATTGAGTGCCGGAGATGGTGAGGATGGGCGTACGGGCCCTAGGCGATTTTGTTGTTGCATTCATGGCACGTGTATTGCATTTGGAGCGGGTTTAGATGTACGGGTCTCAGACGCTCGAGTGGAGTAGATCATGGTGTACGGGCCATGGGTACTCGGTCATGGTGGATCATGGTGTACGGGCCATGGGCATCGGTTAAGGTGGATCGTGGTGTACGGGCCACGGGCATCGGTCAGGGTGGATTGTAGTGTACGGGCTACAGGCATCCAATCAATCCCGGGATCATGCATTGCATATAGGTCTAGGGCATATTGCATGACATGATTCTTGTTGCGTGTGACACGTTAATTGAGCATGCATCACGTACTTGCGCATTTTATGTGGAGTGCTTTACTTACCGCATTTACTTTATCTTATGCATGTTATCTTATATGTATGTGCTATATGTTATATCATGTTTATGTGCTATGTGGCTATATCATTTCGGTATGTACGTTTTGTATTTGTTTGAGACGGGCATCTACTGGGTGATTTCTGTCACTCACCCCTACTTCCCAGGTGAGCCGGATGAGGACTATGAGCACATCTTCATTGAGGACGGGACAGACATAGCGGAGTGGGCTGGTTGAGAGCTGCAGCTAGGATATAAGGGACTCTGCAGCTGTTTTGTTCTTATTTATACTTTGAGGATTTTCACCATACTACTTTACTACTTTTATTACCAGAACTTTTGTTTAGCAATGTAATGACGATTATTGGGGTTTAATATATGTTATAGTTTACGTTTCCGCAAAAAAAATTTCTACGTCATTTTTGACAAGTAAGAGATTGATTCGACGCTTTGTATTCTCCTTAGTGAGATACGGCGGGTGCACTGCTACCGAGGCTAGGGCTCGAGAGTGGGGCGCTACAGGTGGTATCAGAGCCCAGGCTTCAGATCCGTCTCGGAAACGCATGCTTAATTAGATCACTTAGACATAAGTTACGATCTTGTATAAAATTTCGATCTTACCCCTAATAAACAAAGTAGACTTGAGATATGATCTTAGATCTAGGTTATGATCGGGTTATGGGAGGTGTGTGCCGATGGTGAGCTTTCATTGTCTAACTATCAATTTGTCGGCATTCAACCTTCCAACTTATTATTGACTAATCCAATTTCTTATCATGAACTTGGATAACAGGAAATGCCTCCATGACGTGAGCCAACTGGGAATAGTGGCGAGAACCACCAGAATCAGGGGATTATCCCCAAGCACTTGAAGATGTCATAGTCACCATGACCAATACCTCAGCACAGTAGCATCAGCTGCTGAACCGGCATGAACCGCCTCCACCACCATCTCACTCGGACCTGAGATTCTTCGACAATGAGATACGGAGGAGTGATGTCGCAGCACAACTGATACCGCCGACCACTTGGATCTAATTTCGGAATGAGTTGAAGAAGTACTACGTGTTCGACTGTGCGATCTTTCAGAGCATGATTCTAGATCCACGATGGAAGCATAGGTTAGGCTATGATCTTAGAAAGTAAGTTACGATTCTGCCCCTTAAGTCACGATCTTAGAAATAAGTGTCGACTTTTAGTCGTAAGCATTGATTATATATTGGGCATATTCTTGAAAATAAAACGTGGCCTTAGAAATTAAGTGATGATCCTACCCGTAAGTCACGATTGTAGACAAAAGCGACGATCTTGATTAAGAGTTGATCTTCAACTTAAGCATTAGTTTATTCATAAACGATGATTATATACTACGTATGATTGTAATTAAGAAGTGATCTTAGACATAAGCGACGATTTGAACATAAGCACTGATCTTAGTCGTAAGCTGTGATTATATTCTAACTATTGAACTTAGAAATAAGTAATGATTTTAGACGTAAGGAATGATGACACAAAGTATCGATTCTAGAAATAAGTCATGACATTAGACCTAAGTGATGATCGGATAAGGGATATGTCCACGTATACCTAGGACACTCCATACGACTTTGAATTATTTGACTTACCTAAGTGTTGATTATAACCATTCGTACAATTCCTTAGATTTGACCCCTGCAAACCGATATCATTATGATAAATAAAACAAGACCTCTACATCGACAGTAGTGTATGAACGCGACTAGGTCTAAGTGGAGATCGTAGATCTTAATGGATGATTGTAGTAAATTGATAAAGACTAAGTAACGATTTATAAGCGATATGATCAGTAGAGTTTAACAAAGAATACCGTACAAAGGAGTTTATAGCCATGATTAAGAGGTTGAATTTTAGAGTATCAAATAGGCCGAAGATATTAGTCTTATTAGAGATATTGATTAATAGTGATAAGTGAGCATTGCTAAAATAAGTAAAATGGAATAATAAAGTATTACAAGTCTGGGTTAAGTGTTGATTCCTAGAAACACTTAAGTACTAATGTATCGTGCAGGCTTTAATTGAAATAGAGTAAGCATGAACAAGTAGTGGGTGCTTTCGAGGCGAGATCTAACTAAATTAGAATTAGCAGTTGAAATAACCAAGTGAAGAAGTACAGTGGATCAGTGTGACGCGCGGAAGCATGGTGAATTAGAATACCCTAAGTCGATTAATATTTAGTTTGTCATACTATGATTGAACAACTTAAGTTAAAGATCGTAGTACACCTAAGAACTGATTTTAGAGGGCTGCTGATAATAGCAGATATAAGTACGATATCGACCGACGATTGGGTTACAGAACCCCCAATATGATGACAATACCCCTAAGTTTGGTTCTAGAGTTTTAAGAAGATGTGTTATGATCTTAAATAAGCGGAGAATAATGGACATAGAAATTACCTTGTAGATATACATAGAATGATTCTGAGGATTTAGTCATACATCGAGGAAGTAAAAAAAAAAAGAGAGATAACGCATCGGAATATATAATGGATATTTAGTACGATCATTATCTAGGAGGATGGATCAACTAGAACCGTACTAAGTTGTTGATTACGCCATACGCAAGTTTCGAGGACGAAACTTATTGTAAGGGGGGATGTCTGTCATAACCCGTGTTTGAGAAGGAAAAAAAATTAAATAAATAAAACAAAGCCTAAATTCTAGCATCCTAATTAGACTAGGAAAAGAATAAGATAGAGTGTAACTACAACTAAAAGTCCTAATTCTATTAGGATTATACCTAAACCTAACCTCTATATATACATAGACATACACCAAAAAAAAAAACCCTGACACCTATTTTTTTTCTCCCCCCTCGGCAGCCCCCAATTTCCCTCAACAAAGTTTGTTTTTTTTCCCCATCGAACCCAGCCACGGCAGCCACTCCTTTTGAGTGATGAAAGATATATTTTGTTACAATAAACCCTAGGCCTCTAGATCCTTATACCTATACATACATCTACCCATCATAACACAATTCCACCCCATTCTTTCTAAGAAAATCGGCTGTCATCCTGGTTCTTCGCGTATTACGTGTAATCGAAACGAGAGGCAAGTATCCTTGCTATATTTACTATGCTTTTTATAAAGTTATTATCCTATTTTCATATCAAATTGGATCATGCATTCGTAATTGTAATTTGCATAGATTGATGTATATACACATGTATTTGTTGTAGGGACTGTACTGGCAATAAGTTTTTATGTCTTGTGTTTATACAAAGTTTTAAAAATTATACATATATATGTATATTATTTCTGAAAATCCAAATATATGTACAAAAGTATTTAGACTGTTTTTATAAATTAGCTATATATAATTCTGTTTTATAAATTATTTATGTATTTATTCTGTTTTTATAAATTAGTTATAATTTTGTTTTTATTAAAGTTCGGTTTTTATTAAAAATTCTATTTTAATAATTCTGTTGTATTTCTGTTTTTATAATTCTGTAATATAATTCTGTTTTTTTTCTAATTTCTGTTTTTATAATTCTGTTGTATTTCTATTTTTATAATTCTGTTTTTTTTTCTAATTTCTGTTTTTATAATTCTGTTTTATAATTTCTGTTTATTTCTGTTTTAGAATTCAGTAATATAATCTGTTTCATAAATTCTGTTGTTATTTTGACATTATATAATATACACATATATATACATTTAATGTTCCTTTCAAAATTATAAATATTATATATTAAAGTGTCTCAGAAATTATTCATATATATACATAATTCTGTTTTTGAAATTATCTATATGTATACATATAAATATTATTTT
>AP025044.1:36072871-36087305 GCA_036186865.1 Eustoma russellianum
AGAAGTAGAACGAAATGTTGCAAAAGAATTAGTTGGAAAAATCTTGTAATATGGTTTCTGACATCATTGAGATGAAGAATAATTGTTTACGTGTTTTTCACCGACTTATGTCGAAAGAGGAGGATATTTCCTTGCATGGAACTATCATACGCTCCATTCGGTCACTATCATTATGTTTCTCTAATCTCTAAGGTCACCTTCTCTCATGTTTGTCGTCATGGTAATGTCCCCGCATACTGTATGACGCAAATAGGTTTAGACTTAGTCTCTTTTAGGACATATCCAACCTAAAACATCAAATTTTGCACAAAATCACCTATTTGGTGCAATAAACAATTAAAAGTACTCCAACCACAAACACCAAATCCAACAACAAATAAGAATATTCCTGAAAGATTATTCTATCATTCTATTTTTAATATTCATTGTTATAAATAATTTAACACAAATTTAACATTCATATAAATTTAACGTAAGTATTCATTAATTCATTATTCATTGATTCAACTGGGTGGATTATTTCTTAACGTGTTCCTATAAATTTGAAAATTAAAAATAAAAAAAATTAAATTATAAATTTTGTGTAACGAAATTAACAAAATTAAAATTATTACAACACAATTAACGAAATTAAAATTTTATTAATATGCTTAAAATGATGATGTGACGGATGAATATTGATTTGGTGCAATGAATAGTGTTGCACCTATTTGTTGTAACACTATTCATTTGCACCTATTTGGTATTGGGTTTGGTGCTTGGTTGGAGTGAATTTTAGCACCAAATGGGTGTTTTGGTACACCCATTAGAGATGACCTTATGGAATGGAATGAAAACTTTTCCCACCATGTAATTGCTGCTTCGGCAGCCGAATGTCTATAAATGAAATATCTGCTTTTGTTTCAAAAAAAAAAAAGAACCGTACCACAGTACAGGTCATAGCACAAGTCATGAATGAATAGGATATGGAAATAGGGATATCGAAAAAGCATTAAATTTCGGTAAGGTTTTTGAAGTATCATGGCACAGATATCACGTATAATGTGTGGTCTATGCTCTGTATATTTTCTGCCTCGGGCAAAAGCTGATGAAATTGCAAAGATGATTAACCAAAATCACTAGCTTAGTTAAGTTAGAATTCGGAATAAAAAATTGTTTCAACAAATAACATAGTTTAAATCGGGACACGTACAGAATGTAAACAATATTACCATCTGAACTTGAATAGTTAAAAGCCTAAATCCGTTTTAATTAGGTGTAGAATTACAGATCCAGTTTACAATGAGTTTATTGTAAAGACTACAACAAAATCTATGAGACCAGTGAACTATTTATTGTACATGACCAAAACAATGAAGGTCTAGAGCTAGATATTTGACTTTTGACTACAATAAATGAGCAGCTGAAAGGCCGCAATACAGGGGATCGAATCTCATCTCCTCACGGCAAGGAGGTGCGGTGACGCATGACCGTGCGACACATGACAGCAAGAGAGAGTGGTGAGGCTAGATGCAAGTGACTCTCATCTAGCTTCACTATCCCCCACTGCTGACACGTGTCATACGATCACAAAGAAAATAAAGAAAATGGAAGTGAAGAGATCCCAACCCGCAATACAGGATCTGAGAGTAAGATTCGTGGGATACTTTTCTTTGTTTTTTTACTCTTTATTCTTTCTTCTGCTAGTAGCACAATAATAACTTCTCAGACAGTGGTTCAGAAACCATGTCAGTTTTTTGATTATATTATTTTTTTACTAAATATATTTTTTTTACAGTGTCGACCCTTTGGACATGAATGCATGTAGATTAAAGGGGATATGATCTCTCACCGCAAGGGTTCGGTGACGCGTGATCGCGCGATACGTCACAGCAAGAGGGGTGGTGAGGTTAGATATAGGTAACCCTTATCTAGCCTCACCACCCTCTCTTGCTGCCACGTGTCGCGTGGTAACAAAAGGAGTAAAAAAAGTAGAGGTGAAGAGATCCCAACAATGATTAAAGGCACTCAGTCACTAATTTGCCTTTTGGCTCTCCTTTAATTTCCTATGCTGACCTTCCTCTTGCTATGCATCACCTCTAGGTAATATGGACGGTCATGGTAGAGATGGTGATGCTTGGGTTGATTAAAATTACACGAGATGATAAAGATGATAACTCTAACCGGACCCTATCAGCCTGTTCTACGGGAGATAGGAATAAAAGTCAATTGTCTAAAACCCGCTATGACAAAGTTTGAAATGATCAAACAGCCACACAAATACAAGTAGCCTACTGCAATTAGTGAAGCTCCAATACCATATGTTTAACTTAAAAGATAGTCGAAAATACAAAAATTAATTTCAAGACTCCCTCACCATTGGGAGGACAACAGATGATAAAGATGCATGACCTGCCGGTGGCTGCATGCGTAAACTTTTTTTACTAAACAACTCACTAACGAAGTTTTTGATATCAAGAAACAAGTGAATTGAACCACAATTTCTTCATATATCCAACATATTTTATGATAAGTTGAAACTACCCAAACACAACACAAAAAAAAAAAAAAACTCGCTTTTCAAGCATTAAAACATTTCACTAGCATAAGATTCTTGACCAAATCCACAAGCAGAGTAGTAGATTATTCACATACTGATATCGTCATTCAAACCCCTAAATCTTCAAAAACCCAGAAACTAAACAATAAAAACCCAAATTTCATATCCTAAGAAACCCAGCATATGTCCCAAACACCTAAGGAAGAAACCCAAACTAAGTCAGAACTAATTGCACCAAGCAATTGCACAGCAAGAAACCCCTAATCGGAACTAATTGCAGCAAACAATTACACAGCAAGAAAACCCTAACCAGAAGCATTCAATATCCTCCCGATTTCAAAAGACACATAAGCATCAACACAAGCATACTTCACTTGATCTGGAACCAACCAGGGATTATCCCACCTCCCCATTGTAATCCTCCTCGGCTTCTCCACTTCTGCCCCCAGAACTAAACTCGCCAACTCCTTCAACCCAGAATTATTTAGTCGATCCATCTGGTAAGCTTCAGCGGCTAATCCACGTAGATCCACAATCCTTCCTCCCACACGAACTCCATAGTCATCCTCAAGTTTCTCCACATCAGCTCTGATTCCCACTCCGACGAACGTGTACTCCTCTTTGTCCAAAAACTCCGCAAGCTCGTCAGGGACGCTTTCGGAGTCGAAGTTGGAAGCGTACTGCAGAATCTGGAAGACAAGGCAGCGGCGGCCGACGCAGAGCTGGAGAATGGCGACGGGATTCTGCTGGTAGCGGTTGAAGCTGGGACGCCATTCGACGTCAAGGCCGACAATCAGGCGGTGGAGGTTGCGGTAGTTCATTCTCTCGGTTGTGGAGATCCAATCGGCGACGATTTGGGGATCGTGGGTGACGACGGTCCTGATGGACTTGGAGTAGAATTGGACGTCGTAGAGGTTGTGAGAATCGTAGGGGAGTTGGTGGTCGGTGATGGTGATGGACATGGCTGCGCTGACGGAGGAGACTGTGTGTAGTGAGTGTGTGTATTTTTCTTGGAGGTTTTTAGGTATGTGTGTTTATGAAAGGATTTTTGGGGCTGAGTAGCATTATATAACGAGTGGGCCCACAGTAGAAGTCGCCGAAAATCGTTTTGTCATTATTTCTATTTTCCTTTTTTGTAATCATAATCTTAATTAGTTGATCCGAATCCGCTAATCTTCAGAAAAACTAATTGATCCAATACTGATTTTTTAAAAAAAAAAACTAACTTTAGGTTGTAAATCAGGTTATTAACAAACCGAGCCGAGTTGAACACTAAGCTTCTAAATTCAGATTTGTTTAGTTAAATGAGTTTTAAAATTAGTTTAAGTTCGGTTCGATAACACTATAACTATTTAAACGAGCTAAATAGTTTACAAATAGTTCGGCTCATTTGGCTAAACGAATCTAAATAGGTGTTTGAATTTGTCTCGTTTAAGTAAAATTAACAAACGAATTCGAACCAAATACGAATCGAACTCAAACAGTTTGCAAACTATTCAGTTTACTTAACTCCCCTAGTTGTAAATATATGAGAACTTAAACAGAAATTAAGGAAGAATAAAACTATATAATGTTCTTCTAAGATTGATACTGAATTAATTAAAAGATTTTTCGTAATTTTAAAAGTTTCAGCTAGTTTCTTAAAATAAGTTGTAAACAATATTATAAAAGTTAATGATAGTTTACTGATAAACAAGTATAGCACAAAGTTAACAAAAATCTTTTGCACAGCTGTATGAAGGAATTGAGAGGAAATTACGTTATCCAACAATATGTTTACGAGTTTTCTTAAAAAATATTCAAACTTAATTTTGTTATAAATTTTATCTAAACTTTTTCATAAAATATTAAGTGACACAGTGATTATCTGTATACCTTATAAAAGAAAGATTATCTGTAATTGCAGATCATCTTTCTTTTTTCTTCCTCTCTTCTTCTTCATCCTTCTTCTGGCGTCTAAAACCCCATGTATTTGATCCT
Organism: Eustoma russellianum; assembly: GCA_036186865.1. Classification (NCBI taxonomy): domain Eukaryota; kingdom Viridiplantae; phylum Streptophyta; class Magnoliopsida; order Gentianales; family Gentianaceae; genus Eustoma; species Eustoma russellianum. The sequence goes on from AP025044.1 coordinate 36,077,391, forward strand.
AATACGGCTAATTAGCAGACCTCCTTCTCTCCTCCAACCATACCGCATGTCACCCTAACCACCTCTGTCGTACCCATCATTCTCATATTAGGCACTCATCACGTCCCCTCTCAGCACCAAACATCGAGCACCTCTCAACCACCGTGCCTCCTAACTCGCCCTTCCAAGCATGCTACTCTACCTCCAACAAGTCGTCCCCCATTCCATTGCTCCTCCCGCCACCTTCATCCGCCTTTTATCTGCTCCTCCCCACTCTTAACCTTCCTCCATCCCTTTCGACGCCGCCTCTCATCTCATAATCTTCAAGCGTTCCGCTCCCATCATTCAATTTGTTTAACTTACACACGCAGACTTAAAACCACAAATTTAGCTGTAAATGTTAAAACATATCCAAAATAGCAAGAATCTGTTAGGTCCGTAGCAATCACTCTAGATGGAGGGGCAAATTGTGGAATTTTCTCGGTTTAGCTTACTCCAACTCAAATACTCTCTAAAATAAGAAAGAAGACAATGAGAGATAATTTGTAACACACAATTTAGAGTGGTCCGAATCTATTTGATTCTTCTTTACTACCACTTTCCTTCCAAAATGGATTTCCAAGAGCAACTTTCTTATTACCTTTTGATAAGGAACAAGAACAACAACAGCAACACTTACACTAACACTTAGTACAAGCGACAATTATAATAGCACCAACGTATTGCACAAACACTTTGTGCAACATCGACTACAAAAACAACAGCTTGTTACATAAATACTTTATGCAACGCCAACAGCAACAGCTACAAGCAAGAACTATTTATTGATTCTTTACAACTTCAACAAAGTTCTTTCAAAGAACTTTCACCAACTGGGTTTTGAGAATGAAGTGAAATTACATTTTCTAATAAGTCTAAATCACAATCAAGAGATCAAATATGTATAGTTCCTCTTGTATTAGACTTCTACTCTCATAATTACAACAATGAAAATAAATAACAAGAGATTAATAAGCTTGCACATTTGAGAGTTTTTTTTACAACAACGGGGGATGAAGCTTGAAGAGAATGAAAGTGTGTAAATGAATCATCTGAGCTTCTTCAATATATAGAAGGTGTGCGCCACGTTTTTGCAGCCTTCCTCAAGCCTTCAACTCAAACAAATGTCTTGAAGATGTCCAAATAATCTTTAACCACCCTATAGCTAGATTAGACGTTCCATAGCCACCCTAGAATATCCTATACATGTTAGCAATAGTCAAGAAAGCATTATAGATGTTGGGGGTAAGTCCACAAGAACTTTGAGTAAGATTGGAGAGAGAAAACACTATAAATCTTTCTGGGATTTTGTTCTAACTGTTATAAAATTTTGAATTCTGTATGACATCGATCGATCTATGTCTCATGTTTTAGAGATTGGTGTGTACATCGTATTGGTTGACGCCTTCCAGTGAGGGTTAGTTTCGCACCTTACTTACATACATTGATCGATGCCTCTTCTTTGAGAGACTGATGTACATATCGATTGATTGATGTATTCACCTTTAGATATCAATGTTGGATAGTGAGGTTTCAACTTTGAACCTTGACTACATCGATCAATCAATCGATGTCTCTAACTTTAGAGATTGATGTCACATTGATTGATCGATATGTTCCATCCTGAGAGATCGATGTTGGATAGTGAGGTTTCAACTTTAAACCTTAACCACATCGATCGATCAATGTCTCTAACTTTAGAGACTGATGTCACATCGATCGATTGATGTGTTCCAACTTGAGATGTCGATGTTGGATAGTGAGGTTTCAATTTTGAACAGTCTCTAATAGATTGATCTATGTCTCATTTTAGAGACTGGTGTATACATAGATCAATCTATGATTGAGATCTATGTCTCACAATGTGTTTTTCTCATTTTGTTTCAATTCCAAAAAATGAAAACTCTTTTTCAAACATCTTTTAACTTCATCAAGACGATTTATATTCTAACAAAATCATTAAGTTCAAATAACAAGAATTTTCAAGAAAAAATGTTTACCCATTTTTTGTTTGTTACAATAATCCATTTGTGATTATATTTTTGTGAGAAGGTAGAGGTGAGTGAAAGAAGCCACAAAATTATTAATAATTACAAAAATACAGTTTTACTGGGTTCATCTCAGACATGGAGCGAAGATAGAAAAATGGGCAAGAGGAGGGGGTTGCTGGAGGGGAGTTGGGTTGTTAAAATGGAGGCGCGAGGAGGAAACGGGGTACCGCAACAAGCAGATTATGGAAGAATAGTGAGGACGACAGCATTGTGGAGGTGATGTACTTGTGGAAATTAATAGAGGGGAAAGACTTCAGCTGGTAGAAAGAGGTGGGGGCAAGTTGATAAGATGGGTGTGGCATTGTGGATGGCAAGGATGGGATTTGATTGGCGATGGTGGTTGGAGGGTAGTCAAGGGTGGGGGGAAGGCGGAGGAGGGAGAAAGAAAAGAGAGAGACGTGGCAGCCTACAATCACAAGTTATAAATAGGTCATCTGACTTTTTGTGAGAGATTTTTTAAAAGGTTTAGATAAACTTATAATAAAATTAGGTTTGAATATTTTATAAGAAAACTCGTAAATGTTTGACTACGGAATGTAATTTGTAATTTCCTCAAGAAATTGATAGCACCTAGAGTAGGTAAGTACCTGATAACTAGCTTGGTAAATAGCTACTTAAATGCTCAATATGAATATGAGAAAAAAATATTTCCAAATGGTAGAGTTCTTTTCCCTTTTTTTTGTGTGGGTGTAAATATTATTATATGTAGGATAATTTTTGGATGTCTAAGATGACCTTGTATGTGTCCAATATGATGAGAACATTAAAGGGTACTACCCCTTTTATTTCATTTACCCTCAAAATATCCTATAAATAGGACATGAGATTATAATGTTACACACACTTGAAAATCAATATAGAAACACTTCTATTCTATTTTCTCTTGTCTACTTTATATTGCATGATTTGAAACTTGGTTTTATAACACGTTATCATCATGAATTGATCCAAAGAAACAAAAACAAGTAATCAAGAAAAGTATTAGAGAAAGAAGAGAAAAAGGGAGAACACTCTTAAAATTTCGCAGGTATAGGCAGCTTTGCGCAGCTCTGGAAAAATTAAACTTTTCTTGTCATCCACCGTTGGATCATCACCATTTTTTGACAAATTATCTCTTATACATAAAGGTACATTTTGAACGGTAAAGATGTGTTTTGGAAGCCTCTAGGTTAGTCCGAAAGTATCATTTCCGAGGCTAATTGTCTGCTAATTTTTTTAAGGTTTATGTTTTGTTCATCATTTGCATTACATACTTCTATATTATAAATACCCATAGAAGAAATAATCTAGCCTTAAGTCTAGATTTAGTTTGAAGAAAAGAATCATATGTGGCTTGAAGCCCAGAACATAAACAATTGATATGCCCGAAGCATAAACGGTTGATATGTCATAAATGGTAGTCATGTCTGAAGCATAAATCATTGACATGCCTGGAGCATGAATTGTTTTCATGCCCGAAGAATGAATCGTTTTCATGCCCGAAGCATGAATCATTTGACATGCCTGAAGTATGAATTTTTGACACGCTCGAAGCGTGAATAATTGATATAATTGACATGCTCAAAGCATGACTAGTTTATGTACCTAAAGAATGAATAACTATCATGCACGTAGCATGCATAGTTGACATGCCTGAAGCATGAATATTTTGACATGTAGTTGTTGTGTTATATTAATTTTTAATTACGTATTGATTGTATTCTTATCATTGCATGTATAATAGTATACATCGTACCTATGCCTGAAGCATATTATGCCAGAAGCATATAACATTAACTCAAACCTGTAGTTTTGAGTAAATTTATCTTTTCTGAGATGAATTATTTTTGCATTCTCAGACCTATGGCAAATATCACAAAACTGGAGTTTGCTGCCCTTGATATTTTCGAAAGAAATTATATGGCTTGGGTCCTTGATGCCGAGATCCATTTGACATCCATGAATCTTGTGCATACTATCAAAGAAGAAAATAAGGCAAACGAACAAGATAAGACGAAGGCAATGATATTCATTTGACATCACCTCTATGACGGGCTGAAAACCGAATATCTTGGAGTCAAAGATCCATATGAATTATGGAAAAATTTGGAGGAACGATATGATCATCAAAAGAGTGTGATCCTCCTAAAGGCTCGATATGACTGGTTGCACCTAAGGTTGCAAGATTATAAAACAGTCAATGAATACAACTCTACTATGTTCTCTATTGTCTCCCAATTATGAATGTATGGAGACAAAGTGACTGATGCTGATATGTTAGAGAAAACATTTACTCTTTCCAAGAGTCAAATATGCTCCTGCAGCAGCAATATCGAGAAAGAAAGTTTGAAAAATATTCTCAACTTATTTCATGTCTGCTTGTTGCTGAACAAAATAATGTACTCTTAATGAATAACCACAACTCTCACCCAATTGGATCACAACTATTTTCATAAGAAAATGCAAGTCACCATAACCATAATCGTGGTCGTGGTCGAGGTTGCGGTCGCGGTAAAGGTCGTGGTCATGGTAGAAAATTTGCACCATATCACCTGAAGCGGGACAATAAGAAAAAGCCACAAGAAAATACAATAGCTATGAAAATTGGTGCACCAGCTAAGAACAACGAAGATACTTGTTATCGATGTGGAGTCCAATGGCATTGGTCTCGTACTTGCCGCACTCCAAAGCATTTGGTCAAACTTTATCAAGCATCCAGAAGGGTAAAGACAAAGGAAAACAAGTTCATTTTGCAGACTTTTTTTGTGGATGAAATGGATCTTTCATTTTGCAGACTTTGGTAACATGGCAGATGATGGTCAAATAGATTCGAATGATTTTACTCATTTCGATATTGAAAATTTTCTTACAGAGCCAAACTTGGATGTCAATGGGATCCAGTTTGTGAATAAGAATAATCAAGAATGATTGAGAAACTTGTTTCAATGAATTTCATGTTTTATAAGGATTGCTATAAATAAGTTGTGTTTTCATTTATGTGATAAATATGCATTTTTATAAACATTTGCATTACTACATTTGCTTAAATAAAATTCTTTAGAGTTATTATGTTTATTTTTCTTGTATAATTCTGATTTACAATATGATTTGAAAAATGAATTTCGGATATTCTAATTGACGTATAAAGAGTTTTTCATCAAGCAACACAACTCACTGTTTTTAACTTGATTATTTCGAATTCAATTCAATAATGAAAATTATGTATGTTATGCTAGACGTTTATTCAAGATGAATGGTGGGGGCATCTGTCTGGTTGACAGTGGAACGACACACATAATTCTTCGTGATCATAAATATTTTTTGACGTTACAATTGACAAAAGCAAATGTTAGTACAATTTCTGGTACTACAACATTGATTGAAGGCTCCGAAAGAGCAACAATCATATTGCCAAATGATGCACATATCTTGGTTACTATGGCATTATTTTCTACCAAGTCGAAAAGAAACTTATTCAGTTTCAAGGATATACGTTTAAATGGTTTTCATCTTGAAACCATGAATGAGGGGAATATAAAATTTTTACATATTACTTACAGTGATTTATGCCAGAAGCTTGTTAAAGAAAAATTCCCAATTTTTTCATCTGGATTGTATTATGTGACTATACATCCAGTAGAATCTAATATTGTGATGAACCAGAAGTTCGATTATCCAAAACTATTTATGTTATGGCATGATCGACTTGGTCATCCGGGTTCGATAATAATGCGACGAATTGTACAAAACTCACATGGACATCCTTTAAAGAACCAGAAGATTCTTTTACCTCGTGATTGTGTTTGTGTCGCTTGTTCACGAGGAAAACTAATTAAGAGGACATCCCTGATAAAGGTTCATGTTGAATCTCCTATATTTTTACAACGAATACAAGGGGATATTTGTGGACCTATTGACCCCCCCCCTTGTGGACCATTTTGTTATTTTATGGTCTTATTGGATGTCTCTTCATGATGGTCTCACGTGAGTTTGCTCTCAACAAAAACCATAGCTTTTACCAAGCTTCTTGCTCATACGCTTACGAGCACAATTTCTGGATTATCCTATTAAATCTATTCGTCTTGATAATACCGGTGAATTTGATTCTCGAGTTTTTAATGATTATTGTATGTCGATCGGAATTGAAGTTGAGCATTCAGCAACCCATGTGCACACTCAGAATGGCCCAGCAGAGTCGTTTATGCAACGTTTAAACCTGATTGCTCGACATATGCAGTTAAGATCTAATTTACCCACGACAGCTTCAGACATGCGATTTTACATGCTTCCATATTAGTCTGGCTTAGAACCAGTTCGTTTCAACCATATTCACCGTTACAAATGGTATCGAGCCAGCAGCCTGATATTTCCCATTGAAAGATTTTTGGTAGTGTGATTTATGTTCCAATTGCCCCACATCAACGGACAAAACTGGATCCTCAAAGACGTTTATGCATATATGTGGGTTTTGATTCTCCTTCTACTGTGAGATATATTGAGTCCCTGACGGGTGATTTATCTAAGGCACGCTATGCCGATTGCCATTTTGATGAGAAAATTTTCCCGCTGTTAGGGGGAGAGAAAGTACCATTTCTTGAAGAACGGCGTAAAATTACATGGAACGTTCCTTCACTTTCTAATCTCGACTCACGAACAAATTAATGCGAGCAAGAAGTAAGAAGGATAATCCATTTACAAAATATTGCAAATCAGTTGCGTGATGCATTTACTGATAGTAAAAAGGTAACCAAATCCCACGTCCCGTCAATGAATATGTCTGTTCGACTTGATGCCTTTAAAACGCAAAATGGTGGTATACCAAAAGCAAGTCTAAACCGTGGGCGGTGGTTAGTGCAAAAGATAGAAACCTTCGGAAAAGAAGGGTACAAGTTAATGCTTCGAAGAGCATACTCCAGAAGAGAAAAGAAGTTCACAACTTGAAAGCGCTATAGAAATCGAAACTAATCAGTCTAAAATTGATAAACAAGTTGCTCCTGAAGAAGCAACTGAACAAAATTTTAAAGAGATCTCTTGAAATTATGTAAGTACTGGAGAAAATTAGGATAGAAAAAAGGTTACTATTGATCATGTTTTTTGCTTATACGATTGCATGTAAAATTCTGAATGAGGACCCTGAACCGAGATCCATTGAAGAATGTCGACACAAAAACGATTGGCCAAAATGAAAAGATGCAATCCAAGCAGAACTAAAATGTTTGGAAAGTCGCAAAGTATTTGGACATGTAGTCCGAACAACTGAAGGGATAAAACCTATTGGACATAAATGAGTTTTTGTATGAAAACGCAACAAGAAAAATGAGATTGTGCTATACAAAGAACGTCTTGTTGCACAAGGTTTTTCACAAGGACATGAGCTTGATTATGATGAAACATATTCCTCGATTATTGATGCCATAACATTACGATATCTAATCAGCCTAGCAGTCACTAAAAACCTTGATATGCGGTTAATGGACGTGGTTACCGCATACTTATATGGATCATTAAATAATGATATTTATATGAAAATCCTAGAAGGATTTAAATTGCCCAAAGCATATAATCAAAGGACGCATGGGTTATACTCAATCAAATTACAAATATCCTTGTATGGATTAAAATAATCTGACAGGATGTAGTATAATCGTCTTAGTGAGTAACTTGTTAAAGAAGGTTATATAAATAATCCTATTTGTCTCTGTGTATTTATCAAAAGATCTGATAATAGATTCTCTATAATTGCGGTATATGTTGATGATTTAAATCTTGTTCGAAAACTTGAAGAGCTCACTAAAACCGCAAATTATCTTATGAAAGAATTGAAATGAAAGATGTTGGAGAGACCAAATTTTGTGTCGGCCTGCAGATCAAACATTTTCATTATGGAATATTTCTCCATCAATCTTCATATACAGAGAAGAACTTGAAATGATTTTATATAGATAAAGCTTATCCATTAAGTAGTCCTGTGGTGGTACAATCATTAGATGTAAAGAAAGATCGATTTAGACCACCAGAAGAAAATAAATAATTATTAGGTCTAGAATTACCGTATCTTAGTGCTATTGGTGCTTTTATGTATCTTTCCAATTGTTCAAAACCAGATATAGCATTTTCAGTAAATTTATTGGCAAGGTATAGATGTACACCAACTTAAAGGCATTGGAATAAGGTCAAATATATTTTACGTTATCTTCGAGGAACACCAGATAAGGGTTTATTCTACTCAAAGAATTCCGAGCCATAATTATTAGGTTATGCTGATGCTGGCTATCTATCTGACTCTCATATGGGAAGATCACGGAGTGGATATGTATTTGCATGTGGAGGTGCAACCATTTCATGGAGATCAGTGAAGCAGACATTAACAGCCACCTCTTTCAATCATTCTGAGATTTTGGCATTCCATGAAGCAAGTCATGAATGCATATGGTTGAGATCGATGATTCAACATATTCAAGAGTCATGTGGATTATCTTCACTAAGGAAGACTCCGACAATGTTTTTTGAGGATAATGCTTCATGTATTGCTCAAATTAAGAACGACTATATCAAAGGAGATAGAACAAAGCATATATCACCGAAATTTTTCTACACTCATGATTTTGAGAAAAATGGTGAAATTGATATCCAGCAGATACAATCAAGAAATAATTTTGCTGATTTGTTCACCAAAGCACAACCAACAGCTACGTTTAAAAAATGGTCTACAACATTGGAATGCGTCAACTTAAAGACCTCATGCCAGAATCAGGGGGGCTGTGATTACTACAAACACTGTACTCTTTTTCCTTCGTGCAAGTTTTTATCCCACTGAGTTTTTCTTGGCAAGGTTTTAACGAGGCATTGTATCACATAAACCAAATATATGAATGTGTACTATTTTCCCTTCATCCAAGTTTTTATCCCATTGGATTTTTCTTGGCAACGTTTTAACATATTCTATAAAATTTGGACATCCAAGGGGAGTATTATGTATAGGATAATATTGTGGATGTCCAAGATGACCTTGTATGTGTCCAATATGTTGGGAACATTAAAAGATACTATCCCATATTTCATTTACCCACAAAATGTCCTATAAATAGAACATGATATTGTAATGTTACACTGTTATACCCGGTAAGAAAAAATAATAAGTATTGGATTTTTTGTAAAAAAATAATAAAAAAATAAAATTCTTAAAAAACCCCCCTCATAAATGCAATCTTATCCTAAATCACCTAGGGAAGATGAACTCCAAGCTATATTAAATATTTTAGGTCAACTGGCCATATGCTGAGAAGGAGTAAATTGAGAGCAAATTTTATAAAGGTGAGAGAGAGATAATCTGAGAGGGAATAGAAGGAATAAAGAAAAGAGGAAGGAAAAAGAGAAAGAATGAAGGAAAAAAAATGGAGAAGAAGGCAAACACTACCAACACAACCACCAACATCACCACACCACCACCACCAACATATACATACAACCAAGAGGTAGGTGGCCTCTCTCTTTTTGGGCTATGTAATTTATTTGCTATATGCTTCATTTATTTGTTAATTTGCATATTATAATTCAATTTGATTTATTATATGTTTTAGTTGTTTTCTTTGTAGTATAAAAATGTTATACATGTGTTTATACATACATACATACATACATACATACATATATATATATATATATGTTTCGGCTATGGTTTCATGATTTTAAGATTATATGTGTTAAGTAAAAGTGTGGTAGTTAAAGTAGTAATATAATTGAGATTGGAATATTTTAATTTGGTTTGAGGGAAGTAGAGAAAGGAAAACTGGCCTGGAATTTCGTAGCAGACCAGGATAAAAAAAGGTTGGTTTCGGTAATGGGCTGGGGAGGTTTCGGCTCAAGA
>AP025044.1:36104909-36128736 GCA_036186865.1 Eustoma russellianum
TCCCTAGGTATTGACTTTAACACTACATCTAAGCAATCCCAAAACTCTTTCTTATCATGTTCTCCTAGTATCATTTGGGGTGCGTAGGCGCAAATCACTGCCACTACCTCCTTGTTTAATACTAACTTCAACAACATAATTCTATTATTATATCTAATCACATCGATCATGTTCGTGTGCAATTCTCACTTCAATAGAAATCCTACCCCATTCTTGGTCCTATCAGACCCCGAATACAGCAACTTATACATATTATACTCTTTACTTTTATTTTCTTTCCACCTAGTCTCTTGGAGAGATTTCCCTAAAAGAAAAAGAGAAAATGTCAATTTTTGAGATTTTCCTGTCACGAATAAATTAAATTAATTTGGCATTCTTCTGCAGTCGCAATCCATTTGTGAGAATCATCTGCAATTGCGATTAAGTTTTTATGTTATTCTGCAATCAGTAAATGTTGGTAGGAACTTATGAAAAAGAATCAAGTGCCCAATCAGAATCAATGAGCTTGTCAAAGTCAGAAAATCAACTTATTGCTTCAAATAAACTGGAACAACAACCAACTAACCATGCCACATATGCACTTCTATACGCCAGTCACATATGCACTTCTATAGGCCCCCAGAGAATCTTTAGAATTCATCTAGCTTTGCTTTCAATTTGTATCTGACCAACATGTGAATAACCTGTCCTCCTCTCTTTGAAATCTTTGAAAGAAAGGATGTTTCCGATTCTATCGGTCCAATTTTTATTTGAGATCGCCATGTTTCCTTCTACTCTATTGACGCAACTCTTCTTTCACTGTCGATATGTTCTTTTGAAGCAAAAGGCGAAATCCCTCGTCTTGGGAGTCCCATCGTCCCAGCCCCAATGAGCATTGTGGAGGATGAAAATCAGGAGTTCAGCGGCCTCCTAGGTTGGTTGAGGACTTACGCAGTGACCCACACAAGGTGCCCCTGCAAAACCAGGCCTTCGGCCTAGCAGTAGTGGAACACCCACACTGTGCGTGTCTTTGGAATCAAACTCTTGAACTCTTGGAACAAATCTCAACCCGAGTACTAATTAGACTATGTCCTGGAGGCACCATCGATATTTTCTTTGATAGGTCGAGGGCAGTGAGATTGATATTAGCTTTCCATGTGGATTCAGTTATCTCCTTACATTCTGGGTTGTGTATGTTAGCCAATCAAGGATATAATCATATGAAATCTTACCTAATTAAGGATATGTTACAACCATATCATATGAAATCTAGAACTTAACATTGTTTGTTGTCATTGGAGTAGTGGTAGGAGCTACTATAAATTAGGACTAATTGTATCCAAATTATCTCAATAAAAAGAGTTTTTTAATTCCAAACTACATAGTATTAGAGCAGGCGTGATCTTCGCAGATTCAGAACACAAAGTTCATCATCGTCCAAGATCATCTCTGGTCAAGATACATTCGGTCCAAACATACAGAAAGCAGAAAAAAACAAAACAGCAGCAACACACCAAAATAACCCCAAACATGAACGCATCCAAACAAGCCTCAGCAAATTCAATCCATAAAAATAGCCACTACACAGCAAAATATTTTTTCTTCTTTGGAACGCAGAATATAAATTCATCATTGTTCCAAGTTTTCCCTTCTCAGCCAAACAGCCAAAAGATCAGTGCCATATACCTGCAAAAATCAAGTCACCATGTCAGAAGGAGAACCCAAAACTAATAACAGTGAATTAGCCATTCAATTGATTAATCTGCTACGGAATAGCCTCAACATTCAGATACCCTCTGCCAACTTAGATAATCTCTCAATTGAAATTAAATTGAGCGGAAAAAATTATCAGTTATGGGCTGAACTAATAAAGAAAGCCGCAGGAGGACGTGGCCGAAGCCAACATCTCTCCGGTGTTCCTCCACCACCCGCAGCCACAGACCCAACGTTCACACAGTGGGAAACAAATGACCACTGTATGTTCTCATGGCTCATTCAAAACATTGAGCCTCATTCGGTCAACAACGTATCTCAATATCCCACAGCTAAGGCACTATGGGATGGACTCGCTGTAACCTATGGAGCAGGGACAGATTCATCGCAGATTTTTGACCTGCATAAATGGACAAGTTCAATCAGACAAGGGGGAGACACACTGGAGGATTTATGGAATTGTTACAGAGCATCTGAATGGAGATAGACAAACGGGAGTCCAATCCTATGAAGGACCCCTAGGATATCTCCATCTATAACAGTAAAGTGCAAAAACAACGGTTATATCAGCTCTTGATGGCAGTGGATGAGATGTTCGAGGCTGTCAATCGAGACATCATCAAGAGAGAGCAGTTACCACCACTGGAGGTAGCCTATGCGGCCATCAGAAGAGAGGAGGCAAGGATGGCCATATTGAAGGGAGCCCCTCAGAATATTCAGATTCTTCATCGGGGATTGGGACTGAACTGCGAGTTCAGTCCAGATCTGACGACAAAAGAGTGGATCTGTCTCGCTCATCTCAAAATTTATCACAAGGAGATAAGGAGGAGAAGATGAAACTGATCTGTACTCACTGCGGGAAAAGGAAGCATACACGAAAGGAATGCTTCGAAATAGTAAGTTACCCCGAATAGTGGAAGGGGAACATAGCAGGAGCAGCGAAGCAGGGGGAGAGGAAGGGGACAGAGCCACCAGGTCATGATTCAATAGCCACAGGCACGCAGACAGGCACCAGCATGGCAGAGGAAGAAGGTTCACCCACGGAAATGGCAGCGGGAAAAGCAACGGGAGGGGCAGCGGGCAGAGAGAGGGGGAGGAAGAAGAAGGACCGACGCCTCTAAGGGTAATTTCTGTAGGGTTGGGCCTTTTATACCCAACCCTACTCCTGTAATCTCGGAAATACACCTGTCTAATCTTACTACTCTTATAATTCAAGTTTTACACCTCACTCCTAAACCGCATAAATTACCGAAATACCAAACTACCCCTGGACGCATACATTACCAAAATACCCATGGCCGCATAAATTACCAAAATACCTCAAGTACGAGATATCATCGTCGTCCAGCATCACACACTAACTCACCTAAACATTCCCAATGGATCCTTGATTGCGGTGCAACTGATACGATGACCTATGATCCACAAGATTTTGTTACCCTTTCGACCCAAACACAACATAAAACCCATATCGAAACCGCTAGCGGTGAACTAATCTAAGTTCACGACAATGGTTCAATTAAAATCTCTCCCCAACTTCAACTCTGTGATTGTCTCTATGTGCCTACGCTTTTCTCTAAATTACTGTCTTTAAGCCAGATTAACAAACAACTTAACTGTGTCGTTCTCCTTTGCTATAACTTATGCCTTTTACATGATATTCATTCGAAGGAGATCAGTGGATGTTAGCATTAAGCGTGACAGTCTGTACTATGTGGAAGAGGTGGCTCAACATGGACAACCTATATTCGTCCAGGAGACGTCTCAACGACAACTGTGGTTGTGGCACCGTCGACTGGGACACCCCTCCTTCGATTACCTGTGTACCTTATATACACATTCCGATATTTCTTTTTCTCATGACACCTGTATTCTCGCAAAACATCATAAGGGCACATTTCGCCTAAATAATACTCGAGTCAACCACTGTTTTTCTTTAGTGCATTCCGATGTGTGGGGACCAGCCCCTGCACCTACACCCCAGGGCTTTCACTATTTTGTTTTATTTGTCGATGAATACTGTCGTATGACATGGATATATTTTCTTAAACAAAAGTCGAAAGTTTTGTCTAAATTCATTGATTTTTTCCATCTGGTCCAAACATAGTTCGACGTGACCATTCAAGTTCTTCGCTCCGATAACGGTGTTGAATATATGTCTCAATCACTAAAGAAGTTCTTTAACCAGCATGGAATAGTTTATCAAACATCATTCTCCAACACACCCTAACAAAATGGTGTGGCAGAACGAAAAAATTGTCTACTACTTGAAATGACTCGGGCCATGATGATTGAAGCGAGTGTCATAAAATATTTCTGGCCAGAAGCCATTTCCACAGCTACATATCTTTTGAATCGTCTTCCGTCTCGTACGCTTCATCATAAAACTCCCATCCAGACATTAGCTACTCAAGCTCATATTCCCTCCGTTCTAACTCTTTTTCCAAAAGTCTTTGGGTGCATTGTTTATACCCATATACCAAAGCACGAGCGCAACAAGCTTGATCCTTGTGCTGTATGATTCGTGTTTGTTGGTTATGCCACTAACCAGAAAGGCTACTGCTGTTATAATCCTCTTACCCATCGTCTCCATATCACTCTCGACTGTGTCTTCCTTGAGACCGAATACTACTTCCAAACCCATACTCAGGTTCAGGGGGAGACATTTAATGAACATCTCGATTAGTTAAACAACTGCAGGGAGTCAGAGGCTGGCCAACAAGGACAAGCAGATGGTGTCACCGAGCTGCCAAGTCCATTGTAGACAGTTCTGAGGGTAAAGTGCTATGTCCTATGGAGCCTCCTTCAGTGGATGCAACTCAAGAGGTAAGTGAGTTAGATGTATCTACTGATAATACTGATAGTTCTCCTATTGACCTACTGTTTTGCCCACTGAGTCAACTAATCCATTGACTGAGCCGCAGGTCCGGTATCTTCCTCCTCGGAGAAATAAAAGAGTTTTGCCCGAGAGGTACTCTCTGAAAACACAACTCAAGGCTCAAGATATCCGGTGAATTTAATCAAAAGTTCAGAAGCATTGTTTGCATCACTTTGTGAAATATCTGTGCCACAAACAGCTGAGGAGGCAATACAAAGAAAAGAGTGGAAGGCAGCAATGGAGGTAGAGATGGATGCTTTGAAGATAAACAATAATTGGGAGAAGTGTGTATTGCCAAAAGAAAAGAAGTCAGTGGGGTGTCGGTGAGTGTTTACAGTCAAATACATAGCAGACGACACAATTGAGCGATACAAGGCCAGTTTGGTAGCAAAAGGATATACTCAAACTTATGCAATTGACTATTCTGAGACTTTTTCTCCAGTAGCGAAGATTGACACAATCAGGGTCTTATTCTCTGTGGCAGTGAATAAAGATTGGCCGCTGTATCACTTCGATGTGAAAAATGCCTTCTTACACGGTCAATTAAAGGAAGAAGTCTACATGGAAGCACCGGCCGGCTTCGAAGAAGATTTTCAAAGAAATGTTTGTAGGCTTAGACGAGCTCTCTATGGATTGAAACAATCCCCCTGGGCGGTTGGGCTTGTTATGATGCAGAATGTGTATAAGTAAAGTAACACCGACCACACATTGTTTCTCAAACAAAGGGGTAAGCTAATTACATGTCTTATTATATATGTGAATGACATGGTTAGCACAGGAAGTGATGAAGAAGAAATGATGCGACTCAGAAACAACTTGTTTACGGAATTTGAGATGAAAGACTTGGGGATGCTTCAGTATTTTCTGGAAATTGAGGTACACCGATCAGAAGGGGGCATATTTATAGCACAAAAAAAATACATACTCGATCTCCTCACCGAAGTAAGGATGCTTGACTGTAAGCTCAGTGACATACCAATGACAACCAACCAGAAACTACAAATTCAAGAAACAGCACCGGAAGTAGACAAGGGACAGTATCAGAGACTAGTAGGAAAACTCATCTATCTTTCTCAGACAACTCCAGATATTGCGCATGCAGTTGGAGTTGTAAGTCAGTTCATGCATAAACCTCAGGAAAACCATATGAAAGCTGCTATGCGGATCGTAAGGTATCTAAAGACGACACTCGAGAAAGGAATCTAGTTCAAAAAACACAGACATCTTGAGGTGGAAGTATACACTGATGCAGATTGGGTGGGTAACTTGATTGATCGAAGGTCAACGTCAGGGTATTTCTCTCTAGTAGGCGGGAAACTTGTGACGTGGAGAAGTAAAAAACAAAAGGTAATTGTGTTGTCAAGTGCAGAAGCAGAATTCAGGGGAATCGCAAAAAGAATCGTGGAAGTTCCATGGCTCAACAAGTTGTTGAAAGAGATTGGTTTCCCACTCCTGCTAAGTTAAAGTGTGACAGCAAATCAGCGATCAGTATTTCGGAAAACTCAGTACAACATGATCGTACGAAGCACATCGAGGTAGACATGCACTTTATAAAGGAGAAGCTTGATGAAGGGATTGTGGAAGTTATGTTTGTGAGGTCTGATGATCAGCTCACTAACATACTCACCAAAGCCGTGACTGGTAGAGTTTTCGGATAACACTTTGCAAGTTGAGCATTGGAGAGCCGATGGATCAACTTGAGGGAGAGTGTTAGCAAATCAAGGATATAATCATATGAAGTCCTACCTAATTAAGGATAGGTTACAATCATATCATATCAAATCTTAACTTACTATTGTTTGTTATCATTGAAGTAGTGGTAGGAACTACTATAAATTAGGACTAATTTTATCCAAATTATCTCAATGAAAAAAGTTTTTTCATTCCAAACTACATTGTAACCATAAGGATCAAAAAGAGCCCGCGAAGACCATTTCCCTTTTCATGAGGTGAAGCTTCACAAATACAAATAGGCATGTGATCATTTCTAGAAGCCGAGATATGTTGGACAGTAAACTTAGGAAATAGTTGGAGCCATACAGGGTTAGCAACAACACGATCCAAGCGCGTTCTCACCGGATCATCTCCTCGGCCATTTGCCCAAGTGACGAACCCAGGAACTGACTACTGGATACGACAAGTACTTCCACTGCGGTCAATAACAATCAACACTACTAGGCCCCACTACTGGACGCAGCCTAATTCAGCTCGGCCAATCCAGTTTTATTTCATCATGCGAGATAGCAGTCCTGCTCTGCCTAAAAGGTGAACTACCCTAGCGGGCCTTAACTAGTTCAGCTCGGCCACAACCAAAAAGGTCTAGATCAGGATGTCATTAACCCAACAATCCAGCTCGGTTAGAGCGTGGTAGTACCTATTAGTTCAGCACGGCCAAAGGAAATGACCATGTCAACAGATTAGTAAGTCGGAACTTCTTATATCCGCTCGGCTAAAAGGAACATCCTGACCAACTTCAGACATGCTACCCCCACCTCGATTTTCTAGCCGAACTGCTCAGACAACACCTCAGCTCGGCCACAGTATGCTTAGGCAAACTCCTGCCAGCCAGTAACCTTGGCCATACAGCGCGACATGTGGCAATACATGGCCACCATGTAGACGAGAACTGCCAGCAGCGTAGCCATCTGTCACCGCGTGACAGACATGCAAGCGAAAGCTGCCACAGGACAGCCATGCGTCACCACCATATTGCTCCTTGCCTTGCAGCTTTTATTCCTAACGTCTATAAAAGAAACACTTTCATATGAGAACGGACTAAGCTGAGTCTAAGCCAGTTTGAAGCTCACACAATCTCAATACAGTTCTTCCCAGCTAAAACAACTACTTTCTCTGCGAAGAGAGCACTTTCTAGGTTGTTTTCAACCTCCTCTTTCAACCAAAATTCATACAATTATGCCCATAACTGACTTGAGCGTCGGAGGATTTTCCCCGGAGTAGTAGCCCCAGGCCTCTAACGTTGTCTTTCCCTCGTAGGTTCCAGAAAGGCCTTAACGAGGCACTAGCGGCGTTATCTCCGGATCACACTTGGTTTTTATTCAGTCAATGTTTGACATCAAGCTTTCGATTTTGAGCAAGTCTCAGCCGCCTTGGGGAGGTGATAGTGAGAAATTTGATTGGTTAGGATGTAATGGCGTTTGCGGATAGAGCTGGGATAGTGGATTTGGCGGCAGGGTAGGTGGGGATTGATGTGGAAAGGTTATGCTAGTGGAGCTGGTGACGGTGCTGGAGGAATGAATAGTCGGAGGTGTTAAACCTGGTGGAGTGATAAGAGGTGGTAGGACAGAACAAGTGGTGGCGCAAGAGCATGGGTCGGCAGTGGGGTTTGCTGGAGGGAGTTGACGGGCAAAACTTGATGGAGAAGAAGAGCTAGAATAAAAGACGTTTTCGGTACCATGAGCTTTCACGTTTGTACAAGATTCGAGAAGAGATGCATCACGATCTGATGTACGCAACTTTAACTATACTTTGTACAATAGGCTGTCTCCGCGTTTGTACAAGATTCGGGAATGGATGCAGGATTAGGGAAGGGGTCGGATCGTTTCGCGATCTAATGTACGCAACTTTAACTACACTTTGTACAAGAATATGTCTCCACGGTTCCAACTCGTAACCTTAAAGTCACATAGCAACAACTTTACCAATTGTTCTAAAACATGTCCTCATAAAAAAAACCTAGAATTTTTTTTTTAATCAACGAAAAAGACAATTTTCGAAGAAGTAGCTAGAGAAGACAATCATCGGAAGTTTAGGTTGATGATCTCATGGATTAAATCTGGTTACTGATTAGTGTTTTCCGTTATGTGTAATTTTAGAATGAAATGTAAAGACGTAGACATAGTTAGGGTTCAGACCATACAGATACTATGGCAATGGTCAAAGTTCTTAGATATGACCTGCGAATTATTATATATGAAACTTATGTATATTTTGATTTTATCTCTATATCTTTGGTTGATATAAATAGTTAAAGGAACATGATTAGAGATAATTATCAAAATTATAATATGTTTTTCATTTAAAAATATTATTAGTCTGATAATATTAGTTAAAAATAAATGTTTATATTTACTCTTATAATTTTCAGATACTATATTTTTACTTGAAATATATTCTAACTTAGTTCGAACAAGCTCGGGTTTGAATTAAAATCGTAAAACACGTAAAAATCGTATTCGGGCCTAAATTTAAAAATTTTTTAAAGATAAAACTCGATTTGATTCGGATTTTTTTTATTAGTCTTCAAAGACTGAACTATCTTCTTGTAAAAGTATGTTGTTGGATCATTTGTATTTGTACGATCATAGATATTATCTAACATCTGACCAAGTACACAAAGAAAATAGTTTTCCACGCGTTATCTTGGCGTTTTTAGTATCTATAAAATTTACTTAATAACGCGCAATCGTAATCATTTAGTTTTTAGTTGTATTCTCATATGTCACTATTAAAATAAAGAGTTACCACTATACAAGCATAGAATGCTTGCATATGTACAGATATGAATCCAAGTCTATTTAGGCTTGCTTGGTATACTATTACAATTATAATTTAAACTATTTGCACATACAGAAATTTTTAATCGTATGATTAAATCATCTACAATTGATACAATTAGTAACATTACAAAACAATTTTTGTTATACTTCTTTTGACCATCATACCTTGTTTTTTTAACAAGATACATATTTTTTTTTTCCATACATATTTTGTTATTATATGCGAATACTATGGTAGAAAAGAATACAACAACATTACTCTTGAAGGTTTCCGCCTATATCTAGTTCGAATGTACGCAACCATACTATGACGGATGAGAAATTAGATATACGCAACCATATCTAGATTGTTTCCCGATGCGTTTAACTTTCATACTTATAAGACAAAATTGTAACAACGCTGGTAAACTATGTTACGAATTAATAAATCGAGCCAAGCTTAATATCAACTTTAGGCGTCATTCTACAAAATTCTGCCGTCCAGGGTATATATCTCTTCACCTCTTCCTGGCAGAAATTGCCAAAAATTTACTTTGTGCTTATCATATTTTGTCTCAATTAGACGCACAATTATTTAAATTAAAAAAATCAAGAGAAAAGAACAACCAGTCAACAATATCATACGTATGAAATATTGTACCCTTTAAAAAACACACAACTGCCAATAGATACACTATAATTCAATAATATAATCAGATTGAATAAACTAACAGAAATATTTCAGAATTTTCAACTTGGGCTTGTGGAATGCAACTTTTTCTTTTTATTTTTCTAATTATTAATTAATGATTTCTTAAAAGACATTGGGATCATAAAAGGCCTGCTCTTAGTCTACAAAAACAAAGAATTTCATACCACTGGATACTGGTGATACTTGTTGCTTGTTTCCCTCTTGAGTTCTGTAAGAAATACCATCAACTCCTTACTCCTTAGATCTGAACCAGTAGATCAGCCAACAGTATCATCATCATCTTGAGTAGGTTTTCATTTCATAGCCCAATCTTTGAATGGAAATCTTTCTATCTTGTTTGCTATCTATGGCAATCATATTCCAGAGAGTTGCAGATGCTGAAGCTGATACATCATGGACTGATGCACATGCAACATTCTATGGAGGTGCTGATGCATCAGGCACAATGGGTATGTAACCCCCCCCCCCCCAAACCACCCAAGAAAAGAAAAAGGAGGAGAATTTTCAACAAGAATATGGATCTTCTTAGAAAGATGAATACTAATGTTTTTTTGTCATTTTGATGCAGGTGGAGCTTGTGGATATGGAAATTTGTACAGCCAAGGTTATGGTACAAATACAGCTGCATTAAGTACAGCTCTTTTCAATAATGGACAGTCTTGTGGAGCATGTTTTGAGATCAAATGTGTGAATGATGCTAAATGGTGTCTCTCTGGATCCATCAAGGTCACGGCTACAAATTTCTGTCCACCAAACAGTGCTCTTCCAAATGATAATGGAGGCTGGTGTAATCCTCCATTGAAGCACTTTGATCTTTCTGAGCCAGTTTTCCTGCAGATGGCTCAGTACAAAGCTGGAATTGTTCCTGTACAGTATAGAAGGTAAAGAGTTTTTTTCTTTTTTTTCCATCATAATCTTCTTCTTTGTCTTCATTTTTTCTTTTTGGTGGCTTTTGGAATTTAGTTTTCGATTTTGTTTGTGAGCTATGTATAATCATGAGATGAGAATCATAATACCAGGGGGCAGAGGAAATGACAAAGGTGTTGGTCAATAGGGTTCATACAAGATGGCTGAATTCGTAAAATTTCTCTATTAATTTAAATGCATATTAGGGTCTGAATGTTCAGAATTAAATCATAAAGACAAGAGGAAAATGAAAAATAAAGTAAAATAAGAAATTTAACGTACACAAGGGATGCATCTATTAACAATGAAGTTAAGATGGTGTCTACTGGTCAACAGAGATGGTCTCTAATGAGACAAAGTCAGTAATCATTTGTGTATTCAGATGAAAATTTTTCAAGAACTTGGTTAAAGATTCATACATGAACCAAGTTTCAAAGAAGGCACAACTCTGACTCATCTTAGTATGATTTTGTTAATGGCTATGTGATTCAGTTTGAACTGATGTGGTTACTCCTCAAGTAAATTTGTAAGCGTAAGTACAAAACCTGTTAACATAGTTGTTTGAGCCAAGAAATTTGAAAAGCTAAACCCAATTTACCTGAATTTGCAGGATAGCTTGCGAAAAGAGAGGAGGAATAAGATTCACAGTAAATGGGCACTCCTACTTCAACCTTGTGCTGATAACCAATGTTGGGGGAGTTGGTGATGTTGTTTCCGTATCTGTCAAGGGCTCCAAGACTGGATGGCTAACAATGTCGCGCAATTGGGGTCAAAACTGGCAGAACAATGCCAACCTTGATGGCCAAACACTCTCTTTCAAGGTCACTACAAGTGATGGGAAATCTGTTGTCTCCAACAATGTAATACCTTCAAAATGGACATATGGCCAAACCTTTTCAGGAGCACAATTTTAGATTAAGAAGCACCCCTCTAACCATTAGGCTGTTGGCAAGCCTCTTTGCGTTACGCTTGAGTTCATCTAACTGTATACAGAACATTACCCATGTCTTTGACATATTAGCATAAACTTGCTGCTATCTAGGAAGTAAAGGGCTCTTTATGTGAGAGTTTTAGCCCTTCATCTTTGGCTTCACCCTCCTAGTATTCATGTTCTCCCCTAGGGACTAACTACAGTTATATCAACTCAAGAGTGCAGGTTTATTCAAGGCTAGCAGACCTACGAAGCTTTCCTATATGACCATAGAGAAAGAAATAGAAGTGGTTTTTTTTTAATAATTGCTTGAGAAACTGTGTGAACTAAAGATGCCTTAAACAAGGTCTGCTTTCTATCGGCAAATTAGTGGAGAAGATATTTAGTCCAAACAAAAGTTTTGTTAAAGATGAGACACATCAGAATCTTTACTCTACACATTAGAAATCAAATCAGAATGAAAGAAATTATAACGGCCAAGCAAAAATTTCATATTTAGCAAAATTACCGGCTATCCAATTAAGAAATGCATGACATCCATATTATACACAACGAACATCGTACCTGTTCACTAGTCCAATAGATGCACTTAAGGCAACATAATTATGCTGTGCCAGTACCTCCGAATGATCCATCAGATTGAGTGATTCATCCTGCCATCTCAGCCATTTTCAGCTGAGATTACAAAATTCAGTCTCAACTCTCAAGAAAGCCAGCAGTTGGTGGTGCTTGGATGCTGAATTCAGGAGTTCTTGAACACTCAGATTTACTGAAAGGGCGTCCGTCGGAGCTTCCTTCATCCTTCCCTTGATGGCACAACTACATAGGCCCTTCAGCATTCTCCATATGCTTGTTTTCTGTAATCGTGAGAAGTAACCAACATCCTCCAGCAAAAAAATCCAAATTGTGTTACGATGCTTGGCGATGCCATCTGAATCTTGCCACATGTTTATCCATACAGTTCACCCAATGCGCAGATATGCCTTCAAGAAGAAAACAGTAACAAAAAAGACTGTCAAGAGAGACAAAATATACAGCAGAAAAGTAAACGTGTGATATACACAGTAGATTACAAAGTAGAAAAGGTCATTCATCAGATTAGTCTATGAGGGGGAAAAATTAAATAGACAATAACAAAATCTTTACCATAAAAAATTCAATAGAATTGTAAATAAATCAACAGAAAAGTATGCCCTATGCAATAATTGCACAACAAAAGTTCAAAGGTGAAACCCACATTCCCATTTTGGAGACAAAGAATCAAACATGTAGCATGCGCTAAAAGGAAAAAAAGAATGACAAGGAATCTTATCCAATTTTATAGGGCATGGTACAAAAACAAAGAAAAAAAAAATTAAACTTCGCCCATGACCATTAAGTGAAGATTTGATTTTTATTTAGATTTTTCTCCGTTTGCAGTCTATCGAATAAGTTGAACCATCAGAGAAGTCGAACTAATCATCAACTAATAAATTAACTAAACCATTGACGCAAAGAAAATAAAAATAAAAAATTGCCCAAAAACCAGATCAAACAAACCATTGATGCAAAAAAAAAAATCAACTGAAAAATCATACAGTAATCAACTAATTACAGGGCACTAGACCAGTGAAACATGAAACATGAAAAAGTAAGCACATAAAAGTAAAAGAAGTCAAATTTTAGTTTGGATAAGCCCGCCTACACATCATTGCCGTACTACAGGCTCCGACCGGCGAGCAGTCTTCATCGCAGTGAAGGTGTAGAAATTGCAGCAATGGGGTAGAGGAAACAGAAAGAAAGAGCCTCCAGCGACTCCACTAAGATTGCGGAGTGGGTGGCTCAAGTCTTCTCTCGGCACCACTACACCCATTCGCCGCCATCGCCACCCTCACGCTCGGATAAGATCAAGTAGTGTGAACCCTAGGCTGCAATTGCACTTGTATTTATACTAGGCTTTCATGTCTTCGCTAGCGACTTTCACGATTTTACCGAAATCGGGCTTCGCAATATGAAAGCGGAAATAAAGAAAAAATACGCGAGAGAATCTCGCTTGATAGCTAAACAGTTTTGTCTATTAACAGTTAAACATTGATGAAACTCACCTAACAACCAGTCTTTTTGAATAACGACTCAATTACAGCAACGGAATCTGTTCGTAACCGTTGACTAGACCAAAATAACTATTGATTGCGCTGATCAGTCACATAGCGACCGCCTTTATATGAAAAATAAAAGGCCAAAAGGGGCTTTGGAAGGGATAGAATCCCCTCACCGCAAGGAGGTGCGGTGACATGTGACTGCGCGACACGTGGCAGTAAGAGGTGTTGTGAGTCTAGATGCAACACCCTCTCTTGTTGCTACGTGTCGCGTGGTCACAAAGTAGATGAGTAGATCAGAAAAGCAGAGGTCTGTAGATTGTTGGGGCAGGATTTTTCCATTGAATGCATCTTCATCACACCATTTCACTCGAATCTCCTTTCACCAAATCTCCACCTTCCCACAATACCTTCTTCTCAGCTCCAAACATTTGCAGGCCGTTGCTTCCTCCAGCAGGAATTTTCTGTTGTATTTTCGTAATATAACATCAATTTCTTGCATAGTACCAAGAAAAATAGCGGCGCAAGACCACAAGTCAGCTCTCATCCCGAACGCTTCAGTTTCCTCTCGTTTTCATTTCCCTTCGAAGCTTAGAACTCTATTTTTGCTCCAGAGGTCTCTGATCGATCTACCTTTCGGCGATACACCTCCACCACTACTCAAGCCACGATACTCAGGTTTCTTAAGAAAAAACTCTGCACCATTTCATTATGAGATTGAACCTGAGGCGGTGCATGCTGCTGCTAAGCCGCAGAACTAAATTCTTCTTTCTAATTCCTAAAACCACCACCACATCCCTTTGCCGTCGCCGTCGAAGGACGAGGATGGCTGAACGAGTTCATTTCTAATTGAATAAAAACTTACGCCGTCTTCCTCGATATCACCTACACTCTGGGATGCAAACGAACCGAACATTAACGAATACTTTAAAATTAAGGTTTGATTCGAAAATGTTTTCTGAGATTCGAGTTCGAGTTTGAATTCGTAGCCAACCTAAAATGCAGCTCGTATTCGGATTCGATAAGTTTTAGTAAAAAATCGGTTCGGTTCGAATTTCGGTTATGATTCGTTATAGTTATTCGATTCGCAAACTCAAATACGATTCGTAAGCTCGAATTCGATTCGTGAATAACAATTTTACAAATCTCCTGTAACACAACAACTCATCCAAATAAAGCAGCAAAGCAAAATTTCTATAGCCAACTCATCCAAATAAAGCAGCAAAATATAAACAGCAGTCACCATAGTTTGATGGTAAAACATAAAGTGTTGTTTTCCTAAGAAAATTACACCATAAGTGCAACCAAATTACACAAAATATATCATCATTTGGGCCAACAACAAAATACATCCCCTCTCCACCAAAAGCCAACATGATCTGCACAACAACAAAATACATCCTTCAGTGGCAACGTAAAATCAAAAAGTCAAATTGAATTGAAAACAGAAATGACAAAGTAATTGCAACAAACCGAGTACATCATACTTGTATGCAAAACCGAGCACACCATACTTGTATGCAACCCCGAGCAAAAACAGAGAAAACGTCATCTAAGGAAACACAACTACAAATAAGCAAATCATCATAACAATAATATTTTTCTTGTAAGTAAAGATCCAGAATTTCGGCCAGGGGAGAGAATTGAAAGGAAAGTTGTAAATAATGACCTCTGGGCTCCCGTCTTATTACTCTTGTGCCAAATGGATCTCAACAGGTTCTTCATCAACCTACAACAAAGATAAATCTTATACATGAATGAAAACTTGAAAAAATAAAAGTATTATCAACGAAAATAAATGTGACAGAAATACCTTCGCTTTTTTCTTCACCCCATGAAGCTTTCTCACCCAGTCGCCTCCACATATTAGTGCTTGAACAGTCTCTTTAGCTAAGGAGACTCGGTAATGATCAATGACTCTACTACCGCCACTAAAAGTAGACTTAGATGCAACTGTACTTGCTAGGATAGCTAAAATGTCACATGCCATCTTCGACAAAATTTTGTATTTCAGCTCATTATTTTTCCACCACTCTAAACAGTCAAAACTCGAAGATGAATCTCCATATCTTATTCTATATCTTCAAGGTAAATTTCTAACTCTGATTTTTCATGCTGAACAGTTTCAACAGATTGTACGAATTGATCGAATCTAGAAAACCAACATTCATCGAGCTGGAGCTACAAACCAGGTCACTTGAAGATGATACAAATCCATGACTCCCTAGAGCAGATCTTTCATATGACAGATCATTCATGTCCTTATATTCATTAAAGATCTCACCCAAAGCTTTTTTCACTTTTAAAACTGAATTTCAGCCTCCTCTTTTGTGTATATTGTGTCAAACACAAAATTAACCATCACCATCTTACACCTCGGATCCAAAACAGCCGCAATAGCCATTAAAATATTAGATTCCTTCCAGTACTTATCAAACTTCTCTTTCATTTCCCTAATCATTCTCGAAACAAAAACATCTTGATCATCACATCTAGAATCAAGAACTTCTTTTACCCTCCCAACAACAACAAGATACTTATTTGCCGTTGGATATTCACTTCCAGAAATCATATTGGTGGCTTCACTAAAAGCCTCCATTATTTTAACAACTTGAACAACCCTTTCCCACTCCTCTTCAGTTGGACAATTTACATATCCGTGTTCAAATTCTTGAAAAACATGCAATACATTCTTAAATTGTAAAGCCACCACCAACATATCATAGGTTGAACTCCAATGGGTAGTACAATCAAGGATCATTTTTCTCACGGGAGGCTTCATTTGACTAACAATCTCACCAAATCTTTTCAAACGTTCTGGATAATTAATAAATTTAACTGTCTCTCTAACATTAAAAATCACATCCTTAATTGACTTTAGACCATCTTGCACGATAATATCAAGGATGTGAGCACAACATCTAACATGAAAAAGTTTACCTCCTAATGGCAAAATTCTAGCTCTGAGGAAGGTTTCATTGAGAATTCTAATTGCTACATCATTATAGCTTGCATTATCAACAGAACACTGCAAACTTTACTCTCAATTTCCCAATCTTTGATGCATCTATTTAAAGTTTCAGCAACTTCAATACCTGAATGTGGAGGAGGTATTTCAACGAAACTCAAGACTCTCTTTTGAAGCTTCCAATCAACATCAACAAAGTGGCCCGTCAGCACATGTATGGTAACTTTTGGGACGTTGAAGTCCAAATATCCTTAGTCAACGAATCTTACCCACACTTCTCAAAGAAATCTTCAGCTTTTTCTTTTCCTCTTCATAAACGGATATACAATCCAACTTCACTTGTGTTCGAGAAATCTTAGTAAATTCTGGCTGGTTGACTTGTATCATGAAGTTATATCCATCTTCTTCAACAATATTGAAAGGCTTCTCATTCATGAGAACCCAATGAGTAGTCGCTTCCCTTTGCTTCGCATGATCATATTTTTCCGAAAAACAAATTGGTGCTTCCACTTTTGAATCTTGAGGTTGAAGGTTAAGCCTGGACTGGTTCTTCAACTTCAGTGCTTGTACAGTGCAAGCGTTTTTCAGATGTCCGTCTATGTGAATAGTCACTCCACTTTTTTGAACAGACAGCTTCATCTTGCAATGCACACACTGAAGTTTGTTTACCCCATTTGGTAGCTCAATCTGTACAAATTTGTCCCAAACTTTTGAAGTCTTCTTTCTTTTCTTTCTTTGAAACAGACCATCTACAGCAGCCGATTCTTGTGTGGTCGGAGGATGTTCTTCTTCCCTTGCATGTTCATCCTCTAGGCCACCTCCCCGTATAGCAGGTGTTGAGGTTAAATCAACTGGTTGGTGTAAACAAACCTCCAAATCCTGGCTGCTTTCTTGCATTTTGTGAGATAAGAAACATATCGACATCAGTCACGTATATTATACATAACAAAAGAAAAGAAAAGAAATGTTAAATCAAACGTTTGAAAGATGTTGCGCAAATCACACACACTACTTCGATGAAAACTACGCCCTTTGTTTGATTCCCCGTTGTTACTTAATGAATACCAATCACATGGACGTAGCGACAATTCTGATAACAATCAACATAGAAAAAAGACTGAAAGCACAGGATGTCTATGGAAGTCGTGCAGCTTACACTACACCAAAATTAACTACGCATTTCTGGCAAAAGTTGACCAGTTATCGAGCACGAATGTATAAAGAAAGGGCATTACTTTGACAATGGAATTCAACCATAGCTTTAGATATGCTATTCGGATGGACACTCTAGGAACGAGGGAAAGATTGTTAATGGGAGTGTATGTATGAAAGTGTGAATGAAAGGTTACCTGCTTTTTTTTTTTTTTTTTTTTGGAACAAGGGCGGGGGGCACAACCATCTTAAAACAAACAAGTAAATATTAGATTTATTATAGTAAACCAAAACCAAAACTAGCCTATAAGTAGAGAACTAACAACTACAATCTCACGACTCACATATCCACCACATACCTATACCACTAAAAATTGAAATTATGTTTTAGCCTTTACTTTATTATCCATAGGAACACTAGAAAATATCAGAGGGGAAGATCAAACAGCTAAAAAAGAAAGGTAAAGAAGTTAAATAACAAGTATCTATAGCAAATTGTTTACTACCATGAAATTAGTTTAACCATGGTAGTTAATCATAACAATAACCAACAGCAACATAACCCTCCATTCAAATTTCAGAAAAGTTATATATACAAAAACCATGAGAAGTCTACTTCTGTTCTTTAGATTTGGGGTTGGTGGTATGGAATAGATGCTTCTCCATAGCTTGTGGAGCAAAAGCATAGCTGAGCACAAGAAAAAATTAAACTTCTGCTATCAACACCAGGACAAGATTCAACATCAAGTGTGGCTCTGCAGATATCTAAACATAAATCAAAGATTCAAATAGAAAACGAAAAAAGAAAAAGGAAAACATGAAGATATCTGTTTTTGCACCTCTTTTTGCGGAATCTGAACGAGAGTTCTCCGCGTCAACAAAACGAACGGGTATTTGAACCACTTTTTGAGCAGTCCTTGGCCGATATGTTTGCGGTTGAACAGAGGCCTGAGAGGGATTGAGGGAGAGAGAGGACTGAGGAGTGAGGACTAGGAGGCAGCCACCAGCCAAGCAGAGGGTGATTGAGGAGAAGAGAAGGAGTCAGCACAGCAGCACAGTCGCAGCGGCGTAGGCGGCGGCATAAGAAGTCTGGAGAAAATTCCAGAATCTACCAGGAAGCGAAAGGTCGAAGGAAAAGGGGTTAGGGTTAAAGGGCAGGGGTGGAAAATTGTTTATATACCATTTTAGTCGAACCAAATCGATCCATGAATCGAGCATTTAATAAGTTCATTCTTGAGGCTTTGTCGAATTATTGAACCGAATAATAACTAGTTCGAATTCGATTCGTTAAATATTTCGAACTCAAAGTATGCTTCGAATTCGTAATCAAGTTTGCTAAATTCGAATTCGAACCGAATTTTTAACGAATCGAACCCGAATGATTTGGTAAAGGCTTGGTTTGTTTGCAGGCCTAGTCGTCCCCTCATTGCAGCAAAACAAATATAAATTTTTTGCAGCTTTACCTCCATCCAGTCATCAGCCGATTATAGGCTATAAGTGAGCCATTACCCAAAAAGACTGGTTATTAAGTGAGTTTCATCAACGTTTAACTGTTAACTGAGTAATGAGCCAAACGTTTGTCTAGCAAATGAGATTCCCTCAAAAATACGTCCACTTACATTTGAGTAATGGACCAAACGTTTGGCTAGTAAATGAGATTCACTCAAAAATACACCCACCTACATTTTGTCTTTTTGTATTCATGTTTGGTATTAATTTTCATTATGGGTCATCAGAAACAACATTTGCGTGTTTCTAATACATGGATATGGTTGCGCACATCTGACCCCCAATACCTCCGGTATAGTCGGGAGCTTCTAAGGTAATGGGTGATATTGTTGTTGTTGTTGTATTCATGTTTGGTATTATCGACGTATTCTTTCTTGATTGACTTTTGAATATAATGAAATAAAGCAAAATGACTTATTAAATTGAATGCGCTTCTTTAACAATTGATCGACACGGCTTAACGCAATTTTCATTATAGGTCATCGAAAAACAACATCTATATTTTTCTGACATATGGATATGATTGCCTATATCCGAACTCCACTACCCGTAATAAGCAGAAGTCTCTAATGCAATGGGCAATATTGTTGTTATTTTGTATTACCGAATTTTGCCCCTGTTAAATAAAACTCCTTTATTAAAATTGCTATCAACTTTACCTGGTGTATTAATGTCTGTATCGAGTTTATGGATCTTCAAAACGTAACCACTGGACTTGGGATAATACACTTGTTAGTGATTATAATCGAAAAAAGGTTGCAGTATTGTATTCGCATGCTAATCATGTTTTTATTGGTCACTAGTGATTCTGGGGTTGGGAACTCCTAACCTCACTTTTCTTACCTCCTTTGTGACCACGCGACACGTGGCAGCAAGAGGGGTGGTAAGGCTAGATGCAGGTGACCCTCATTTAGCCTCACTACCCCTTTGCTGCCACGTATCGCGCGGTCACGCGTCACCGTACCTCATTTGCAGTGAGGGGATCCTATCCTGTGATTCTGGCACTACGGTTAACAGAATAGCTAAGGTCAAGTTATTTTAAACGCTATGTTTATAGTTTATGACATATATACTAATTTTTTTTATTTATTTGACTATCGACATAACGGCATTATATTTATCGGGATCTCGTTGATCAAGAGATTTAAACAATATGCTTTCGATTTATTTTGTTGGTATGAAGAGATGATTAAACAAAATATATATTAAAAGCAAGAAAATAAATTAAGAGTAAGTCACATTTCATATTCAAAATGTTTGACGATTGTTACACTTAGTATCTACATTTTTTTAATTTGTAACATAAATCCACATGTTGTCTAATATGTTAAATTTTATATCAATTTAATATAATCAACCTTCGAGCCAATGGTTTCAAAAAGTGTTTAGAGATTTCTTACCTCATATAATTCTCATAGAAACGACCCCACTTCATACTTACATAGGTATTTCTTATCGAGAGTATTATGTCATACTCTACTCGATGCACTATGATATAAGAAATCATTAAAAGCATTAGCTTATCCTGACTCTTTCTGCAGACATCACTTTTGTTCAACAGAATGGGTAAGTGATCTAATGAAACTTCATAACTTAGTTGTCCCATTGAATCAAGACAACAAGGTTGGGTTACCGTTACAAAGGTTCTTGCGTTTTAGGCTTTAGTCACATTCTGTTTGTCAAATTTGACGATTGATCTCTATGCAAACCTTTTGTAAGCGGATCCGCAAGATTTTCTTTTGATTTTATATAATCAATGGAAATTACGCCATTAGAGATCAACTGTCTAATGGTTTATGTCTCCGACGTATGTGTCGAGACTTATCATTATATATGCTGCTTTGAGCTCGTCCTATAGCTGACTGACTCTCACAGTGTATGCTGATGGGAGCGATTGGCTTAGGCCAGCATGAAACGTCCTCTAGGAAATTTCGAAGCCATTCAGTCTCTTTCCTAGCTTTATTTAGTGCTATAAACTCAGCTTCCATAGTGAAACAAGCTATGCACATTTTCTTTGTGTATTTTCACGACACAGCAGCACTATCAATTGTGAATAAGTATCCACTGGTGGACTTAGAGTCTTTACTATCAGATATCCAGTTGGTATCACAATACCCTTCTAACACTGCTTGATATCTTGTGTAATGTAGTCTAAGATTCATTGAATATTTCAGGTACCTCACCACTCTATTTAGAGCTTTCCAATGATCATCGCTTGGATTACTGGTAAACTGGCTAAGCTTGTTTACTAAGCATGCTAAGTCTGGTCTTGTTCAATTTGTTATGCACATCAGACTTCCAGTCACTTTTGAGTACATTAATTGAGCTACTGGTTTGCCTCGGTTCTTTCTTAAGTGTATACTTAAGTCAAGTGGAGTCTTTACTTGTTTCACATCAAACATATTGAATCGTTTTAGAACAGATTCAATATAGTGAAGTTGTGACAAAGCGAGTCCTTCAGCTACCCCAGAAATTTTAATTCCTAGTATAACATTGGCAATTCCCATATCTTTCATCCCGAAGTTTCGCGTCAACATCTTCTTTGTACTTATGATGACATGAGTACTGCCAATGATCAGCATATCATCTACATAGAGACATACTGTATAGGCATTTAGAGTGTTCTTGATATAGACACACTTGTCACACTCGTTGATTTTGAAAATGTTAGACATCATCACTTGATCAAACTTAAAGTTTCAGTGTTTAGGTGCTTCATTAAGTCCGTATAAGGATTTAACAAGTCTACAGACTTGTTAAATCCTACCATATAGGCTAGAAAATATGGTCCAAAGGATGTTGGTATTCTGGCTCGCTTGCTTTGACAAGGTTCCTCAGTTTCTTGAGGATTCGTATCACGCACTCGCTCACCAGTACTTGTCTCTTCATTATTTTCGTCTTTCTTTAGAAAGACATCTTCAAAGAACACTGCATTTCTTGGCTCCATGACAACATTTTCATGTATGTCAGGAATGTCCGATTTGTGTACCAAGAATCGATATGCACTACTGTTAGTCGCATATCCTATGAATATGCAACCAATCGTTTTAGGCCTAATCCTCATTTGTCTTGGTTTAAGTACAACAATCTTTGTCAGACACTCCTACACTTTCAAGTATTTGTAGATATGCCTATGGCCTCTCCAAAGTTCGTATGGGGTTTTATCCATTTTTTAGACGAAATTCTATTTAAAATCAAGTTAGCGGAGAGAATTGATTCCACCCAAAAGTTTTGAGGTAAACCCGAACTTATCAACATAGCATTCATCATCTCCTTTAAGGTACAGTTTTTGCATTCTGTAATACCATTAGGTTGAGGTGAATATGGTACAGTCGTTTGATGAATGATGTCATGTTCTAAACAAAATTCATTAAACGACGTGTCATATTCTCCGCCTCTATCACCTTTGATTATTTTAACTCGTTTGCTAAGATGATTCTCAACTTCATTTTTATAATCTTTAAAAGCATCAACATGCTTATTTTTGCTACTTAGTAAATAAAGATAACAATGTCTAATACAATCGTCGATAAAAGTTACAAAATGCTTTTTGTCACATCTCGTTTGCACAAACTTTAAATCACATACATCTGTATGAATTAAGTCCAAAGGTTCAGTGTTCCTTTCTATTGAAGGAAATAGCGCCTTTGCCATTTTTGTTTCAACAAAAATTTGGCATTTTTTCTTATTAAAATTCAATTTGGGTAATAAGTCAAGATTAATTATTTTTTGTATTGACTTGTAATTTACGTTCCCAAACGAAAATGCTATAAACAAGAAGACTGAAGTATGTAAGTAGAAGAGGAAGCGTTATTATTAGCCACCGCGGGCAATTCTTTCTTGGGTACAATCGTAATGACATTTAACTTGAACATTGTATCAGTTAAGTACCCCTTCCCCAAATACATACCATTCTTTGAAAGAATAACTTTGTTTGACTCTAACACTAGTCTAAAACCATGCATGACAAGTAGAGCCCTATAAAGCAAATTCTTCCAGATGTCGGGAACATGCAGCACATTCTGCAGAGTCAGATGCTTTCCTAATGTCAGCTTCAGAACAATGTTTCCTTCTCCTTCTATCTTTGATGAGGCAGCGTTCCCCATGTAAAGTTGTTTGCTGTTCCCGAGCTTGTACTCTGAGAACATTGTCCTATTGGCACATACATGTCTTGTGGCTCCAGTATCTAACCACCATTCGTGCATGTTTCCCACGGTATTGCACTCCAAGGCCACGTCACACAGATTCAAATCATCCATGGCATCAACAAGATTCGCTTTTGCTTTGTTTTGCTTTTTGTTGGGCTTACGACAATCACTATTGTGATGCCCCTAGATTCCACAATTATAGCACTTCCCAGTGAGCTTCTTAGCACTCTCTTTGCTTTTGGAGTTCACTCCGAGATGGTTGGGTTTTTTCTTCTTCGCCTCTGCGACATGGACTTTGGCATGACCAGAACTCAAATATGGCTTTCTCTCAGATCTTCGATTATCCTTCTCTATGCG
>AP025044.1:36155122-36168425 GCA_036186865.1 Eustoma russellianum
ATGGCCTTTCCAAAGCTCATATGGGGTTTCATCCATCTTCTTAGATGGAATTCTATTTAAAATGACGTTGGCTGAGAGAATTGCTTCCCCCCACAAGTTCTGAGGTAAACCCGAACTTATCAACATAGCATTCATCATCTCTTTTAGAGTACGGTTTTTGCGTTCAGTAATACCATTCAATTGAGGTGAATATGGTGCAGTTGTTTGATGAATAATGCCATGTTCCGAACAAAATTCATTAAACGGTGCATCATATTCGCCACCTCTATCACTACGAATCGTCTTAATTCGTTTGCTAAGTTGATTCTCAACTTCATTTTTATAGTCCTTGAAAGTATCAATGGCCTCGTCTTTGCTACTTAGCAAATAAACATAACAGTATCGTGTGCGATCTTCGATAAAAGTTATGAAATACTTTTTACCACCTCTCGTTTGTATGAATTTTAAATCACACACATCGGTATGAATTTAATACAAAGGTTCAGTGTTCCTTTCTATTGAAGGAAATGGCGTCTTTGTCATTTTTGCTTCAACACAGACTTGGCATTTTTCTTCATTAATGTTCAGTTTGGGTAATAAGTCAAGATTAATCATCCTTTGACTTGTAATTAACATGTCCCAAACGAAAATGCCATAAACAAGAAGACTCAAGCATATAAGCAGAAGTAGAAGCATTCTTATTAGCCTCTTCGGGCGTGGGTACAACTGTCATTACACTTAACTTGAACATATTATCAGTTAAGTACCCCTTTCCCAGAAACACCACATTCTTACTCAGAATAAATTTATTACAATCAAATACTAGTCTAAATCCATGACTGACTAGTAAAGCTCCAGAAACTAAGTTCTTGCGGATGTCAGAAACGTGCAATACATCTCGTAGAGTCAATTCCTTTCCTGAAGTCATCTTTAGAATCACATTTCCTGAACATTCAATCTTCGAGCTATCAGAGTTCCCCTTGTACAACTTTTCATTATTCTTTGCTGGAGAATAGTCTCTGAACATCGTCCTGTTGGCGCATATGTGTCGAGTGGCTCCAGTGTCCATCCACCATTCACGAGGATTTTCTACTGCGTTGCACTCAGAAACAACAACGCACAAATCTAGATCATCCATCTGGCTAACAAGGTTGGCTTTCGCTTTTTCCTGCTTTTTCTTGGGCTTACGGCAGTCAACACTACTGTGCCCCTGAATTCCACAGTTATAACATTTTTCAGTGAACTTTTTGGCAACTTTCTTGCCTTTAGGGTTCACTCCGACATGATTTACCTTTTTCTTTTTCTTCGTCTCTGCGACATGAGCTTTTGCATGACCAGAGATCGAACTTGGCTTTCTTTCGGATCTGTTGTTGTCCTCCTCTATACGGAGTCGAACAATCAGATCCTCCAATGTCATCTCCTTTCGCTTGTGTTTGAGATAGCTTATAAATCCCCTCCACGAAAGAGGTAGCTTCTCAATCACAGATGCCACTATGAAAGATTCACTGAGCGACATGCCCTCTTCTTCTATTTCGGCCACCAACATCTGCAGTTCCTCAATCTGAGAAATAACAGTCTTGGAGTCTGACATTTTAGAACCAAGAAATTAGCCAACGACAAACGTCTTTGTACCGGCATCCTCCGTGCGGTACTTCTTATCTAAGGTCATCCATAGTGACTTTGCGGTTTTATAAGTACAATACAGTCCGTACAATGAATTATCTAAACAAATCAAAATATGACTCAAGCATACATAATTGTTAAAATTCCATGCTTCACCCATCAAATTGTTCTGCACGTTCAGATTCGGATCTTCAAACCGGAACCACCTCCGGAGGATCCTCGGTCAGCATCTTTGCCAAGCCCAACGTTGTCAAGAAAAACATCTTTTGCTGCCAGCATTTGAAGAAACTGTCTCCAAACTTCTCAGGCTTCTCTACTTGTCCAGCAGCATGAACAGGTGCATGAATGGGTGCAGCAATAGTAGGTGTGACTGGAACAGCACTGTTCTATTCCTCAACGCCAATGTGCACAACATTGAATGAGTTAGAGCTTTCGTTCTCCATCACGTTTCAGTTTCTTACAATTGTAAAAACAAGAAGTCAGTATAGAAGAAATTCGTCTTAAGATTGTTGTCCTATATACGAACTCAGATTATTAGAGAACGAAACTGACATTCTGAACAACACAAGAAAGAGCAGAGCTCTGCACATGGATGAGCCGAGCTCAGCACAGGGATGAGCCGAGACCATTACAGAGATGAGCTGAGGCTATTACAGGGATGAGCCGAGGCCAGCACATGGATGAGTCGAGGCTAACACAATGATGAGTCTAGGCCATCACAGTGATGAGCAGAGGCCATGACAGGGATGAGCCGAGCTCAGCACAGGGATGAGTCGAGGCCATCACACTGATGAGCCGAGCTTAGCACAGGGATGAGCTGAGGCCATGACAGTGATGAGCCGAGGCCATCATAGTGATGAGCCGAGGCCATCACAGTGATGAGCCGAGGCCATCACAGTGATGAGCCGAGGCCATCACAGTGATGAGCCGAGGCCATCACAGGATGAGCAGAGCTCAACGCAGGATGAGCAGAGCTCACAGGGATGAGCTCAACACATAGATGAGCTCAACACAGGGATGAGCTCAAGACCAGGACTGAGGCGAGTCCAGGACTATGTCCTTAAGACGAATCGCTCCGGTATACTGTGCCCAACCAGAAATTGCAAACGTCTCTCAGGATACAATGGCACTTCTACATAAGAACTCCACGAACCTGACAAGTGTTTTGACTTCTCGGATGGATGAAATGCAGCAGCAGTGTATGCAGTATGCAGAAATCGTTTATGCAGAATGTTCGTGTACAACAGGAGAAGAGAAGAAAAAATTTTCAGTGTACAGAGGCAATGCTCTGCCTCTGTTTATATAGGGAACTGGAGAGAGGTCACACGATCGCAGTTAACCCACAGAGAGGTTACACGATCGCCAGTAACCCACGATCTCTACCAGTAACCCACCATCCAAAATCGGTGCTAGTAACCCCCCACGATCAGAGACTGGTTCAGTTTAATCTGGGCTGTTAGATCATATGATTAATTCATAACCGTAGGATCAAGTAAATTATTTTTCTAGAAAAATTTAAAAAAAATTGTCCAAAAATATAAGAACCGGACAAGAGAGCCACGAGCCACGAGCCGAGTCAAGCCGAACGGGCAGGCGGCGGCGGCAGCGCGCGCGCGTGTGTGGCAGCCATCTAATTCTTTCCTCCCGTCAAAAATTCTCTTGCCCTTAGGGGACATCTTAAGTGCCTCTCCTAGCACTATATTTGGTTGCATTTTCCCTTCAATTTGCCAATGTGGTATATTTGCAAAAAGGTGATGTGTCTTCTTCTCTTGAAGTTACATCACCAATTTTCCAATTTCCAACCAATTTTTTTAATTCATACTTTGCGCATTAATTTCTCATTCACCCGGTATCGAAATTGAGTGACTCAAAAGCCTAAAATCATCTACTCATTACGTAGATAATTTAGAATTCATTAGTTTTTATTTTGATTAACGAAAACTAATCATAATTAAGCTCAAAGTATGTTGCTCACTCACTTTGGACAAACCCATTTCCACATTATAAATTTTCTTCCAACAATATTACAACAATTGAAGCTTTCAAAAATGGTGTAGAAAAGTTCATTTGATAGGTAAGAGATTATTGTCTTGTTTCTTAGTAGGGTTCTACTTGTTCTCTTGGTAGCAAGAAACAAAGCAGAAACAATATGATGAACTAGGATTATAGATGATAGTTGTTACAGAAACGTTGCATGATTCAGTTGGAGGTAGTTGAACCAGTTTGAAAGCTTGGTCGACTAGTAGGAGTTAGGATCCTTTCACCGCAAACCCTTCACCCTACGCTTCACCGCACGACACGTGGCAGCAGCGGGTGGATGGTGAGGCTAGATGAGGGTCACTTGTAATCTAGCCTCACCACTTCACCTCTGTTACCACGTGTCGCGCGGTGACGTATGGGGTGAGGGGGATGTGACACAGTTATTTGGTAGTAAACTTGATGCTTGTTACCATAGGTACGATTAAGATGCGTTTACTCTGGTTTTGGATTTTCATAATTATTTTAGCATTAGCTTGTCGCTGAAGAGTGGGGATGCCTCTTGGATTCATAATATTTGATGCCTTCAGGAAATGATCATATAGTTGACCTCTCTAGTGGAGGACGTTGTCTCTACTGGAGTCAAGCAAACTTTGGTATTATTATTATTATTATTATTATTATTATTATTATTATTATTATTATTATTATTATTATTATTATTATTATTATTATTATTATTATTATTATTATTATTATTATTATTATTATTATTATTATTTTGTTTTTTGTTTTCCAGATCTTTTCATTTCTAATAGAGTCAAG
This sequence comes from Eustoma russellianum, assembly GCA_036186865.1. Taxonomy (NCBI): domain Eukaryota; kingdom Viridiplantae; phylum Streptophyta; class Magnoliopsida; order Gentianales; family Gentianaceae; genus Eustoma; species Eustoma russellianum. Next base: position 36,159,527 of record AP025044.1, read on the forward strand.
AACACAGGTTTTTTTGATTTTAGAATATGATGGAATAAAGCAAATCACTCACTAAATTGATTGCGCTTCTTATATTGTGAAGTAGCAGTTGATTGACACAGCTTGACGCAATTTTCATTGTGTATCATCGTGAAACAATCATTGTGTATTTCTAACACATGAGTATAGTTGCATACATCCGACTTCTCTATACCCCGCTATAGCCTGGCGCCTCTAAGCCAATAGGTTAATGTTGTTGTTGTTTTGTGTTTTCCAGTGTTGGACACTAATTTCATGTGAAACAAGTTTTTTTAATTGCTTTACCATTTAGATTTTGCACCATTTAGTTCTATAAGACTACTTGTAATGTAAATCTTTAAGTACTGTATTATAATGCTTAGTGATTTTCTTGGTATTCAGTCGGTCGTTGTCTTGGAAAAAATGTCGCCGCTAGTGAACTTCTTGATGCAGGCTAGAACTGCTAGTAACCTTCCAGAGTCATCTCAAATACTTAGGGATATTGACTTATCTCCTGGTCAGCCAGTGCCATCCCCTCAGCCTTCTGGGAAGTCCAGGTGTAATTGGTAGGAGAAGCGCGGGTGACCTTGGTGCAACTGTAAGCGATTAAGCCTTCAGGATCTAGAAATCGATGTTTCACATACACAAACATTTCACAACTACAAGAGGACATTTAGGCGGAAGCGTACCTTTCTCCATTGTTCGATATGCGGTAGTATCTTTGATAAGAGGAACCTTCAACTTTGATGCAAATGAACACGAACTTGAACGGAGGTTTTCTCTCCACTGACCCTTACTATAATGTTTACTTTGATGGATAAGTAAAGACAATGGTAAGGTGAAGAGAGGACCTTCATCCATATTTATAGGTAACCAAAAGGCACTTCCATCATAACCTTTAGCATAGCACCCATTTGATAAATGGACATGTCCCTTTAATGAAGAATTGTGTCTATTAACTTAAAAGACATAACCCTACTAGATAACTCTTCGTAAATAACCAATTAGGATTTAATTATAAATCATATAACTAAAATTCACAAGGGACACAATCTTACAATCTCCCACTTGTTCCTTGTGACATTTTATATGATCTATAAAACCATAATGCGTACTTTAGTATTAAATCCTTTAACCATAATATTGGTCTCTTATAATGTTGTGAGTAAGTAAAGTCTAATGTGAGTCATGGCGGTTGTAAATCATCCATTTTGATAAACTCCCTTCCATGTACTACATCAATAAACTTGTCCTTACTACAACCTTTAGTGAAGAGTAAAATACAAATTTAATAACATTCATTCCTGTAACATAATTCTGACACGCTTATGTATACACAATAAACAGAAACAGGAAATATCAGAAACAAATAACTTTTATTGAGCTCAGAGTGTCAATACATTAATACATATTATTCATGACGTCTAACAATACCCATACATTCAACATGCTCATGAAATATCTTTGGTGGCAATCCCTCGTTAATGGATCTGCTACCATAAGACCGGTGCTAATATGCTCAATTGTCACTCTTTGTTTCTGAACTTCTTCTTTAACGGCAAGTACTTTATCTCCATATGTTTAGCACCTTTAGAGTACTTGTCGTTTTTAGAAAAGAAGACTGTTGCGGCATTGTCACAAATAAATTTTCAGCGGCCTAGCTATACTGTCGACAATCATAAGCCCTGAAATAAAATTCCGCAGCCATAAACCTTGAATAGTGGCTTCAAAACATGCCACAAACTCAGCCTCCATGGTAGAAAGCAGCAATGACAGACTGCTTCGCACTTTTCCACGAGATTGCCCCCTCCGGCTAATAGGAACAAATAGCCAAATGTTGATTTTCTTGAATCAACACATCCCGCATAATCTGAATTTGAATATCCAACCACCTCTAATTGATCCATTTTCTATAAGTGAGCATGTAGTCCTTAGTTCCTTGCAAGTATCTGAGAACTTTCTTTGCAGCCTTCCAATGATCCACCCTAGGATTGCTTTGATATCTGCCTAACATTCCGGCAGCAAAGCTAATATCTGGTCTGGTACAAGTCTGAGCATACATTAAGCTCCCAACGATTGATGCATAAGGAATACTTTTCATCTGTTCTCTTTCCAATTCACTTTGCGGACATTGTTTTAAGCTAAAATTGTCCCCTTTCTGAATTGGAACCGTTCCAGCTGAACATTTTTCCATATTAAATCTTTCAAGAACTTTATTGATATAGGCCTTTTGAGATAACCCTAATACTCTTTGTGATCTATCACAAAAAATTTCAATTCCAATCACATAAGTCGCTTCCACCCATACCTTTCATTTCAAAGTTTTTGAAGAGAAATTGCTTAGTCTCGTATAATAGACCAAGATCATTAGTGGCGAGCAAATATCGTCAACATATAAGATTAGGAAAATAACTTGCTCCCACTGACCTTCATATATATACACCGATCAACGGTGTTCTCTTTAAAAACCAAACGAGGTCACAGTGTTATTAAATTTGAGATGCCACTGTCGGGAAGCTGTTTAAGTCATATATTGACTTCTTTAATTTACACCCATATGTTCCTTTCCTTCAATGGAAAAACCTTCCGGTTGATCCATAAAAACTTCTTCATCTAAATTCTCATTAAGAAAGGCAGTTTTTACATCCATTTGATGTAACTCTAAATCATAATGAGCTACCAAGGCCACTTATAATTCTAAGTGAAATCTTTTCTTAGACAACCGGTGAAAATGTCCACTTTATAATCAATGCCTTCCTTCTGAGTAAAACCTTGGCAACCAGTCTAGCTTTATATCTCTCGATATTACCATTCGAGTCTCATTTTGTTTTGAAGACCCATTTGCAACCAACTTTCTTGCAACCTTTAGGTAATTCAACAAGATCTCAAACTTGATTTTGATCCATAGATTTTAACTCATCTTTCATGGCATCGATCCATTCACTAGAATGATCACATTCAATGGCTTGCTTAAATGAAACTGGATCATCATTAATGATCATGTCAATTTCTGATTCCTGTAGATAAGCCACATATTCATCGGGAATGCAGATTTTCTTTCCCTTTGAGATCTCCTTAATTGTGGTTCTTCTATTATAGAATCATTGTTGACATTATCATTCTGAACTACTTGATCATCAACATGTTGTTCTTGACTATTAATCTTTGTCTATAATAGTTTTATGAACAACTTCTTAATGTTGATGTTGCGTAGTTCAAACACTCCCACTGGTTTCATCATTTCGATGAATCTAGCATTTCCAGTCTCAATAATTCTCGTACTATGGTTAGGACAGTAAAACCTGTATCCTTTGGACTTCTCCGGATATCCAATGAAAAACCCACTGATCGTTCGGAAGTCCAATTTCGTTTCATATGGATCATTAATCCTTATTTCTGCTGGACAACCCCATACATGTAGATGATTTAAACTAGGTTTCCTTCCAGTCCACAACTCATAAGGAGTTTTAGGAACTGCTTTACTAGGAATCCTGTTCAATAATACATGCAGTTTTTAAGGCATACATCCATAAGGATAAAGGCAAATTCGAATGACTTAACATACTCCTAACAATTTCCAAGAGGGTACGATTACGCCTTTCTGCCACACCATTTTGTTCTGGTGTCCGTGGCATTGTATACTGAGCACAAATACCACGCTTTTCAAGGAACTAGCAAATGGACCAGGATTTGTCCGATTCATTATACTTTCCATAGTATTCACCACCTCTATCAGATCTGATGATTTCACCTTTCTATCTAATTGTCTCTCAACCTCATTGATGTAGATTTCAAGAGCATCTACAGATTGAGACTTTTCATGCAATAGATAGACATAGCCATAACGTGAGAAATCGTCAATAAATGTGATAAATACTTTTCTTTTCCCAAGGAAGGAACATCAACGGTCCGCACACATCCGTGTGTATTATTTCAAGAAGTTGTGTGCTTCTTGTGGCGCCTTTCTTTGAAGTGTGCCTTGTTTGTTTTCCTTTAATACAATCAATGCATACTCCAAGATCAGTAAAATCCAAGTCAGGAAGAATATCTTCTTTAACTAATCTTTCCATCCTTTCCTTAGATATATGACCTAAACATTTATGACACAAGCAAGCATAATTCTCTTCTATCATACTACGTTTCATTTCAACTTTATGATGCACTGTCGTTAAGGTCTCAACAGAAGAAAACTTTAAGATTGATTTGTAGAGACCATTACATAGGATTCCAGAACCAATAACGCTGTTGTTCTTTAACAAACTAAACAACCAAAACCAAATTCAACCTTAAATCCCATTTTATCTAGTTTCGGTAATGAAACTAGATTACGGGAAAAACTTGGTACATATAGAGTTTGATATAAATACAGACAATGTCCAGTCTCTAATATCAGACGATAAGTGTCAATTCCTTCCACTGGAGCTTTGTCTCTATTTCCCATGTATACAAACTCATTTCTTACGGTTTGGATTGAAAGGAGTCCCTGCATCGAGTTGGAAATATGAGCAGTAGAACCAGAGTCAATCCACCATGTATGAATAGGAACTGTCAGTAAGTATGACTCAAAAAATACTAAGGCAAGGGGATTACCTTTCTTTTCAAACAGCGCGTTACGTTTCAGGCAGTCATTCTTGTAATGTCCAGGTTTATGACAGAAATGACAAACGCCTTCCTTACGTCCTTTTTGTGGATTGAGAAGAAGACTCATTCAGATTGTGCAAATCTCTTTTATTCTTCTTCTTTCTTTTTATGCTTTTTCCAGCTTCCTGATACTTTGCGAGATGAACAGAATGAGTCCTTTGATTCTTAATCTTGTCTCTTCTTGAATGAGCATATTGGTCAATTCATTAACACTCCACCTTGTCCTTAATAGTGGTTGTAATTCATTTGAAATGGACCATACTCTTCAGAAGGGCAAGGAATTCAGGATGAATTGCAAACCAAAAAGTACTCATCCACGTTCATCCCCAAACTCTTTAATTTTGCTGCCAAACTTTCTCATTTCAATAATGTGCTCTTGCATAGTACGTGAGCCATCATACTTCATAGTAGTCAACTACTCATTAATATACCAGCAAGCAACTTGTCAGCACTTTGAGAACATTCTTCCACATTGGCCATAAATTCCTTAGCACTTTCAGTTTTAGGAAGGGTAGACTTAATGTTGCTTGCAACAGCCATTCGCATAAACATTAAACTCATCGGTTTGATCTTCCCAGGCTCTATAATGGTACTTATCATCATCACTGCTCTCATCAGTGATGTCACCTGGTTTCTCCTCTTCGAGTGACATATCCAGGTCCAACGCGTCTAAATGGAACCGGATTTGTTCACTCCATTCCGAGAAATTCAAACCGTTGAATAATGGAATGGACGCAGCATGTGAAAGCAATGAAGTATAAGCAGGTACTGCAATAATGGATCACAGAAATTCAGATTCTACACTAATGGAAACTCACATAAAATACACATCAAAACTCTCCTTTGGGAAATATTAAGATATGTAAATATAATAAACTTTAATTTGGTAAAAATATGCTACTTAGATTTATATGCTATCTTTGGATATGCAAATAAACTAAATAACATATACACCAACCAACACATTTATTATAGAACATTTAATCAACCTTTGGGCGATTACATGATTATTCCATAATAAATTAAACACATATCTATAATATCATTCTTTAATTTATCATATTATATAACTTGATCACTTTGGTGACCAAATTATATAATATGATAAAACCCCTTATATGACATCAACAAAAGATGAAAGCATAATGAAAATGTCAAGTGAACCGATTCAGCAATACCCAGGAAAGATCATTAATCAATTTCCTAGATAGTGTTACCATTCCATGTAAAATCCCAGGCCGTGCGGGTGAGGTCACAGACGGTCCCGCTTAAGTACCGACTTTCTAGACAGAAATTACGTGCACGGTGTATTTATCACAACTTCATTATATCAATAATTCACCTTTTGCATCTGCCACAAACTTTAATACCTAATCAACTAAAATGCTCCAAATAAACCTTTCGAATGACATACAGAAAATACACCAACAAAGTGAGCAGGCTAAATTCATTTAACCAAAAATCTTCAAAAACAAATAGGGAAGAAATGCAGCAAACAGTTTCTGTACCTAAGTCACACTCATGCACATTGAGGCCAAATAAACAAAATACAAGGAGCCGCCTCTTCATTTTTTTTCCCCAAAGAAGTGGCTTAATCTACTATTTCGAGTTTGGGAGGTTTCAGCATTATAAGTCATTGGAAATTCTTAATTCACCAAAGCAGGACTGCTCGGATGATCCTCAATTTACGAGAAGGCACCAGACATGGGCAACTTTTGCTTTTCGGTGCTTTCTCCATGCTTCAGAAGGGTAATTTTTTTTTTAATCTCTAGAGGCGGGACAGTGCCTTTCTGTAGCACGGAAGCATACAAATGGCTATGCATGGGGAAATAACCGATTTATCAACCAGCAGGAAAAATTAAAACTTAGTCAAATGCCTTTTCACTTTCTACACAAAACAAAGAGATCAGCAAGATGACTCATTTCCCGACGTTTCTTCTCCATAGGAAAAGCAAATTAATAATTCTCTGTTATACTTAGCAATAGTACTAACTCGAAACAAAGAGGAGCATGGGACTCTTCAATCTCTTTCTCTAGGCACTTGCCAGGTATGGATATAACTGTTACCAGGGGAAAGAGAATCTCCCTTCTTCACTCCCAAGATAATAAATACTATACATAGAAACTGTCAGACTGAGTTCGATATGGAACAACAGAAACATCGGCCCTCAAGGTTGAAACTTCCAAAATTTCTTGAAGCCTTTTTTGTATTGTTAACAGAGAAATCAAAATACACATTAAAGTAAGAAACAGAGTCCATTCAAAGTTTAGCCCCACAAAATGCTGAATTTCAACATCACCAAATCCTATAAAGTTCTTTAATTCTCTTGAGATTGCAGTGACGACATCCATAATTGTTGCATGCTGGAAGAATAACAAGTTATTATTTGACATGATAATGCAGTAATCACATTATCAATCTATGTGCTCATGTAAATAATTCACGGCACGAGGCTCTGCATTCATTACAAATTCATGCACTTTATTGTGAACAAAAGTATGGAAAACATAAATTTCTAAACCTCGCTCTGATACCACATGTAAGCGATTAAGCCTTCAGGATCTAGAAATCTATGTTTCACATACACAAACATTTCACAACTACAAGAGGACATTTAGCGGAAGCGTACCTTTCTCCATTGTTCGATACGCGTAGTATCTTTGATAAGAGGAACCTTCAACTTTGATGCAAATGAACACGAACTTGAACGGAGGTTTTCTCTCCACTGACCCTTACTATAATGTTTACTTTGATGGATAAGTAAAGACAATGGTAAGGTGAAGAGAGGACCTTCATCCATATTTATAGGTAACCAAAGGCACTTCCATCATAACCTTTAGCATAGCACCCATTTGATAAATGGACATGTCCCTTTAATGAAGAATTGTGTCTATTAACTTAAAAGACATAACCCTACTAGATAACTCTTCGTAAATAACCAATTAGGATTTAATTATAAATCATATAACTAAAATTCACAAGGGACACAATCTTACAGCAACTTGTGGTATCTCTGGTGCATCTGCAAATTTTTTATCAATGCATGACCAGGATTACAACTTTGAGCAAAAGGTGAAATCCCTCGTCCCGGGGTTTGCCGTACCAGCCCTAAGGACCATCTTAGAATATGTAAATCAGGAGCCCAGCAGCCTTCTAGGTTTGTGTGAGGACTTAGGTAGTTGGTGCTTCCCGCAAACTAGGCCTTCGGGCTAGCAGTAGTGGAGCATCCATACTGTACGTGTCTCTGGATTCGAACTCTTAATCTCTTAGAGCAAATCTCAATCCGAGTACTAACTTGACTATGCCCTCTTAATCTCTTAGAGCAAATCCCAATCCGAGTACTAACTGGACTATGCCCTGAGACACCAGGATTTACAACTGGCATATGTTTGATGCTGCTTTTTACGAACTCCGGCAACCAAGGATTCAGAAGTGCAAAGAGCTATATCCCCGTAATAAAACGACCTTCATTGTCATAGTAGTTTTATCTTGAGAGAAGTTACTATAATCTGAGACGTTTCTGTGTCTTCCACTGAGGCATCCGGTTGGTTACTCCATCGTGTAGAAACAAGCTCAGCTGAGGTGTGCCGAACTCAGCATAATAGTGGTCGTGCTGGAGGAAAATAAAACAAGTGGCCGAAGAAAGTCAATTAAGACAAGCTGACCTGAATATAAAAGTGACCGAGCCGAAGTAAGAGTTAACGAAGTGAAGGTGTGCTGAACTGACTAAGTATTACTGCGGTGCTGAGATGGTTGAGACAGAGAAAGGAAGAACTGAGGCGAAGAGGAGTACAGAGTTAAGAGTAATCGATGTGAAGAAAGGTAACAAAGCAAAGCTGGAATAAATATATGCTGAATTAAAGTGACGAGGTGAAACACAAGTTAGACACCAAAGCTAAAGCCGAAGTTGCAAACACTTAATCATGTATATATGATAACTTAGGAATTTTACTGTACATATGTCCGAGCAGACCAGGTAACTAGTCGTTACCTTTATAGTCGTTGATAGTCATATCAGGTTACTATAGACAAACAATAAACACTGTAGGATAGAAATAAAGCCGTTAGTGTCAAAAATAAACTCCTATAAAAGAAGAAACACTTTGTAATTTTCAATTAACTTGAATGAATTCCAAATTCTTTCAATCTCGACACATCGAGCTATCCTCAAGTGCAGGCTCCAATCGTTAACAATCCTGCCTTTTGGGAGCGACTTGGATGCGATAACTATGGAACTGATACACTGTTCTTTTCTTTCTA
>AP025044.1:36168435-36197251 GCA_036186865.1 Eustoma russellianum
TGTGATCCGACTAATGCCAAGCAGCCTTCGATGGGTTGAAGACGGCGGTAAGCCAAGAGCCAGTCCTTGCCCTACCGGGCTTTGCCAAGGCATTCGAGTTACACACGGATGCCTCAGATTTTGCCATTGGAGGAGTGCTCTTGCAAGATGGCCACCCCATTGCCTACGAAAGCCGAAAGTTGAATGATACCGAGCGCCGCTACACCGTCCAAGAGAAGGAGATGACGGCGATCGTTCATTGTTTACGAGTATGGAGGCATTACTTGTTAGGAGCCAAGTTCGTGGTTAAGACCGACAATGTAGCCACAAGATAATTCCAAACCCAAAAGAAGCTGACCCTGAAGCAAGCACGATGACAGGACTTTTAGCGGAGTTTGACTACACGTTGGAGTATAAGCCGGTCAAAGCCAACGTGGTAGCCGACGCCTTGAGCCAGAAAGTGGAGCTTGCTTCCATCACCACCATCAGAGATGGCCTACCAACACGAATCAAAGAGGGACTAGAGCATGATCCAACTGCATGTGCGCTCGTCAAACTTGCCGAGCAAGGGAAGACACGACAATTTTGGGTAGAGGACGACCTACTCTACACCAAGGGACATCGCTTGTACGTGCCCAAGTACAGAGACTTGAGACATGACATTATCCGAGAGGGGCATGATACCAAGTGCGCGGGACATCCGGGCCAACACTGCACTATAGCACTACTCGAGGAGATGTATTTTTGGCCACAGTTACAGGACCAAGTCCAGCTATACGTCAAGACTTGTCTTGTGTGCCAACAAGACAAAGTGGAGAACAAGCAGCCAGTAGGACTATTGGAGCCATTACCAATCCCCAAGCGACCGTGGGAGTCGATCTCCCTTGATTTCATCAGCGTCTTGCCGAAGTCAGAAACGTTCGGATCGATCATGGTCGTGGTGGACAGATTTTCCAAGTATGAAACTTTCAACCTATTTGCGAAGGACTGTATGCCGAGGATGCGGCAAGAGCCTTTTTCAAGAACGTGGTGAAGTATTGGGGGCTACCGAGGAACATCGTAAGCGACCGAGACCCCTGTTTTACGGGCAAGCTATGGACAGAGTTGTTCAAACTCCTTGATACCAAACTGAGTTTCTCCATAAGCTTCCACCCCTAGACCGACAAGCAGACCGAGAGGGTGAATGCCTTGTTGGAGTGTTACTTGCAGCACTTTGTGAGTGCCAACCAGCGTGATTGGGCCAAGCTCATGGACGTCGCCCAATTTTCTTATAACTTACAGCGGAGCGAGTCTACGGGCTGGAGTCCTTTTGAGATCGTGAATGGTAGCAACCTTTGACCCCACATGCCTTAGCGATCTTGCCAGATAAGAGACGGAGTCTAGGAGCAGTGAAGATGGCGCAAAATTAGAAAGAGCACACCGACCTAGCCCGCTCTTACTTGGAGAAAGCGCGAAAGAAGATGAAGAAATAGGCCAATAGTAAAAGGCGAGACCGTGATTACTCGGTGGGCGACCAAGTGATGGTGAAATTGCTGCCACAATAATTCAAGGCATTAAGGAGCATGCACAAGGGGCTCATCCACCGTTACGAGGGGCCATTCCCGATCCTTTCTAAGGTAGGCAACGTTACATACAAAGTTGACCTACCCAGCACACTTAAGATTCATCCAGTCTTCCATGTGAGTATGCTCAAGCCGTATCATGAGGACAAGGAAGACTCAAGCCGAGGGTATTCACATCGAGCGCCGCCCGTGGTTACCAAGTCGTTTGACAAGGAGGTTGAAGCGGTGATCGAGAAAAGAGTTATTCGCCGAAGATGCGTCCCTCCGCGTACCCAATACTTAATCAAATGGAAGGGACTACCCGAGTGCAAATCGACATGGGAAACAGTCGAAGATCTTTGGCAATTCAAGGTGGTACTTCGGGACTTCGAGATGACGACGAGGACGTTGCCGAATTAGGTGGGGGAGAATGTAACGACAACGCGCAATTGGATCATTTGAGCAAGTCAATTTCAAGAGAATGTATCAAGTCAAGCCCAAGTTCATTTCACAAACCCACACAAGTAGACTTTTGTAGATCTTTCTAGATCTTTCTTGTATATTCTTTGTAATATAGGAACTTGTAGGAGTTCTCTAGAATGTTTCTAGAATGCTCCATTGGAATTCTCTAGATTAGGAATTCTCTAGATGATTATTTGTAGCCTTTAGATCAAGTAGATCTTAGCCGTAGATTTGTAGAGACACTTGTATAAAAGGGGGCCTCACCTTCATTTTGTAACCATCAAGCAAGTTTTCAGGCAATAAACTCTCAAAGCTTTAAGCATTCATATAGTCTTCCGCTACACTTGTCTTATACTTGTCTTTGTTTTTCAAGTTAGGCTGACTTAACCAAATTCGTACGGGACAGAGTCGAGCATCGCTAGGGTGGATGAATCGAGGCTAAGTGCCGCACGAATTTGAAGAAAATTTCAAGTCTGTGACATTATGGTGTAGTTATAGAACGTGAAGTATTCTCTCTCCTGGACCGCCATCGTTTTCTATGGAATCCAATAGGTTTATCTCTGATACGACGGACCCTCCTAATCTACAACATAAACCATACCCAGTATAACACAACAACAAAAGCTATTCCTTAGAGTGTAGGGATGATAAGAGACAGACAAACTCTTTTGATACGATCTCTTCCTCTGATCTAGCATTGCCTTACACACATGCACGCACACATGCACTCAACACGTCACAAAAGCATGTATACACTGATTTGAGAAATCATTCATAAGGCCTCATGTCATATTTCAGTCGTGTCATACCCCGTGACTTTTAAGTACGACTCTCAATATTTAGAAGTCAACCTTAAACACAACTTAAGTAATAGCATAGGTTAAGAAGCTTAGGAAAATAGAATATAGAAAAATAAGAGAAAGGATTAAAAGTGAGAATTAAGGAAAATTAAGCGAAATTACCAAAATACCCCCAACTAAATGATAGGGGAGTTACACAACACTTAGTATAACTCCCCATCAGCTTAAGGGATCGGTTATAACACCAAAAAGGAGGGGAAAACCGCCAGAGAGAAAAGGGAAGGAGAAAGAGGAAAGAAGAAGAAGAGAAGAAGAAGGAAAGAAAGGAAGAGCATCCAATCTAGGTTCAATCTTTACAGAAATTCTGCCATACACTCGTAAGTGTATCTAGATTTGAATGCAAGTAATCTTTCTATACGCTTTATGCTAATTTTGATTCTATAGGCCCTATGTTCTTATAAAGAGAAAACTTGGATCACACATTAGTAGCTTTGGTTTGTTTATGTTGAATGCTTTACTCTATGTAATTGTTGTTGTTGTTGATGGTGTATAGTTATGTTCTTTGGGCCAACTTCTGAAAATGGTTATGTTGTGATCTTTGTTGATAATATGCTCATAAGAGTGTTATCTGTATTGTGTTCATTGTTTTGGTATAAGTTCTTGAGTTCATTAAGTACATCTTAAGTGTTTTGTGTATTTGCAGAAGGTTGAAGGATTAAATATGTCATTGGTGTAGACTTGTTGTGTTGGAAAGTTGAAGAGATACATTGGAGGTTGTGGGTGATAGAAGGCTTAGGATGGACACTACATTGCATGTGTAGGAATCAACTATTGCTAGTTGTTGTTGAGAAATATGTTTGGATAATTTTCAAAGTCATGATTTTAAGTGATGAATACTTAAAAATATCACACATGGTGTTATATGTGATTAAAAGTTGAACAAGTTCACATCGATCGATCTATGTAAGGCAGATAAGTTTAAGACCTTTCTGTGAGACATCGATCTCTAAACCTAAGACACATCAATCGATCGATGTATATCAAACTCTTACTTCGATCGATCGATGTAGGTCAGAGACAAAACCTGAACCTTTATGTGAGACATCGATCTATGAAGCTAAGGCACTTCGATCGATCGATGTCTAGAGTTTTTAGAAATAATTTTCTAAAATGTGATAAAATGGTTGTTTTCATTTGTACATGATTTATACATGCTCATTATGTGCTTATTATGTGTTTTTGGTGATTATTATTGTCTTGAGACTAACGTGCCTTGGAAGTTTCTACAACTTACCAAAAAGGGCAAAATTGGTATTTTAAGTTTTGCAGGAACATCATATGGTGAAAAATATTTCAAGTGCATATTATTATCTTGGTTATCATGACAAAGGTGGTATTGTGATTATTTCTGACCATCGGGGTCATTTCTGGAGTTTTATCTCACTAGGGGCATTTTGGTCATTTTACCCCCAAGACAGTTTCGGTATTTTCACTCGAGGAATCTCTTGAGCATATTATTATCTTCATTCTGGAGCTATGTTATTATTATTTTGAAGATTATATGGTGATCTTATATCTTATTCTCTCAACCGATGATATTATTGACTATAGCTGGATATGTGACGATTTGAGATGTCACATTCTATTTTTTCTTGAAGACCCTCTTATATATGTTATAAGAGGATATTAATCATCATCTTTTGGAGATTACAAGGTGTCCTTGGTGGAAGATTCATCACAATATGTAAAGGAGAAAAAGTATGAATTTTGGTGTTATATGTTGACATAATCTTGTCAACACTTATTCATTATTTTTTATTCACAAAATTTGAGTTGGTATACATACATACAACATCCAAAACGTCCATAAACAGGTGGAGAAGGTGGTGTACTCATTTTATGAGTTGGAGACAAGAAGACAAACCAAAAGCAAGCTAGTTGGCAAAAGTTGCCAACTTGAAATTTCAAATTTGAATGTAATGGAGACAAGGTTGTTGGAGATGATTATGGAGGTGCTTTATTCAAAATTCTCAGCCATCACATGGTCTAAAAGTTGGAGAGAATATGCCATCCATTCACACTATAAATAGGAGGCAAGGTGAAGAAGAGAAGACACACACTTGAAAGCAAAAATTGAAGATTGTTGTCTTGCTATTCTCTTCTCATATTTTCGTTCATACTTTGTGTAGCTAAGGTGTTCCATTTCTAGTTGTTGTCCAGCTACACTATACACACCTTCTTGTGTTTATTTGTAAGATTGATTAGCCAAATCTATAAGGCTACATCAATAGGTGATAGAGGTGTTGCAACCAAGAGTTGCATAAAGGTGTTCATCCAAGTCTTGAATAGGGTTGGTGTTTAACCCAAGGATCAAGCTTGGTTCTTGCTGTAATTTGGTTCATACCATAGTGAAATCCAAGGAAAGGTGTTCCTTGGGACTGGAGTAGGTCACATTGACCGAACCAGGATAAATTCTCGGTGTTCTTCTCTTGTTTCTTTATTTCTGTTTTCTGCCCGTTTTTGACTGCAGTTTTCACACAACTTCTCACAATTTGAAAAAATAGCTAAACATTTTCAAAATTCGTGATTTTTGGTGGAGTTATACTTCAGACTGTTAGCTTTCATTTGCAACAAGAATCACTTGATTTGAGCAAGGGAAAGTTAGTCTTTCAGTCTTTGCAAGATAACTGCTCCAATCTGGCTCTGACCAGTTTTGAGAAAACTTAAATTCTGTATTTTTCAAGAATTGTTTAAGGTCAGGCCTTTTGGAAACTTCATCTACACATCCTAAGGAGTGTTTTGATATAAAGATCAACCTTTTTGGTTGAGTATTCAAAGAGAAATACGTTTTGCAAAATCAGCAACATTCTGTCCAATTCTGTCCAGATTGACCATCTGAATCTTTTTATTTGTTTGAAAGGTCAAACGATCTTATTTTTGTCTGATTTTTGGACAGAGTCTTGTTAACTCATTGAAGTTAAATTCTGGAGATTTTCATAATTTTTGGAGTTGTGTACAATTATTTGTGAATTTTTGAAAAACGGGTTCTGAATCTGAGGTGGTTTCAGATTCTGTTTTCAAAGGGGATTTTAACAAAGGGTAGTAGTGTAATTTCCGCTAACCACTATTCACCCCCCTCTAGTGGTGTTTATTGCAGGTGCACGGTCCAACATTTGGTATCAGAGCCAGACCAACACCACTAAAAGAAGCAAGATTCAACACCATACAAGGCCAAGAAACAACGATTCACTATATACTACTTGTCTCAAATCCAAGGTACATACTATGGCTATTGTTTCTCACAAAGGTGAAATGGAAGGTATGTCTACCCAACGCCCTCCTCTTTTTGACGGTAATAATTTTGTTCATTGGAAACTGAGGATGAGGCTATTCTTAATGGCTATAGACATTGATTTATGGTCTATAGTTGAAGATGGGCCGTACATTCCAACGAAAATTGAAAAAGTTAATGAAGTTGCACAAGAAGTAGAGAAATGTAAAAGTGAATGGTCATCAGATGATAAAAAGAAAATGTCCATGAATGCTAAAGCTATGCAATTACTTTTGAATGGACTTACAACTTCTGAAGCAGGATATGTGTCAAATTGCACAAGCGCACACGACATGTGGAAATCACTTGTATTAAAGCATGAAGGTACTAGTGGTGTTAAAGAGTCAAAAATAAACATGCTTATGACTGAATTAGAGACTTTCAAAATGTTGCCAAACGAATCCATAACATCTATGGATTTGAGGATTACTAATATTTTCAATGCCCTTGAAGCTTTAGGAAAGTCATTTTCGAACAGTGAAAAGGTTCAAAAGGTGTTACGAAGCCTCCCTGCTGAATGGGATCCAAAGGTGACTGCAATCGAGGAGACAAAGTCAATCACTAAGATGGATGAATTGATCGGGTCTCTTAAAGTTTACGAGGTTAAATTAAACCAACGAAAGTCTGAATCGTCTAAGTCATCCGGTAAGTCAATAGCTTTCAAAACAATCGAAACACATGCTAGTAACGATGATAGTAATAGTGATACTGAATTAGATGATGACTTGATATTGATAGCTAGAAAACTTAGAAAGTTTTTCAAACGTCCAAATAGGAATAGACAACGTAATTCTTCCTTTTCTTCTTCTTCTCAACCTAGGAAGAATAACACAAACAAATGGTATAATAAAGAATTAAAGTGTTATGAATGCGGTCAAAAAGGACATATTTCATATGACTGTCCCACGAAGAAAAATAATAACAATAACAACAATAATAAACAAGCCAAGGATAAGGAGGCTCAAACGACAAAGGCAAAAGAGTCTAAGGCAAGAAAAGGGAAACGAGCAATGAAGGTGAGCACATGGAGCGACTCATCCGACTCAGAATCCGAAACTGAGGAAGCTCAAGTCTGCTTCGTATCCAACGAGGTATGTTCTTCTTCTGATAGTGATTCCGATAGTGACATGACATTTGATGAAATGTATGAAGAATTCTTAAGAATGCATGCTCACTGTAAGAGGCTCTCTAAAGAAAAGAAGAAACTAGTTGAAGAAAATGACAAGTTGAAGACGTCCAACTTGGAATTCTCCGATCAACTAGAATCTCTTAAACAAGAGTCTACTAATACTCTTGATTCTTTAGAGAATAAAATTGAATCATATAGGAAAGATGAACAAAAGTTACAAATGGAAAATAAAATATTAAAATCCAAGTTAGAAAGTTGTGAAAATGAAATAGTACAACTGAAGTCTTCTAAATTTACCTTAGAAAAAATGATAGAACAATTTAAATCTGGTGCAAATATGTTAGATACACTTATATCATCACAAAAGTATGGAAATGATAAAACTGGATTGGGATATAAAGAAGAAGATGAAAAATTAGATAAAAAGACTAAGTTTGTATCATCAACTACGAAACAACCTTATAAAGTTATAAAAACAAACTTGTCTGCTAAATCTTCTTCTACTCCTTCTTCTTCTTATTCAAAGATAAAAATGCAGCATGCACCCATAAAAACACACACGCATAACTATACACTAGGCCAAACTTTGCATCTAGACAATCTAGAAATTATGCCTACATGTATACAAATGCAACTAGACCGAATAAATGCATACAACTTATTATGACCCTAAATATAGGCAACACTCTTATAAGTCTTATAGAAATGCCTACAAACACACTTATATAGCGTATATAAGAAACAAAATCGCATGCCTTATGCACATTATAAAATTCGGTCATCCTATAATGATTATCAACCATGGCACAATATGTATAACAATGTATCTTCACTTATGTGGAATAATCATGTATATACTAATTCTTCTTATTTTCCAAATTATAACAATGTTAAAAATGTGCCTAAAAGGTATATTCAAGTTTGGATACCTAAGGGATATCTAAACAAGAATAGTGCCCCTAACATTCAAGGACCCAAATAAAGGGTACCTAAAACTTTGTCTTCATTGTAGGATAAACGCAAGGAATGCAAGGAGACAAAGTCAAAGAATCTAAAAACCAAATGGTTTTTAGATAGCGGGTGTTCAAGGCACATGAGGGCAACCCCAAACTATTCACCGAACTGGAACAAATCGATAATGGAGGAAAGGTGACATTCGGTGACAACAACCAAGGCAAGGTTATTGGAAAAGGAACAATTGAGGACCCCTAACACATTTCAAATACGAAATGTGTTGTTAGTAAGCAATCTTTCTTACAATTTATTAAGTATTTCGCAACTTATAGACTCTGGTTATCATGTTTCTTTTCTTCCTTATTGTTGTGATATAATAAATGAAAAGCGAGAAATTGTACTAAAAGGAAATAGGGATGCTAACATTTACACACTATCACTAAATAACATATTAAATGCTAGGATTAAGTGTTTTAGTATCACATGACTTAGATGTGAACTTATGGCATAGACGACTAGGCCATATAGGAGTTTCAACCATAGAAAGATTATCTAAGAAGAATCTAATTAGAGGAATGCCTAAGTTAGACTTACATAATTTTCAATTATGTGAAACATGTATTAAAGGAAAACATATAAAAGAGACAATGAAATCAAAACATGAAGTGAGTACTAGTCATGTACTAGAACTGCTTCACTTAGACTTATTTGGTCCAAGTAGGACAAGAAGTCTAGGTGGACACTACTATGTGTGTGTCATAGTAGATGATTACTCACGATACACATGGACATTGTTCTTAACACACAAAGACGATGCTCCATTGGTAATCGGAAATCTTATTAAGCAACTTGAAAATCTTTATGAAGAAAATGTTAAAAGAATTAGAAGTGATAGAGGTGGAGAATTAAAAACAAAGATATAATTATGTTTTGTGAATTACATGGAATAAAACATGGAATTCTCACCACCAAGAACACCACAACTTAATGGAGTGTTGAACGTAAAAATAGAACACTACAAGAAATAGCTAGAATTATGTTGTGTGAAAACAAAGTACCTAGATATTTGTGGGCTGAAGCTGTTAGTTGTGCATGTTATATAATAAATAGGCTTTCTATTAGCAAGAAATTAATAAAACACCATATGAGTTATTGAATAATAGACAACATAAGGTAGATTATCTTAGAGTATTTGGGTGTAATGTTTTTGTGCTTAATTACCAAAGATAATCTAGATAAATTTGAACAAAAGTCTATTGAATGCATATTTGTTGGATATTCAACTAACTCAAGGCATTATAGGTGTATAATAATGCATCTAGAAAAATAAGTGAATCTATACATGTGAAATTCAATGAGAATGCATATTTTGATGTAAGTGATAAAAGAAACAAGAGAATAATGTTGAAAAATATGTTTGATGATGATGATAATATTACTTGAGCCTGTTCATGATCATCTAGAAGCAACTTCCCCTGAACAAGATGTGCATGAACCTTTAGGTGAAATAAATCAAGAAATTTTACAATTGGAAGATAATCTATCTAACTTACAGGATGTTCCAATTGTATATGAAATGTTCACACGAATGAAACATTTGAACTAGAAGAAGGTGAACCTAGTCAACTTAGGAATTGGTGGCTTATAGAAGATAAACATAAACACCCTAAAGAGCTAATCATTGGTGATCCAAGTGTTGGGGTTAGAACACGTAGAAACATAAGTCAACTTGAAGGACATAGCTTAATCTCAGAATTAGAACCTAAGAACGTAAAGGAAGCCTTAGGTGACCATATCATGGATAGATGCTATGCATGAGGAATTAAATCAATTCACAAGGAACAACGTGTGGGGACTTAGTACCTAAACCTGAAGACAAGTCTATCATAGGAACTAAATGGGTTTTCAGGAATAAAATGGATGAACAAGGAAAAATTACAAGGAATAAGGCTAGACTAGTCGCACAAGGTTATAATCAACAAGAAGGAATAGATTATGAAGAAACCTTTGCACCCGTTGCACGACTAGAAGCAATTAGATTGTTACTTGCGATTGCAAGTATAAGCAAAATTAAGCTCTTCCAAATGGATGTCAAGAGTGCGTTCTTGAATAGATACATCCAAGAAGAAGTGTTTGTCAAACAACCTCCTGGATTCGAAGATCCGAAGAATCCGAACCATGTTTATAAGCTTAAGAAAGCTCTGTATGGTTTAAAACAAGCTCCAAGAGCTTGGTATGATAGATTTGCAAACTTTCTTATTGCAAATAATTATCAAAGGGGGACCATCGACAACACATTATTCCTAAGAAGAAAAGGTAATGATTTGTTAATAGTTCAAATATACGTAGATGATATAATCTTTGGTTCAACCAACCCTACTTTAGTAAAAGACTTCGAAGAATGTATGAAGTCAGAGTTTGAAATGTCAATGGTAGGAGAGTTGAATTATTTCTTAGGACTTCAAATCAAACAAACCCCTCAAGGAATTCACATTAGCCAACTTAAGTATGACAATGATATGATTAAGAAGTTTGGCTTTGAAGAGTTGAAACCTACAACTACGCCTATGAGTGTTAGTACCAAACTTGATAAGGATGAAAATGGTAAACCTTTTGATGACACACTTTATAGGTCTATGATTGGCTCATTGTTATACTTAACTGCATCAAGACCTGATATTATGTTTAGTGTGTATATGTGTGCTAGGTTTCAATCTTGTCCTAAGGTATCACATTACAATGCAGTGAAAAAGATCTTTAGATATCTTAAGCATACACCTCACTTAGGATTGTGGTATGATAGAAACGCTAAGTTGGAATTACACGCATATAGTGATGCTGATTATGGTGGTTGCAGGTTAGATAGAAAATCCACTAGCGGTACATGTCAATTTATAGGAACCAATTTGATCTCTTGGTTTTCTAAAAGCAAGCTAGTGTAGCTCTTTCTACCACTGAAGCCGAGTATATTGCTTTGAGTTTATGTACTACCCAAATACTTTGGCTTAAACAGCAACTTAGTGATTTTGGCATTAAAATGAGTAAGATTCCAATTTTCTGCGATAGCACAAGTGTAATCAATCTTCCTGGAATCCGGTACTTCATTCTAAGGCCAAACACATTGAGGTGCGATACCACTTTCTTCGCGATCATGTTCAAAATGAGGATATAGTGATAAACCATATAAGAACTGATCACCAAATCGCTGACATCTTCACCAAACCCCTTAATCAAGCCACTTTGAAAACTTACGAGCCAAATTAGGCATGATGACTTACGATCCCATTGCATAGTTCTATCTTTTGCATGATTTGCAAAATAAAGGGGGAGATAGAATAAGAACATGATTTTAGTTGGTAAGTCATGTTTTAGTTGGTAAGTCATGATGAATCATATGCTAAGTTTTTTTATTGGTATAAATTTTGGAGCATAAGTTAAGGGGGAGAGTATGAGTTGAGGGGGAGCAGCATACTATTTAAACGTTGAAAACATAGTTGAAAACATTGGTTAAACTTTTGGTTCAACATTTGGTTAAACTTTTGGTTATAAGTTGTGACATTAAAATCATGTTAAGTTATTTTGAAAATCATCCAAAAGGGGAGAATGTTGAGAAATATGTTTGGATAATTTTCAAAGTCATGATTTTAAGTGATGAATACTTAAAAATATCACCACATGGTGTTATATGTGATTAAAGTTGAACAAGTTCACATCGATCGATCTATGTAAGGCAGATAAGTTTAAGACCTTTCTGTGAGACATCGATCTCTAAACCTAAGACACATCAATCGATCGATGTATATCAAACTCTTACTTCGATCGATCGATGTAGGTCAGAGACAAAACCTGAACCTTTATGTGAGACATCGATCTATGAAGCTAAGGCACTTCGATCGATCGATGTCTAGAGTTTTTAGAAATAATTTTCTAAAATGTGATAAAATGGTTTGTTTTCATTTGTACATGATTTATACATGCTCATTATGTGCTTATTATGTGTTTTTGGTGATTATTATTGTCTTGAGACTAACGTGCCTTGGAAGTTTCTACAACTTACCAAAAAGGGCAAAATTGGTATTTTAAGTTTTGCAGGAACATCATATGGTGAAAAATATTTCAAGTGCATATTATTATCTTGGTTATCATGACAAAGGTGGTATTGTGATTATTTCTGACCATCGGGGTCATTTCTGGAGTTTTATCTCACTAGGGGCATTTTGGTCATTTTACCCCCGAAGACAGTTTCGGTATTTTCACTCGAGGAATCTCTTGAGCATATTATTATCTTCATTCTGGAGCTGTGTTATTATTATTTTGAAGATTATATGGTGATCTTATATCTTATTCTCTCAACCGATGATATTATTGACTATAGCTGGATATGTGACGATTTGAGATGTCACATTCTATTTTTTCTTGAAGACCCTCTTATATATGTTATAAGAGGATATTAATCATCATATTTTGGAGATTACAAGGTGTCCTTGGTGGAAGATTCATCACAATATGTAAAGGAGAAGAAAGTATGAATTTTGGTGTTATATGTTGACATAATCTTGTCAACACTTATTCATTATTTTTTATTCACAAAATTTGAGTTGGTATACATACATACAACATCCAAAACGTCCATAAACAGGTGGAGAAGGTGGTGTACTCATTTTATGAGTTGGAGACAAGAAGACAAACCAAAAGCAAGCTAGTTGGCAAAAGTTGCCAACTTGAAATTTCAAATTTGAATGTAATGGAGACAAGGTTGTTGGAGATGATTATGGAGGTGCTTTATTTCAAAATTCTCAGCCATCACATGGTCTAAATGTTGGAGAGAATATGCCATCCATTCACACTATAAATAGGAGGCAAGGTGAAGAAGAGAAGACACACACTTGAAAGCAAAAATTGAAGATTGTTGTCTTGCTATTCTCTTCTCATATTTTCGTTCATACTTTGTGTAGCTAAGGTGTTCCATTTCTAGTTGTTGTCCAGCTACACTATACACACCTTCTTGTGTCTTATTTGTAAGATTGATTAGCCAAATCTATAAGGCTACATCAATAGGTGATAGAGGTGTTGCAACCAAGAGTTGCATAAAGGTGTTCATCCAAGTCTTGAATAGGGTTGGTGTTTAACCCAAGGATCAAGCTTGGTTCTTGCTGTAATTTGGTTCATACCATAGTGAAATCCAAGGAAAGGTGTTCCTTGGGACTGGAGTAGGTCACATTGACCGAACCAGGATAAATTCTCGGTGTTCTTCTCTTGTTTCTTTATTTCTGTTTTCTGCCCGTTTTTGACTGCAGTTTTCACACAACTTCTCACAATTTGAAAAAATAGCTAAACATTTTCAAAATTCGTGATTTTTGGTGGAGTTATACTTCAGACTGTTAGCTTTCATTTGCAACAAGAATCACTTGATTTGAGCAAGGGAAAGTTAGTCTTTCAGTCTTTGCAAGATAACTGCTCCAATCTGGCTGCAATCTGACCAGTTTTGAGAAAACTTAAATTCTGTATTTTTCAAGAATTGTTTAAGGTCAGGGCCTTTTGGAAAATTCATCTACACATCCTAAGGAGTGTTTTGATATAAAGATCAACCTTTTTGGTTGAGTATTCAAAGAGAAATACGTTTTGCAAAATCAGCAACATTCTGTCCAATTCTGTCTAGATTGACCATCTGAATCTTTTTATTTGTTTGAAAGGACAAACGATCTTATTTTTGTCTGATTTTTGGACAGAGTCTTGTTAACTCATTGAAGTTAAATTCTGGAGATTTTCATAATTTTTGGAGTTGTGTACAATTATTTGTGAATTTTTGAAAAACGGGTTCTGAATCTGAGGTGGTTTCAGATTCTGTTTTCAAAGGGGATTTTAACAAAGGGTAGTAGTGTAATTTCCGCTAACCACTATTCACCCCTCCCCCCTCTAGTGGTGTTTATTGCAGGTGCACGGTCCAACAGTTGTGTGTTAAGTATGATGAATCTAGGTGCTAAGATGGATCTTGAAGTGTAAACATGAAAGGGTTGAAGGAGGAAGGTGAGGGAGAGAAATTGCTGCAGAAAAACTGCAGTTCTGAACCATCAGAACACTTCGAACACCTACATTAGGCGCTTCAAGTCACATTAGGTGCCTAATGTAGGCGTTCAATGTGTCCCAGAGCATCCCCGTACACTTGGAACACCTACTTTAGGTGCTTTATGTCACATTAGGCGCTTCATGTAGGCGTTCGATGTATACGGCACATCCCCGAACACTTCGAATGCCTAGAATAGGCGCCTCATGTCCCCTTTAGGCGCCTCATGTGGCGTTCGAAGTATACTGATAGTCTTTTTGACCCTTTAGGCGCCCTATGTATGTGTAGTAACTCAATACACTTCTTTTGAACATAAAATGCAAGGGTAATTAAGGTGTAATTGAGGAATAGATGGTAAGTTTGACCAAGTAAGAATAAGATTGAATCCCAAGTGAATTAGTGAGACGAACGGACTTGGAAAGATACGAACATGGAGTGTTTGAGGTGCAAGACCGTATACTTGATATGTAAGATGTGTGTGTGGGTGTCACATGTTTTATACGAAGTTGCATGAGCATCCTGCATCATGACATGGGCACTTGCATTTGACTTGAGAATCGCTTTGCGAAAGAACATGTGTTTACAAGAAAAGATTAAAGTTTTCGAAAGGCAAACTATGGCTGCTGGTTGATCGCAGGGTATAAAAGTCACGCCTGCGAAAGCAGGGTATAAAAGCGTGACCTGTGAATCAACAGCAGGGTATAAAATATTTTATAGGGCCGTGGACCTATCAGCACGGATATATGATGTATGTAATGGGGCCATGGACCTTTCAGCATAGGGTATAAAGTTATATGTTATGGGGTCGTGGACCTTTCAGCACGTAATATAAAGTTCTGTTTGCTGTGGACTGATCACCCACAGGGTATAAAGTTCTGCTACGCAAAGAATATGATAAGAAGAGTTGTGAAATGTTTTGTGAAATGACAAGCATGACATGTTTATGAAAGAAGACATATGCATGGGTGATGTGTGTGGTTTTAAAGATGTACATGCATCATGATACACGAAGCATAAGATTTGACATGCCAGAAATGTGACTAGCTTATGTCTGGTTTATATGATATGTTGTTTTAGTACATGTTTGTTCTCGTATCTGCGTATCATTTATGTGAATTATCTTTTTTGAGAAATTTTATGAAGATGCTATTTGCTAACCCGAGCACCTTATTTTGGGCAATGACTTTTACACTGGTGACTCGTCGTGTGTGATTCCGTAAGGTGTATAGACGGGTCACTTGCTGGTGATATTTTTGCTAAGAACAGATACTCTATTCCTTTTCAGGTGAGCCGGAATATGAAATGATATTTGTCGAAGACGATGGCGAGTGGGCTCAATGGGATGTCGGGCATGGAAGTAGATAGATGCTTGGTTACTCTCTTTAGGTTGGGAAACTCAATGTTTATTATGTTGTACTGGAAGTTATGTTAGCCAGTTGATCAAACACCTTTTTATTTCCGCTGTATTTTCTGGTTACATTAATGATGGTGAAGTTTTAAATTTTACGACGTTTCCGCTGATTTATCTTACGTCATGAATGATGTATGCTTGATCTGATTTGACGCTTAGTAGTTCTCATAGTAGACTACGGCGGGTGCACTGGTTCCGATGACAGTTTCAAGCCGGGGCGCTACAGGTGGTATCAGAGCCTAGGCTTCAGATCTATCTCGAAAACTTAGGTTCATGATCTTTTAGACACCTAAGATATGATTCTCCCTTAAGGTTGATCCTTAGTTATAAGTACTGATTTCTCTAGAGTTTAAGTATGATCTGAGTTGGGTGTGTGCGAGAGCGTTTATCATCTAATTTCGTATTAATAGTTTTACTACATACCTCACCCATTCTCACGCGTTCAAGCTTTCAGTAACCTCTTGTATTTACTGAATGCTAATGCAATGTTGATCTTTCAGAGAAAATGCCTCCAAGAAGAGATAACGCAGGGAACTCCAACAATGAACAGGAGAACCAGCCCCCACAAGTTGTTTTACCCCAGGTGCTCACTGATGCGCTAACGGTGATCGCACAAGGGTTTGCTCAACAGCATCAGCCTCCGCCTCCTCCACCGCCCCAGCATAACGTCCGGTTCTTTTATGGAGAGATGAGAAAGATGAGGGTGTCGGAGTTTGGAGGATGTACTGATCCTGAGGAGGCTCAGCACTGGTTGGCTGAGGTGGAGAAATGTTTTCGGCTAGTGCAAGTACCGGAGGAGATAAAGGTTGATGTGGCCACACCCCTTCTAAGTGGCAAGGCTGGTGAATGGTGGGACAGAATGGTGTTGAGAATGACCCCACCAATCTCATGGGCACAGTTTTGTGATGTTTTCCTAAAATACTATGTACTAGAGACTGCGATATTGGAAAAGATAAGAGTATTTGACAGATTGGAGCAAGGAAGGATGACGGTGTCGGAGTATGCGGATCGTTTTCATGCCTTGGGTAAGTTTGCCCCTGCGATTATGTCTGATAATCGCCTTAAGATGACAAAGTTCCAGAGGGGTTTGGACTCGAGGATACAGTCGGCGATAGTGAATGCGGGGATGAAAACTTATGAGGATATGCTAGATGCGTGTTTCCGTGTCTAGAGTGATTTTCGCCGAGTAGCGGCAAGAGAAGCAAGTGCAGGATTGTCTGACAGAAGCAAAAGGCCAAGAGAAGATGTGAGGGTTGGCGGTAGACCCGGACGTTGGGTCAAGATTCCGAAAAGAGGCCCAGTTGGAAATTTCCAGAGACTTCCACCCCAGAATCCAGTAGTTCAGCAGGCTATAGGAGTTTGTCCTCATTGCAACAAGAATCACGTCGGAGAGTGTAGAAAGGTGGCTGGAGCATGCTTTCGATGCGGTCAAGTGGGTCATATGATTAGGGACTGTCCGGAGATGAAGAAAAATACTCCGGGAGAAGTGGCTCAGCAGCCGAGAGCAAAGCCACGAGCAAATGCCCGTGTACATCTCATGACGGACACTGATGTGTAGGAGGCTACCGATGTAGTAGCATGTACTGTTTAAATTAAGTTTGAATTCGTATTGATTTAGGTATTTACGTGTTTAATTCTTTGTGTGAAACTTGATATGGCCTTAGGTGCGGTTTTAGTAAATAAGATACCTGCCAACGTGCTTTTCGATAGCGGCGCAAGCCACTCTTTTGTAGCAAATAGATTCACCAAGCACCTCGGTAGTTTGCCTGAATGGTTAGAAACTCCGTATCGTGTTCAAGCGGCCGGAGATCAAATTATGGTTTCATACCAGCAGTACAGGGGTTGCGAGTTAGAGTTTGAAGGACAAAAATTTTCCACCACACTAATCCCTATTCAGATGTACGACTTTGACGTTATATTGGGAATGGACTGGTTGGCTAAGTATCACGCCAATTTCAATCGACAATCAAGAACATTAAGATGGAAGAGGTAACGTTTCAAGGGGAACCGGAACGAAAGAAAGTACCCAAGAAGGTGTATGTGTCGGTTGCACAAGCGTGCAAAGCCTTAAGGAAAGGTGCTGAGGGATTCCTAGTGTATGCCATAGATGTTACTCAGGAGGTACCGTCTATCGAGCAAATTTCAGTGGTCAATGAATTCCTTGATGTGTTTCCGGAAGATTTACCAGGAGTACCACCCCCGAGGGAAGTCGAGTTCGAGATAAACTTGTTCCAGGAACTGAACCTATTCCTAAAGCCCCTTATAGAATGGCTCCGGCAGAGTTGAGGGAGTTGAAGGAACAATTGCAGGAGTTGTTAGACAAGAAGTTTATCCTCCCTAGTGTATCGCCCTGGGGAGCACCTGTTTTGTTTGTAAAGAAGAAAGACGGTAGCATGAGACTTTGTATTGATTATAGAGAATTGAATAAAGTTACCATCAAGAATAAGTATCCCCTTCCACGAATTGAGGATTTGTTTGACCAGCTCAAGGGTGCCAAAATCTTCTCTAAAATTGATCTCCGATCAGGGTATCATCAGTTGCGAATGAAGGCCAAGGACATCGCAAAGACATCCTTCCCCACAAGATATGGCCATTATGAGTTTTTGGTGATGCCGTTTGGATTAACAAATGCCCCTGCAGCTTTTATGGACCTTATGAATACCGTCTTTCGGGAACAGTTGGACAAGTTTGTAGCGGTATTCATAGATGATATTCTGGTGTATTCTCCTGACGAGCAAACTCGCGCTGAGCATTTGAGAGTCGTTCTAGGTATTTCGAGGCAGAAACAACTATACGGTAAGTTTAGCAAGTGTGAGTTTTGGTTATGAAGTGTGGATTTTCTGTGTCACGTGATATCGGAGGAGGGGATTGCTGTGGATCTGAACAAGGTAGAAGCTATCACTGAATGGCCTAGACCTACCAGTGTCACCAAAGTGCGAAGCTTCTTGGGTCTAGCGGGTTATTACAGAAAGTTTGTTGAGGGATTCTCAAGAATAGCCGTACCTCTCAGTCGCCTTACTCAAAAGAAGTCCAAGTTTGAGTGGACGGCTGAATGCGAGCAAAGTTTCACGGAACTTAAGAAGAGATTAACGACAGCTCCAGTGTTGGCTCAACCCTCCGGAACTGACGGGTTTGTAATTTATAGCGACGCATCGAAAAACGGTTTAGGTACGTAAACTGTAGTATAAGGTTATGATCTTGTATACCAATTAAGTTTAGACTAATACCTTGTTTGTAGGTTGTGTTTTGATGCAAAACAAACGAGTCATCGCATATGCCTCAAGACAGCTAAAGCCTTATGAGCAAAACTACCCAACACACGATCTTGAACTCGCCGCAGTTGTATTCGCCTTAAAGATTTGGCGGCACTATTTATATGGAGAAAAGTGCGCGGTATTCACGGACCACAAGAGTTTAAAGTGTTTATTCTCTCAGAAAGAATTAAACATGAGGCAGCGGAGATGGTTGGAATTGCTAAAAGACTATGATTTGACAATTCATTACCACCCAGGAAAGGCTAATAAAGTAGCAGATGCGTTAAGTAGGAAGACCAGCCATGCACGACAATCACCATTGGAAAGAGAGATAGAGAATTCGGTTTAGATTTGGTTGACTCCACAGTTAACGTATTGACAACATTGACTATCACACCAAGTTTGGTTGATCGGATAAAAGAGGCTCAGAAGAATGATAAGACCCTCAGTGAAATAACAGAAAAGGTGAAACATAGTCAAGTTGAAGGATTTCGGACCAAAGAGGATGGGAGCTTATGGTTTAGAGAAAGATTATGCATACCTGATGTTGACGAACTTAGAAAGGAAAATTTGCAAGAAGCTCATAGTTCGAGGTTATCAATACACCCTGGTAGCACCAAGATGTATAGAGATCTCAAGCAATATTATTCGGGGTTCGGAATGAAACGACATGTTGCTGAATTTATAGAAAGGTGCTTAGTTTGTCAACAAGTCAAGGCGGAACACCAACGGCCTGGTGGATTGTTGATGCCATTAGAAATTCCGGAATGGAAATGGGAACATGTCACGATGGATTTCGTAGCTGGTTTACCAAAGACAAGAAGTGGATATGACATGATTTGGGTCATCGTGGATCGTTTAACAAATTCTACCCATTTCCTACCCGTTTCAAGTGAAGCACCTCTTGACAAGTTAGTGAATTTATATATGGAGAATATTGTTAGCTTGCATGGAGTCTCACTAAGTATAGTGTCCGACCGAGATTCACGGTTTACATCTAAGTTTTGGACAGCATTTCAGAAAGCCATGGGTATAGAATTAAGGTTGAGTACGGCGTATCATCCCCAAACCGATGGACAGTCCGAGCGGACAATTCAGACCTTGGAAGATATGCTAAGGGCTTGCGTTTTGGATTTTAAAGGGAGTTGGGATGGAATGGTAAAGCTGATGGAGTTTTCTTATAACAACAGTTACCACAGTGCAATTGATATGGCTCCTTTTGAAGCTTTGTATGGAAGGAAGTGTAGGTCCCTGGTTTATTGGGACAAAGTAGGCGTGAGGACCATCACCGGACCTGAACTTTTGGAGAAGACGTTAGAAAAGGTGAAAAATCATCCAGGAAAGACTCAAGGTGGCTCAGGATCGCAACAAAAGTTGGGCAGATTCCAAACGACGACCATTGGAATATGATGTGGGTGAAAAAGTTTATTTGAGAGTATCAACCACGAAGAGCATTATAAGGTTTGGAGTCAAAGGCAAGCTAAGTCCCCGCTTTATTGGTCCCTATGAAATACTGGAGAAAGTGGGAGCTTTAGCATATAGGTTAGCGTTACCTCCGGTGTTAGCGCAAGTTCACAATGTCTTCCACGTATCACAACTAAGGAAGTACGTGATGGATCCAAGTCATGTACTCGAGGCACAACCTTTGGAACTCAATGATGATGTTACTTATGAAGAGATACCGGTGAAGATAGTAGACCGGAAGGACCAAGTTTTGAGGGAAACGAGTGATCCCTTATGTGAAAGTTCAGTGGAGAAACCACACGGAGCGCGAGGCCACTTGGGAACTTGAAGAACAGATGCGGGAGAAGTATCCTCAACTTTTTGACTAAGGTACGTAAGTTTCGAGGACGAAACTTTTTGTAAGGGGGGTAGAATGTCATACCTCGTGACTTTTAAGTACGACTCTCAATATTTAGAAGTCAACCTTAAACACAACTTAAGTAATAGTATAGGTTAAGAAGCTTAGGAAAATAGAATATAGAAAAATAAGAGAAAGGATTAAAAGTGAGAATTAAGGAAAATTAAGCGAAATTACCAAAATACCCCCAACTAAATGATAGGGGAGTTACACAACACTTAGTATAACTCCCCATCAGCCTAAAGGATCGGTTATAATACCAAAAAGGAGAGGGGAAAACCGCCAGAGAGAAAAGGGAAGGAGAAAGAGGAAAGAAGAAGAAGAGAAGAAGAAGGAAAGGAAGGAAGAACATCCAATCCAGGTTCAATCTTTACAGAAATTCTGACATACACTCGTACGCGTATCTAGATTCCAAGGCAAGTAATCTTTCTATATGCTTTACACTAATTTTGATTCTATAGGCCCTATGTTCTTATAAAGAGAAAACTTGGATCACACATTAGTAGCTTTGGTTTGTTTATGTTGAATGCTTTACTATATGTAATTGTTGTTGTTGTTGATGGTGTATAGTCATGTTCTTTGGGCCAACTTCTGAAAATGGTTATGTTATGATCTTTGTTGATAATATGCCCATAAGAGTGTTATCCGTATTGTGTTCATTGTTTTGGTATAAGTTCTTGAGTTCATTAAGTACATCTTAAGTGTTTTAAGTGTATTTGCAGAAGGTTGGAGGATTAAATATGTCATTGGTGTAGACTTGTTGTGTTGGAAAGTTGAAGAGATACATTGGAGGTTATGGGTGATAGAAGGCTTAGGATGGATACTACTTTGCATGTGTAGGAATCAACTCTTGCTAGTTGTGTGTTAAGTATGATGAATATAGGTGCTAAGATGGATCTTGAAGTGTAAACATGAAAGGGTTAAAGGAGGAAGGTGAGGGAGAGAAGTTACTGCAGAAAAACTGCAGTTCTGAACCGTCAGAACACTTCGAACACTTACATTAGGCACTTCAAGTCACATTAGGCGACTAATGTAGGCGTTCAATGTGTCCCAGAGCATCCCCGTATACTTCGAACACCTACTTTAGGCACTTCATGTCATATTAGGCGCTTCATGTAGGCGTTCGATGTATACGACACATCCCCGAACACTTCGAATGCCTAGAATAGGCGCCTCATGTCCCCTTTAGGTGCCTCATGTGGCGTTTGAAGTATACTGGTAGTCTTTTTGACCCTTTAGGCGCCCTATGTATGTGTAGTAACTCAATACACTTCTTTTGAACATAAAATGCAAGGGTAATTAAGGTGTAATTGAGGAATAGATGGTAAGTTTGACCAAGTAAGAATAAGATTGAATCCTAAGTGAATTAGTGAGACGAACGGACTTGGAAAGATACGAACATAGAGTGTTTCAGGTGCAAGACCGTATACTTGATATGTAAGATGTGTGTGTGGGTGTCACATGTTTTATACGAAGTTGCATGAGCATCCTGCATCATGACATGGGCACTTGCATTTGACTTGAGAATTGCTTTAAGAAAGAACATGTGTTTACAAGAAAAGATTAAAGTTTTCGAAAGGCAAACTATGGCTGTTGGTTGATCGCAGGGTATAAAAGTCACGCCTGCGAAAGCAGGGTATAAAAGCGTGACCTGTGAATCAACAGCAGGGTATAAAATATTTTATGGGGCCATGGACCTATCAGCACGGATATATGATGTATGTAATGGGGCCGTGGACCTTTCAGCACGGGGTATAAAGTTCTGTTTGCTGTGGACTAATCACCCACAGGGTATAAAGTTCTGCTACGCGAAGAATATGATAAGAAGAGTTCTGAAATGTTTTGTGAAATGACACGCATGACATGTTTATGAAAGAAGACATATGCATGGGTGATGTGTGTGGTTTTAAAGATGTACATGCATCATGATACACGAAGCATAAGATTTGACATGCAAGAAATGTGACTAGCTTATGTCTGGTTTATGTGATATGTTGTTTTAGTACATGTTTGTTCTCGTATCTGCGTATCATTTATGTGAATTATCTGTTTTGAGAAATTTTTATGAAGATGCTATGTGCTAACCCGAGCACCTTATTTTGGGCAATGACTTTTACACTGGTGACTCGTCGTGTGTGATTCCGTAAGGTGTATAGACGGGTCACTTGCTGACGATATTTTCGCTAAGAACAGATACTTTATTCCTTTTCAGGTGAGCCGGAATATGAAATGATATTTGTCGAAGACAATGGCGAGTGGGCTCAATGGGATGTCGGGCATGGAAGTAGATAGATGCTTGGTTACTCTCTTTAGGTTGGGAAACTCAATGTTTATTATGTTGTACTGGAAGTTATGTTAGCCAGTTGATTAAACACCTTTTTATTTCCGCTGTATTTTCTGGTTACATTAATGATGGTGAAGTTTTAAATTTTACGACATTTCCGCTGATTTATCTTACGTCATGAATGATGTATGCTTGATCTGCTTTGACGCTTCGTAGTTCTCATAGTAGACTACGGCGGGTGCACTGGTTCCGATGACAGTTTCGGGCCGGGGCGATACAAGTCGGTACTCGGGTTGACATTTGCTCCAAAAGGTCGAAAGTTCGATTCCAGGGACACGTACAGTGTGGATGTTCCACTGCTGTTAGACCGAATGTCTAGTTTGCGGAAGACATCTTATGTGGGTCACTATGTAAGTCCTCACCCAACCTAAGAGCCGCTGAGCTCCCGATTTGCCTTCTTCACAATGTTTTTGGAACTGGGACGGTGGAGCCTGAAATAGCCTTTTGGTCCAAGAAACTTTCATAAGATTGAAGCTGTTAAATGGGACTTTAAAACAGTGATGAGATATAAATAACTGCAGATCGAGATTAAATGGTGGCATTCATGAATCATAACTCCTGGGCTGTGCCTGCTAAGGAAGAAGTGTCTACTATGACCGAAAGGATCGGGTTTAAATCTCCTCACCCCCACTCCCTCACCGCACGCGTCACCGCGTGACACGTGGCAACAGGGGAGGGTGGTGAGGCTGGATGAGGATCACCCTCATCCAGCCTCACCGCCCCCACCTGGTGCCATGTGTCGCGCTGTGGACCGCGCGGTGACTCACCGCGCGGTGAGGAAATCCCAACCCGAAAGGATCTGACCTGATAATGACTCCTTTCTAGCACGTATATTCCAAGCTTTTGTCGTCAACAATTGACTATTGACTACTGAGGTTACAAGGAATTGAGATTGAGTGACGTGGGCTAATGTGGACGCGTCAGATGCGTCAAATGATCATCTGACATGTGTTTTCCTGTAAAAAAAAATCAAACCGTCATAGACCCACTGCAGCGCTACATGTCAGACGCTGAATGGACGCGTCTGACGCCGTCACCGAAGTTTTACCCGGTTTCAAGAAGGCACAGTCCTGTAGAAATCTTAAGACTAGATACCTTTTTCACGTTTTCTCCATTATTCCTAACTCTCATATATATATATATACTTTATGAGAAATAAGACGTCATCTTTTTAAGCGACATTTGCAAATTCATATGAACTAAATCAAGGTTGCAAATGACTTCAATGAATTACTCTTTCCGTTCAAAAAAATGTACTTTTTGAAAGTTTTAATTTAATAAAGAAATATCATTTAATGTTAGGATTACACATTTTTTATCTCAAAAATATTTTAACAATGTTTAAGTCAAATTTTACAATATTTTTGGAACAGAAAAAGTAATGTTTTTATTTGGGCAAATAATTTTAAAAACCGCTACAACTATTTTTAAGATAACGTTTCTTTCTCACTTTAAATGTTTTACAACATTTAACCTACACATTTTTTTAAAAGATAGAGGATGAGACTTGGAGCAACATGTAAGATTACTGCTTTGTGATCTTGAGGTTATGGGTTCGAGCCGTGAAAACAGTCTCTTGCACAAAGTGTAAGGTAAGGCTGCATACATTAAATCGCGAAACGATCCGAACTCTCCCTAGATTCTGCGCAATTGCAAAACGATCCGAACCCTCCCTGGATCCTGTGCAATCGCAGAAGTAAGGTTGTTACATACATTAGCTCGCAAAACAATCGAGACACAGCAGTAAACGGTTAGAGTTTCTAGTTTACATTTTTAAAAGATAAATGGGGGTAAATGTTACAAAAAAAAATTAAATGGTCAACATGTTCCTGTGGAGATTATTTAATTGTTATTGAATTTTTTTTTGCTCTTTTTAGTTTTATTTTTTATTGTTGTTTAGCATTTAATGTGTTGTCACTTACAAAATTAACAAGTATATTGTTAAAAGATAACATAAACTTTAAAGTTAATATAGAAAGTGAACTTGTTTTTAGAACATTTAAAAAAAAATAAATGACAATCTATTGTGACGGAAGACATGCTTATTTAGTCCTTTTTTCAGGGAAGTGCCCAGAGAATACATGTTGTAACTTGTAAATATGCATTTACTTCATAGAGGGAGAATATGTATTTTGGTTAGGAATTGTATATATCTCTTGGGATAGAAGTATTGTTTGCCTATCGTTTATTTTCTTCAGATCCTAGCGATAGTTTTTGATATCATTGGATATACTGTGATGATAGATGATGATGAATTGTATATATCCCTTCAAGCTGCGTTCAGAATTTGTGTAGATCGATTCACTTGAGGTGATGACATGGTGAAATGTTCAATTTAATACTCCCTCTCCCTTTAGGAGTCATTTTTATATTTTGGAATGCCTAAAAAAGATGTCAACCTTCTATTTTAGTCTTTAAGTGATTGTGTAATTTTTTAAACTTATTTTTATTAATAATAAAGGAAGAGAGCATATTAAATGTTAACCAACAAAATACAAAAAAGATAAAAATTGGATTAAATAACAGTATTAATGGTTAGACAACCATTTATGTTTTTTTTTAAAATATTGGAGTTTCAGAAAATTACTTCTAATTTAGGACAGAACGAGTAGTAATTTAGGATGTATTTTTATTTTTAAAAAATCAAATAAGTAAATTTGAGGATTTTTTTTTAAACATGGTCATTGGCCAGAAGATATTTAGAGAAATGGCCATTATGAAACAAGAATTAGAAATATGGCCTCTGGAACGAGATACTCTCACCACAATCATCTCACCTACTTCGCTATCGCACGACATGTGGTAACAGATGGTGATGTGTCTAGATGAGAGTCATCCGCATTTAGCTGTTCACCATCCTTATTGTCACGTGTCGTACGGTAAAAAAGTGGATGGGAGAATTATGGATTAGGAGATCCAACATCTCCTGCGCTGGTACAAGTGCTTCGATTAGGAAAGAGAATTTTCACCTCTGAGAAAATGAGCTTGTGAAAATGCTGTTTATATTATTATTTTTTAAACTTTTAGTGCACCTCTTGTGTACGGTTTATTATTATTTTTTAGACTTTCTAGTTAAACTAAATTGAATAATTATAACAAATACTACCTTTCTCAGAAATATATTGTCATAGTTTATATTCAGTCTACTTTAAAGATATTGTCTTTTTTTTCAAAAATAACGATATATCAGTTGTCAAAGTTTTTATTCTATCTTTTTAATTAACACTTATATGATTTATCTATTAATTAACTAAGTAAGAATATAATATGAATAGTGACATAAAACAGTTTGATTTTCTTAAATTATGATAAAGTCAAACTTGTACAATTGAGTAATAAAAATATGTCTTTTCACTAAGCAATAATAAACATAAAAAATAAAGTTGAATTAAACATTGTGATAAAGCTAGACATACACACTGTACATTAGAGATGCAAACGATCCAAACCGACTAAGCATTAAATTATTGAGTCGAGTATTTTAAATTATATCAAATCCGATCTCGAGCATGAGCTTTAAATGATATTCGATGTCAAGTTCAAACTCAGGCGTCTTCGAACTCGTGTCGACCTCGAGCAGTATTCAAGCCTATTCGAACAAAAATAAATATGTTTTTTGTTTTAAAAATTGCATGAATCAGGTAAAAACATGTTTTTTAGCTGATATTGAACTATTATTCTCCTTTTTGTATCAAAACTTAATATCATTAAAATAATTGTCAGTTAACATGTTTAATATATTGTACGTATCAAACAAATATACTAGCATAACGCCAAATCATGTCTATATATTGTATGCATCAATATGCTTAAGATTAACTCGCTACATATTTGAGTTGAGTTGAGTTGAGTTTGATCTCCAGTTTTATCGAATCAAACTAGTTGAGTAAAAAATTCGAATCGAACTCAATCGGTTCATGAGCCGCTTGGCTCATTTGCATCCCTAGAATACACGTCATTCTAAAAATTTTAATTCAACTTTATTTTGTATGTTTATTACTATTTAATGAAGAAACATGGATATATCTATGTATATATATAAGTATTATATCATATTTTATAGAATGGCGGCGCAGGGCTCTGGAGATTTGCGGCGGATGGCGTAAGCCATCGCCGTCTTCCTCATTCGATCGTTATTTGCTGCTGCAATTCTATCGCGGTTCTTCTTTTTGCTATTCTCGCTATGGATCCATCATCACAGAAACCGTCCCGTTCTTTTGCTTCTTTATTCCAACCGTCGTCTTCAACCTCTATCCCATCCAAGCCAATTCAAAAATATAAGGGTAGCCCCATAATTTTCTTCTCGGATGAGGAAATTGCATCGTTATCGGCCCCTTATCGGTTCTCATTGGTCGGATCTTTCTGGTATGGACGCCCACCGATCGCCACTATACGTGCCGCCATTGGTCGTATTGGTTTTACTGGTACAGTAAGTATTGGCCTTCTTGATCCTAATCACATTTTGACGACTTTTGCTCATGAGCAAGATTACTTACGATGCTTTGCGAGACAAAGCTGGACCATTTCGGGTAGATATATGCGCGTTACCAAATGGACTCCTGACTATGGTTCTGCAGTGGATGTATCAATTGTACCGGTTTGGGTATCGCTCCCATGGCTTCCTGTTCATTTTCATCAACGTGAGGCGTTATTTCAGATCAGTCGTATGTTAGGCAATCCCATGAAATTGGACTCGGCAACTGCTGATGTTTTGCGGCCCTCGGTAGCTCAATTATGTATTGAATTAGATGTGTCCAAGGACCTGCCAGAACGTATTTTTATTCAGACCCCCAGTCGCAGTATTTCACAAACTGTAGTTTATGAGGATTTACCATTATATTGCACAACATGCTTGAGGCTTGGTCATCAAGCGCAATTATGTGCAAAGGAATCTACAAATGTTCCAGAGCCCACTAAGTCTGCGGGTCACCCTCCGGCTGCTCATGTACATACCAGGGAACGTCTTCAGCGCTGAACTCCCAAAAAATTGCCCAGCCAACCTACTGCGATTTTGCAACAACCTGTTACTGATATGGAACATGCTCATAAAGGTTTCGTACAAGTGGATATTCAATCACCTGATATGTTCACGCATGAAGTCCCAAACACGCAAGATTTAAGTCGTTTAAGAGGCGTTGATGATACGATACTATTTGATCTTCATGATACTCAAGACACTGGAACATTTTCAGAGAATGGAATTGAAGAGGTAACACATCGCACTCCATTAGCTGCGGATGATGACAATTTATCACGCGCAATTGTGCCATATGAACCGCAGCCTGGTTCTTCTTCTGATGCTTCTGCTAATCCTGCTACGCCATCATCCACGGGCAGTGAACAGCATTTACAGGTACCACCTAGGCTTTTACGTAGACCACGTCAACATTTGGAACTGGGTTCACCTCCGTTAACACGTTCCCGAGCTGTTCTCTCTAACTCGTTTGATATTTTATCAGAACAATGAAGATGCTTATTTGGAATGTGCGCGGTATTCGTACCTCTATATCTAGATTGCTTTCTTTAAATCGTAAATATAATTTTCACATAATGGCTATTATTGAACCAAAAGCCCGGCCAACCGCAATAGTTTAATATCGGTTGCAGCTTGGATTTCCTCAAGCGCAGTCAGTGTGATGATCGGATTTGGGTTTTTTGGCGACATTCTTTTTTGCGTTTGGATGAT
>AP025044.1:36197261-36214898 GCA_036186865.1 Eustoma russellianum
CAATCGCTATTTACAGGACAGCCCACAGTTGACCATGATAATATCTTACAATATATTCCTTGTCTGCTAACTGATGATGACAATTCACGATTGCTTGCTTTGCCCACAATGGAAGAAGTTAAGCAAGCAGTGTGGGAATTGAGTCCCACGAGTGCAGCCGGCCCGGATGGTTTTTCTGGATCCTTTTATAGACATTTTTGGCAATTAATCTCAGTTGATGTGCATAAAACCGTGCAGGAATTTTTTCTCAGGGTTCAGCCTCCGAAACAAATGGCGGCGGCCCTTATCACATTGATACCTAAAGTGTCAAATCCTATGTCTTTTTCACAATTTCGACCAATTTGCTTGACAAATTTTATAGCCAAGGTTGTCACCCGGCTTATAGCTACGCATTTGTCACCAATTCTGCCAAGATTAATTTCTCCAGAGGAGGCTGGTTTTTATGAAAGACCGGGATATTACCGAGCAGATACTATTAGCACAAGAGATGGTTCATATGTTGGATAAGCCAGTGAGGGGAGGTCACGTCATAATCAAGTTAGACATGGCGAAAGCGTTTGACATGGTGAGTTGGAGTTATTTAGCAGCACTTTTGGCGAGAATGGGTTTTCACTCACGACTAGTTCGTATCTTGATCAATAACTTGGCAGCAACTAGATGTTTAGTTTTAATTAATGGGAAGCCAGCGGGTTTCTTTCCGGTGTCGCGGGGTGTTAAACAGGGTGATCCTCTTTCGCCTATATTGTTTATATTAGCATCAGAAGGGTTCTCTCGTGGTCTCAACAAACTAATGGGTGATGGAATTATACACGGATTTCAGGCTGGCCATGTGCCACAGACTTCACATTTGGGATTCGCAGATGATTTGCTTATTTTTTTAAATGGGACAATCCGAAACTTGAGGCGACTCCGGACATTTTTGGATACTTATCAACAAGCGTCGAGACAGTTGGTGAATTTAGACAAAAGTCAGATTGAAGTGGGAGAAGGGGTTACGGGTTTAAGGGTTGCAAATTCTTTAGGTATGCAACTCACCATTTTGCCAATCAAGTATTTAGGCTCCTACTTATACAGAGGTATAAATCGAGCGGCTTATTGCACATCTTTAATTAATCACTTTGATACGGTGTTGAATTCTTGGTCTTCAAAACTTCTTTCGATGGCTGGTCGAGTAGTTTTATTGCAACATGTACTGACTACGATGACATTACATATAATTGCTTGCTCTAAATTGCCAAAGAGTGTCATTGATTTTCTTAACAGGAAAATGTCGACTTTCTTATGGAATGGTCGTCATAGTTGGAAGTCTTGGGATAAAGTTAGTCAGCCGAAAGAATATGGCAGGTTGGACATTTGATCGCTCTCATTGTTGCATAAAGCGTATGACTGTCGATTGTGGTGGAGTTATCATCATTCTAATTCATTGTGGGCCAAATTTTGTAAGGAAAAATATGGCAGACGAAATGCGATATATGCACATATTTATGATTCGCTATCATGGAAACGCATATGTAGAATAAATGCATATATGGCTCCTTTAGTACAATCAACAAATGATGGTTTCAGTTGGACGGCTGATAGCAATGGCCAGTTCTCTTTAAAATCGGCTTATATGATGATGTTCATGGAGTCTGAGAATTTAGCAGTGACGAAGTATATCTGGTGGCCATCATTACCGCTTGGGGGACGGCTGTTCATCTGGAGGCTGTGGATGAGAGCTCTGCCTATTGCTGATAATCTTTGTTTGTGGCAGCAAATTTATCCAACACAGTGTGCTTTTTGTCGGATCAATCAGATGCGCTTGACCATATTTTCGTTCAATGTTCAGCAATTATGCCGTTATGGCAGGAGTTGGCTATATTATTTTCTGTGCCTGTTTCTTCCAGGCATGGCACAATTTGCTCCTACCTGCTGCGATGGTGGCGGTCTTCTACGGCACACACCATGATGGGTCAATTGGGAGCAGTGGTTCCATCACTAGTAGTCTGGGTTATTTGGAAGGAATATGCTGGCATTCGTTTTGGTGACAACGTTTTTCATATAACCGTATGGCTGAGAGGGTTAGAGATCACATTTACACTTGGTGTGCAGCAACGCAGGGACGAAAATTCTCTCGACATATTCCACATCTATCCGCTCTTTCCTTTTCTCCCATCATTCCACGAAGGGCCAAAATAATAAGATGGTTGCAACCACCGGTAGGGAAATTCAAATTGAATGTGGATGCCGCGGTTTGACATACTAAAGCCGCAGCAGGGGCTGTTCTACGTAACCATCAAGGGGAGTTTGTATCGGCTATTTGTTTCTATTTACCTGCTGTCTCACTATTACGAGCGGAACTTATGGCGCTTCAATATTCGCTTATATTTTACTCTACGGCGTATGGTTATTTAATCATTGAGATAGATTGTCAGGTATTGCTTCGCAACATTACCAGGCCAGATGCATTTATAGGCAGCTATGCTGCAGAGTTACGCCGCACCATTCAGTTTTTGCAGCTCAATAACTCCACGCTATCATATTGTCCTCGCGAAGCGAATACGGCAGCACATTACTTATCACCCTATGGATTAACGGCAAAAGGGGTCATTCTATTTCATCGATTATCCTCTTTTCCATGTGAAGTTCGCGGTGCAATAGCTTTGGATACAACGGTACCCAATTTGTGTTTTTGATGCATTTAGATGTCTCCCCATGGGTTGGCGCATTCAAGATGTAGTTGCCTATGTCATCCATTGGCACAAGCAACGTTGGTATGTTTTCCTAAAATTTATGTTTCCATTTATAAATCTACACCCTGTTTCATATATTATGGATTACAAATTTTGTTCCTATGCTATGGCTGAGGAGTGGACCAACGGACTGATGGAGCGCCCTGGACCGATGCATTGTATCAGCGCTAGTATCATTTTTTGGTTGCCTGTGTTCCCTTGGAATACAGGCAACATCGGTATGTATCGTACTGCTTTGGTTTATTCGACCATGAGATTAGAATTGCTTTTACTGATACCTTCATTTCGTGTGTTATTTGCTGCTGGACGGGAAAACAACTGGCATGCATAAGCGACATATGGGACGCCTGCAACTATTTGTACGACCTTTCCTCGTGGCAGCCGCAAGCTTTCTTTATTGATTCTGTTATCCTTTTTTATGTTAAACTTCAATTCTACATTCTTTCGCTTTTGTTAGCTCATGCTCTGCATTTTATGTATATATTCACCTTTTTTGCTTTACTTAATTTGGGAGAGTCTCCCTCCGTAAATAGGACACTTCATGTAACCACGGTATTCCTCCACCACAAGTGAGGGCAAATTTACATCAATAAAATACACCAGCCGGTACTGCCTTCTTTCATCATAAAAAAAATGAAAAAAACGTGTTTCTGTTATTAATTATAATTATTCAATTTAATGTAACTTAAAAGTTAAAAAGAAAATTAAAAAAACCCGTCCACAAGAAGTGCCACTAAGAATGGGGCATTTAAAGCAAAGCTGAAGTTTGCACCATTTTCACTCAATGCATTTTGTGAGTTCTAGAAAATAGGATGGGATCTCCTATCCTATTTTTCTTTCACCTCACTCGTGTTGTGTCGCGCGACATCCATCTCTGTTATCACGTATAGCATGGTGACAAGTGAGGTGAGAGAAAAATAGTAAAAGTATCCTAACTCATATAAAATCTCCTTCGTAGTCTTTGGGATATGTGGCCGCGCCAAAGGCCATGCTTGTATTTTTCTTTTTGTTTCAGAATGGTCATTTCTCTAATTATATTTTGGGCAATGGCCATATTTTTTTTTAAAAAAAAAACCTCTAAATTGAGAGACATGAACCGTACGATCTACATCATCCAAGACATAGGAAAGGGTGAAATGCAAATCTGAACACTGGAAGTCGCGTCCTCGAAAGCGTATCAAAGTAAAGTAGCTTTTTTGATTTGTCGGTGACTTTTAACATTATTTTAACTCTTCTTTGGTCCACTAATCCCATATAGCCGTTTGTTGCCGACTCCATTCCTGTTTCTTTTGAATCTATTGATGATTACTCTATTCATTTGAACTCCGAGAGTTTGTGTCATTTTCGGTCCTACAGAGTGTATAAAGATGTAAAACATGTTTCTAAGACTTATTAATAGAAGTTTGTCTCAACACAGAGACATCACAAGTAGCCTATTAGCATCGAAGAAACAACTGGCGGGATTGCCTGTCAGCCTATCAGGTCATTCCACAGGTCAATAGTGCTCCCACACTAGCAGCTAGCATGTAGGGATGTAAAACATGTTTCTAGAGACCACTAGTAGAAGTTTATCTTAGCACATAGACATCACAAGAAGGCTATTGGCACCAAAGAAACAACCGACGGGTTGACCTGTCAGCCTATCAGGTTATTCCACAGGCCAACAGTGTTCTCACACTATGCAGCTAACTTGGAGTGAGTTGAAACATTCTTGCATTCGGCAATGTTTGAACCTCTGATGTTCTTTTCAAAACTCTCTATCTGAAAATACTGGCATATGTCCTGGAGACAATCTATTCATTTCTAACATTATGTATGTATACACATATTCCATTTTATTTTTATAGTTCGTCTGGAAAATATTATTTTTTTCATAAGATATCATTTAATAAACCATATAGTCATGAAAACTATATTCCATTTTTCTACTTTTACACTATAATGAGTTATTTGTTTATCATTAATATTTTTTATTGGTTGATATCATTTAATAAACTATATAGTCATGAAAACTATATTTACTCTGTGCATGCATAACTTGAAGAAACAAATCGAGAGATAAGAGGTATCTTTTAAAACAACGTTATCAAATTGTTTTGTTATAATATGTCTGTTACATCCTTAAGTGACATCCACATAACTGGAAATTAACTACGTGAAAACCTTTCTTATACGTCAAAATCTTAATAAAGTTTAAACATCTATGGTTCTTCAAATTTCTGATAAGAAAAGGTAGATGAATAATATATATAAGACCCCTAAACGTGTTATTAATACTTTTACGTATATTATTGGTTAAACTAACTAGCTCTATCATGTAA
Organism: Eustoma russellianum; assembly: GCA_036186865.1. Lineage (NCBI taxonomy): Eukaryota > Viridiplantae > Streptophyta > Magnoliopsida > Gentianales > Gentianaceae > Eustoma > Eustoma russellianum. The sequence goes on from AP025044.1 coordinate 36,202,315, forward strand.
ATTCATTTTTAATGTACCTAAAAATGCTAACTAGTTTTAGATATTGTCTTTAGACAAAGCTTCGCCATCCCTTTTCATTTCCTCTTAAACGTCATTCTTGTGATATTATTAACGGGTGTTCACATTGTATTAGAGTTCCGCGTTTGCACATGGTCCGATGAGGGGCCGTATCGTTTCACAATTTGATATACACAGTCTTACCCTACACTTTGTATAATAGGTTATTTCCGTGGCTCGAACTCATGTTCTCAAAATTACAAAACAGCAATCTAAATTCTGCCCCCATTCTTATAATATGTTTGAATGTTATAATTTCAGTTATGATTATATAAAAATGAGAAAAACTGTTATTCTAGATAAAAACGGAAAAGAAGAAAAAAAAGAAAAAGGAGAACTTGAAAAGAGTGGCGTGGATGGGCTGATGGGAAGAGTAGGGTGTTATTTTCTAACAGCCACGAAAAATACAAAATCTCTCCAACAGTTATTTTCCCTGCCGACCTGTCTAGGTAGGATATTTTAATTTTTCTTCTATCTATTATATGTTTATTTTGAGATATTTTTGCTTTTCTATATATATATATACACACACAAAGTCCCCATAGCATAGTCTGATGGAAACATACAAAGGATAATCACCTCGAAAGAGGGATGTTGAGAGTTCGAATCCCTCTGAAGGCATTTGTGGAAAATTCCATTGCTTCGGCTCCATATGCTGTACCCATAATAGCCTGCCCTTTGTGGAAAATTCCATTGCTTCGGCTCCATAATGCTGTACCCATAATAGCCTGCCCTTTGTCTGAATCTATCAGGTACCTGATAGATACCCATATACTTTCCCTGAGACATGTCTGAATCTATCATAGCCTGTCGTTTGTCTGAATCTATCAGGTACCTGATTTACATCCATATACTTTCGCTGAGACATGTCTGAATCTATCATACCTGATTTATATTCATATACTTGAACCATATACTATCCCTGAGCATGTCTGAATCTATCATGTACCTGATTTATATCCATATACTTGAATCTATCAGGTACCTGATTTACATCCATATCCCTATACTTGAACCATATACTTTTCCTGAGACATGTCTGAATCTATCATATACTTTCCCAGAGACATGTCTGAATCTATCAGGTACCTGATTTACATCTATATACTTTCCCTGAGACATGTCTGAATCTATCATGTACCTGATTTATATCCCTATACTTGAACCATATACTTTCCCTGAGACATGTCTGAATCTATCATGTACCTGATTTATATCCCTATACTTGAATCTATTAGGTACCTGATTTACATCCATATCCCTATATTGAACCATATACTTTCCCTGAGACATGTCTGAATCTATCATGTACCTGATTTATATCCCTATACTTGAATCTATCAAGTATCTGATTTACATCCATATACTTTCCGTGAGACATATCTGAAAATTCCATTGCTTCGGCTCCATAATGCTGTACCCATAATAGCCTGCCCTTTGTCTGAATCTATCAGGTACCTGATAGATACCCATATACTTTCCCTGAGACATGTCTGAATCTATCATAGCCTGCCGTTTGTCTGAATCTATCAGGTAACTGATTTACATCCATATACTTTCGCTGAGACATGTCTGAATCTATCACACCTGATTTATATTCCTATACTTGAACCATATACTATCCTGAGCATGTCTGAATCTATCATGTACCTGATTTATATCCCTATACTTGAATCTATCAGGTACCTGATTTACATCCATATCCCTATACTTGAACCATATACTTTTCCTGAGACATGTCTGAACCTATCATATACTTTCCCAGAGACATGTCTGAATCTATCAGGTACCTGATTTACATCTATATACTTCCCTGAGACATGTCTGAATCTATCATGTACCTGATTTATATCCCTATACTTGAACCATATACTTTCCCTGAGACATGTCTGAATCTATCATGTACCTGATTTATATCCCTATACTTGAATCTATTAGGTACCCTGATTTAAATCCATATCCCTATATTTGAACCATATACTTTCCCTGAGACATGTCTGAATCTATCATGTACCTAATTTATATCCCTATACTTGAATCTATCAGGTACCTGATTTACATCCATATACTTTTCCTGAGACATGTCTGAATCTATCATGTACCTGATTACATCCCTACACTTCCTATAAGACTGGATTTACATCCATACTTTCCCTGAGACATGTCTGAATCTGTCATGTATCTGATTTACATCCCTACAACTTCCTATAAGACAAGACTGGATTTACATCCATATACTTTCCCTGAGACATGTCTGAATCTATCATGCACCTGATTTACATCCTACACTTCCTACAAAACTGGAGGTGGCAGGACCTTACTGGTTAGGATTCAACCTTTTATATACACACATAATGAAGAGATGATAAAGATTTGAATTGCATTGGTACCAGATATACAATGACTACCGAACATCTTAAGATATCCTAACCGAGCAAGTTCGAGCCTTTAGTATTTTGTTTTAGTTCTCAACTGAATCATTTTATCAATCTATGAGCCATTGGATCATGATAACATTTATACTGTCAAAATGGTTGGTTTAGTTGGTCCTAAGAAAATGCAATGAAATATGTCATTTGTATAAACTTTTCCTAGATTATATATATGTGTATGTATATATATAAAACATTTAATATATAAGTCAGAAGATGTGATTAAAAAATATATAAAACTTTTCCTAGTTTTAATAAGGTCCACAAAATTTATACTTTCTCAAAACCTTTTGTACATACATATGAAAACGTTGGAATTCAACCCTATCAAAAATAGTGTTTCAGAGGGCGGTGAGCCACGGGTAAAGTTGTTGTTTTGCGATTTAAGGTCTAGAAACAACATCTTGCATAAAATGTAGAGTAAACTACGACATCAGATCGTAAAGCGATCCGGTCTCTCCCCGTACCCTATGCAAACGCGGGGAACCTAATAAACTCGGAATGTCCAAAAATAGTGTTGAAGTTAATAACTTGTTTGTCTTAAAAAAAATTTAATTAAATTTATGTAATATAATTTATCTATATTCTCAAAAGAAAAAAAACATATATTTGAGACGATAGAAGATGTTATGAGAAACGATTTTCACAAGTTTTGGGCAACTCCGTTCCGCTAAAACCTCCTCTGGACATCACATATCTCACACCGCACACCATCACAACTCGTTGCTTTGCGTTCCTTACTTGTTGGCAACTTGATTCTTTGGTTATATCACTAGATTTACAGATACCCTTTTCCCATTTCGAGTAGAAAAGAGGTTTCCAGTAACCATTTCTTGTGAGAAATGCTAACCCAAATACAAATTTCTGTCACTTTTCTTCACATATTCCTTCTAAAAGGCATACGGCTTTTGCCTTTTCACTTGCTTTTTTTCCAAAAAAATTGTTCCCCTTTTCCTGCGTCACACAATCTTCCCCCTTTTCATAACGCCTTTTGTTTTGTGCCTTTTTTCAAATGGGATTTGGCTGATTTTCGGTTTCTTCAGCTCTTACCACCCAAAATTTTCTTTGGATAAATTCTTTTGATTTGTGTTGGTTCTTGCTGTTTTTTCTTAGAAAATAGAGAGAACCCTTTTGATTTCTTGGAAATTTTTTGCCATCTAAGCTTGAAAGGTTGGATCTTTTCTTGTGGGAAATCACCATTTTAGTTTTTCTTTGTGAAAGCTACAAATGTCAAGGAACAGGTATGGTTTTATCTTGTTTTTGTTTGATATTTTGGGGGAGGGGGGGATTTTGAGGAATAATCCCTGCATTGAAGGGCTAGGTGTGAACTGGGGGACTCAGGCAACACACAAGTTGCCACCAAAAGTGGTGGTCCAAATGCTAAAAGACAATGGAATAACAAAGTGAAGCTGTTTTGATTCAGATGCATCCACTATGAGTGCTCTTGCTGGCTCTAATATTGAAGTTATGGTAGCTATCCCAAATGATCAGCTTGAATCCATGAATGATTATGATCGAGCTAAAGATTGGGTTAAGCGTAATATCACTACTTACAATTTCAATGGAGGTGTTAACATCAAGTAGTTTCTTGATTTTTTTTTCCTTTTGGTTTCTTAAGATACTTGTATTTTATTTTTCTAAAAAAAGATAGTTGTATTTATGGATTTTGGGAGTTTAAGGCTGTTGATTTATTGCATTTACTGATTTATATGTTAGTTTTTCTAATTGGATATTGAGAAAGCGTGATCCAGCTGATGTAACTATTTTATTGTTTTAAACACTAGTTTTTAGGTGCACATTCTTATTTTTGTGCTTTTGAATTATGTATTAAGTACAGAAAAGGGGAAAACAGAAAATCTGTGATACGTACATGTGTTTGAATTAACTTTTGTTAATTTTTCTGCTCTGGAAATGGGTTATCCATTTCAAACTAGCAGCCAAAAAAAAAAAGGAAAAAAAAAAAAGAAAGAGAGGGATGTCAAGTGGGTAGGTGTCCTGTAGATAAGTCTTAAATGGTACGCGGCTACAGATCATATTTTGGTAACGGTTATGTCTTCTACTGATAGATTCTTTATTTTCTTGATTTATTATTATTATTATTATTATTATTATTATTATTATTATTATTATTATTATTATTATTATTATTATTATTATTATTAGGTCAATAATAACTATACATTTTCTTTTGATAAATACGTTTGATCAATGATCAATACTAAAAGAGAATTTTGTTTGATCAATAGTTAATGATGAATGACAAGATGAAATCAATTGTCTGAAATAAAAAAAAAAGATGTGTATTTTTCATTATTACTATTATTAGAGCGTTTGTTTTTGGATTTGAGACAACTGATCTATATGCCAGCTCACCTAGTGATGGTAAGGTTTGAGCCTTGTTATTTTGGTTGGACTCTACAATTTAAATTTGTGTGGTTTATTGATTGATGATGTCAATAATTGCTAGTGCATTGAATGAATGGACATGCTGTTCTGATAGTGATTGGTGTTATCTGCACTGTCTAGGTTGCACAAAATATCTTGTTTTTCTTTTGGCAGTGGATTACCTCAAAATCTGTAATATCAAGTTACATTATTTGATCATAACTTCATTGAGATTGACTATATATATCTCATGAGAGAGATCTTTACAACAACAACATTACCGTATTGTCTTAGAGGCTTCCGTCTATGGCGGGATACAGGCGAATCGGATGTACGCAACCATACTCATATGTTAGAAACACACAGAGGTTGTTTCTCGATGACCTATAATGATGCGTCAAGCTGTGTCGATCAACTGCTAAGAATTAACCAATTTAGTGAGACTTTTTACTTCATTTCATCATATTTCAAAATCAAGAAAGAGTGTGTGCTTGGCCAGAAAACATGAGAGGAGATCTTTCAGTCTGGCAATCGATAGGGTGAGAAAGTCTTATGATATTTAGGGGAAGGACCTAAAATGCCAAAACATTCATTATTTGACTTCATTTTACTCTGGAAAATGTTTAGCACAATGATCGACTATCTGGTGTTATCTTCCCGAATATTTACTCAATATAGTACAACTCTAATCCACCGAGTTCCCGTGTTTGGCTTGATAAAATTGGAAAATCCTAATCTGTAGAAATATATACGGTAAACTACACAAAATACATTGTATATACCCATGTCCACATACTTAAAAATACTTAGTTTATACACACATGCATACATAGTAGAAATACACATGTAAACACCCTACACACTCACATCCATACATAGTAGAAATATACTTGTAAACACCCTACACACTTAGTCAAGTCATTGGTATAGTGACTAAAGCAGTATAGTTATTGAAATCCAAATAGAGCCGTTGGTTTATTAGCCGTTGACAGATGGATGCTATTTGGTACATCTGTTTTCAGCCTTGTTTAAGATTAAAAAGGCTTTACTCTTAAATAACTTAACTTTGGCTAGGCAAATTACAAAGAAAAAAAAAAACTTTGGTCAGGCCCATGGAATTTTTGCTTGGGACTTTGGGATGTGGAAACACGAAATGGCGCTTAGGTCCTTGCGACCGCTTGTCGCGTAAAGTTGCGTTCGACGCTTACTAGCGTGCGACAATCGTTGCTGTTTGGATGGCCCCAGCACATGGAGGCGGCATCGCCCAGCTGGCTGCCAAGGCGCATCAGCCACGTGCCCTGGCACGCTCAGCGCCACAAGCGTATGATGCCTATGGCACATGTCCTGGCCCACCACCAACTTGCCACCCGCCTGCCACCCGCCTGCCCACCACCCATCCACCGCGTGCCACCACCCCCACCACGTGCCACTACCCTATCGTGTGCCTCCGTCCCGCCGCCCCGCCAACCGCACGCCACCCCCTGCCCCGCCAACACCCCCCACTGCGCGCCATGCCCCCCACCCGCTTCCCATACGGCCCACCACCGCCCCCCATAGCGTGCCACCAGCCTGCCTCCACCCCCCACCGCGTGCCACCACATGAATAATATATACACATATCATTACAAAAGTTTTTTGGGGCTAATCTTTTGAGAGGCCCGTGTTTGGCTTGATATGCTAAATAAGAAATCCTCCTGGAAGTGTTTGGAGGCTAATCTTTTGTGCCCTTTCATGTCTGATTAAATCATTGCGTCTAGGAAAAGCATCTCATTGCGTCCAAGGTGTCTATGATCCTAGCAATTTCTAGACAGAGGCGTCATAAATTTAGATAGCTTTGTGGTTGGACATAGTTGATATAGAATTAACTGTGTTGTTTGATTACCTAATTTTCCCTGTATTGACCATTACTTACTAAAGGAAAATTTGAGCACATGAGAACTGACACTACAGGGATATATATTATCCGCATTCTTGCTCCTGTTTTTCGCTCCCTTCTTGTTTGCTTTTCGGCAAGTCTTGCTTCTGAATTGAGAGTGGGGACCTTGAAGCAATAGGTAAGGTTGCTGCTTTGTGACACCGGAAACGCTTTTTTTTGCTGCTGAATTGAAACTTGTCTGCCAGCTTGGCATTTGAAATTTGTCACCCATTTATTATGCTGGGGTTTGTTTATCTGTGGGTCATTCCCTTCTTGCATGAAGGTGAATCATCTGCTCTGATGTTCTTAGAACTTAATGGCCACCTCCTACGTTTAATGTTTTTCCACATATGTGCGAGTAGTTTTTCTCTTGGTTTCCTAGTTGGGGCTTTTTAATCTTAGTTTTCCATGAAGAAATAAGGTTCAGATTTTACCAAACAAAAAAGGAAAAAGAAAGAAGATTCAAGTTGGCTATTAGGTTTTTTTATGGAAATTGCTACTTCATGCACACGGGAACCTTTCTTTACCTTAGTTGTGATGTTGGCATTTCACCAGATGCAAATGGATCAGATTAGAATAATCAAGCATGCCTCAAATATTGCTAATGTTTATGTGTTTATATGCTGACTATTCATTGAATTGTTGTTCTAATGCAGGTATGTGGCTGTTGGTAATGAGCCTTTCTTGACAAGTTATAATGGTTCATTTCTTAATACAACCTTCCCTGCTCTTCAGAACATCCAAAATGCATTAAATGAGGCCGGAGTTGGCGATGTCATAAAGGCAACCGTGCCCTCAAATGCCGACGTTTACGGTTCACCACCTAACAATCCTGTTCCTTCTGCAGGAAGGTTCAGGAGTGATATTATGGGTCAAATGACTCAGATTGTTCAGTTCTTGAACAAGAACAACGCGCCTTTTACTGTAAATATATACCCCTTTTTGAGTCTCTATGGAAATGATGACTTCCCTATTGACTATGCCTTCTTTGATGGGGTGAGCAATCCCATTGTGGACAATGCAATTCAGTACACAAATGTCTTTGATGCAAACTTTGATACCTTGGTTTCAGCATTAAGGGCTGTGGGGTATGGAGACATGAAAATCATAGTAGGAGAAGCTGGATGGCCTACTCAAGGAGACAAGAACGCGAACATAAACTACGCGAATAGATTCTACAGAGGTCTTTTACCGCGGCTGGCTTCTAACCAAGGAACCCCTCTGCGGCCAGGTTATATAGAGATTTACTTGTTTGGCCTCATAGATGAGGATGCAAAGAGTATTGCGCCGGGTAATTTCGAGCGTCATTGGGGGATCTTCAGGTATGATGGCCAACCTAAGTTCCCAATGGATCTATCAGGTCAGTTGCAAGATAAATATCTTATCGGCGCGCAAAATGTGGAGTATCTGCCCAAGAGTTGGTGCATGCTGAAACCAGACGCAAAGGATCTGAGCAAGCTGGGTGATAATATTGACTTTGCTTGCACATTCTCAGATTGCACTGCCCTTGGCTATGGTTCTTCTTGTAATGGTATGGATACTAATGGAAATGCTTCTTACGCCTTCAACATGTACTACCAAGTCCAGAATCAAGATGAACTGAGCTGTAATTTTCAAGGGCTTGCCAAGATCACTGACCAGAATATTTCTCAAGCAAATTGTAACTTCACCATTCAGATTGCGACGTCTTCTTCTTTGAAGTTGATACCTGTTGCCTTGGCTTATGTCTTGACAGCCATTGTTATGTTTCTATAGAAACTTTTCCCAGATTTTGCTATATGTATTATTCAACTTTTGTTGCTATAGAGATATCTCCAGCATTCATTATATCAATTGTTCTCACTTTTTCCCAGACCTGGTTATACATGTTTTAGTGTATAGGCAGCTTCCTGGGGGTTGGGATCTCCTCACCCCTTTGTGACCGCGCGACACGTGGCAACAAGGGTGGGTGGTAAAGCTAGATGAGGGTCACCTGCATCTAGCCTCACCAACCCCCTTTGCAGCCACATGTCGCGTGGTCACGCATCACCGCACACACACACATATATATATATATATATATATATATATATATATATATATTTATATATATATATATATAATGCGTCTTATTTTGAAACATTGGAATGTATAATTTGATCATGAAAGTGTCTATTATAACACTCCTTTTAGAGTGCTACTATGAGAGCAATTCTGATGTAGATCGCCAAAAGGAGGGAATATATACAAAACACACCTGTATACAAGAATAACAACCATGCTCATTGTATTCTAAAAATATCAAAAACTATCGCTAGAGTATGTGGAAGGTTAGATACAGACAAATGATACTCTCATCCTAAAGGATAGAGAGCTTGCTTCCAATGAGATCTCAGGTTCTATATATACTTGCATAGATGACACAATAATAAAAATATGGTATACTAGTGTACTAGTGAAAGAGATTTCGTAAACACAAATAGACATCTTCCGACATTAAAATAGCAATAGCCGTGTATATGCACAAATAAAGAAACATAAAGACAAAAAAAAAATGCAAAGTCAATCTAAGCCCTTAAGTATACTCTAAAGTGTCCATATATCATGTCTAAACCTCCTTATCCTTAATCTTCTATATCTATGAACTTCTATCCTGAACTATGTCTACGGAGATGTGCAAATCTAATAGGTCATGCTAATCTGCTCATCACAAGTCGACTAAACACGGAATCATATCACCTGACCCCCCCTTTAAGGGGGGTATTAAATGACCACCCGCCACGTGGCACACAGGGGGTGGTGAGGCTGGGTGCGGGTGGCCTCCATCCAGCCTCACCACCCTCCTGTGTGCCACATGGCAGGCGGTCCCAAGGAGGATGAGGGGCGAAGGGGTCAGAGGATCCCGATCCCAACTAAACACAACTTTGTACATTTTTTCATATATTCTTATTGGTCCAGTGTCCTAAACTAGCATTCCTAAGAGAGTGTTTAAAAACATTACGACTTTATGTCCTTTGCTCATTTGTCATGCTGCAAATAGGGGTGACAATCTCAGACACGATACGAAAACACGACTCAAACTTGACACACTCTTCGCGGGTATGGGTATGATATTGGCGGTTTTCGTGTACAAAACGGGTAAGACCTGAAAGTTACCCGCTAAGAGCGGATTGTATCCGGGTATACCCGCAGGTTATCCATTTATACTCGCCATACCCGATTTTAAAAAAATATATTTTAATATAAATTATAAATTAATAAAGTAAAAAAAATCCTACTGAAATAGTAAAAACCTAAATTAATCCCTCCCATTCCATTTCTTATTTCCCTCTGTTGGAATACGTGGCCTAATTGCTAATTTCCGGCACAATACACGAAAACTCACATAAATGTGATTCACTGCCTTGATTGAAGAAAACGGTTGGCAGCATTGATGATATTAAAGGGGCAGCCGGTTTCATACCTTAATTTGGGGAATATTAATGTTGTAATTATTTTGTAATTTCAAGGCTTGATTGTAGGAGAGATTAGTGGTGTATTTTTTGGTAGGAATTTAGTATAGAATCCCCTATTCAATGGGATTGATAGCTGTCCATTAATGGATATAATTAGAGCCATAATTAGCATAGGTATATATGATGAGAAGTGTGTATACCGGTTTTTTGATTAAGGAAATACAGAAAATTTCCCTCCAAGTTTTCGGTTATCACTTTCATGGTATCAGAGCCAAACCCGAAACACCAAAAACAATTCCAAAGTCACTCTCATCCAATCTCCGAGATGAGTTCTCAAACAACCTCTCCCGGTGCAAGCTCATCAACTGCACCGGTTCCTACCTCTAGCGCAGGCACCACTGCGCGCCCACTCCAACCGTTTGGTCGAGGACTCACGGCGGTGGCAGTAGAAGGCTCTCCGGCGAACTCTCCAGGCGTGACAGCCCTAAACCAAGCACAAGTTGACCAACTGCTTGCTCTGTTGAAAGGACATGCTAAGATACAGTCCACTGTCACCAATCAATCAGGTATGGCCAATCTTGTCGAAACTCCATCTTGGATTTTGGACACAGGAGCCACGGACCATATGACAGGTAATGCTTCCCTATTCACGACCTATACATCAAGCCCTGGAACACTGAAAGTTCGAGTGGCAGATGGTACTTTTGCTACTGTAGCCGGACGGGGTTCAGTGATAGTGTCTCCAACCCTAACACTACAAGCAGTATTATTCGTTCCCAAACTTGCGTGCAATCTAATTTCTGTCAGCAAGCTTACAAAGGATTCTGGGTGTATTGCTGAATTCTCTGCGCAACTTTGTGTCTTGCAGGAACAGGACTCGGGGAGGAAGATTGGCACTGCTAGAGAGAAAGGCGGACTCTATTACTTTGAGGATGACACACACTCAAAACAACGAGCCGACCACTTTGATATTTCTCATTCCTACAATTCTACCTCAAATTCTCCTAATGTACTTTTACTTCATCAAAGACTAGGACATCCTAGTCTTCAGTATCTAAAACAGTTGTTTTCTTCAAATTTGAAAATAAAAAGATCCAAATTTCTGTCATGTGATGCATGTACATTTGCCAAACATACTCGACAACATTACTCTCCAAAAGTGCATGTCGAATCCTCTCCCTTTCATCTTATACACAGTGATCTTTGGGGTCCCTCACGGATTAAAAATATTTCAGGCGCACGTTGGTTTATTACTTTTATTGATGATCATACTAGAGTGTGTTGGATTTATCTCCTTAAAGACAAAACAGAGGTAGCAACTACATTTCAAAATTTTCACTCCTTGGTTAAAACCCAGTTCCAAACCACGATAAAAATCCTACGCACAGACAATGGCACAGAATACTTCAATAAAATCTTACATACCTACTTAGCCTCTGAGGGTATCATTCATCAAAGTTCATGTCCAGACACACCTCAACAAAATGGTGTGGCTGAACGGAAAAATCGACACGTTATGGAGGTTGTCCGAGCTTTAATGTTTACCAAGCATGTTCCCACTTACCTTTGGGGAGAAGCAGTTCTTACTGCTTGTCACTTGATTAATCGCTTACCGTCCAAAATACTTGATTTCAAAACTCCCATCTCAGTCTTACAGCAGTCCTATCCTCTATTCCATAGCGGTTCAACTCTCCCACTCAAAGTATTCGGGTGTGTAGCCTTTGTTCATAACCACAACTCTCATGGATCCAAATTTGATCCACGTTCATACAAATGTGTGTTCATAGGCTACTCATCCACTCAACGGGGGTACAAATGCTATTCTCCTACTCACCGAAGAACCTTTGTTACCATGGATGTCTACTTTCGTGAAAATGAATCTTATTTCTCCATCTCACCCGACTCTGCGGATAAATGGGAACTTTCGGACCCAACTCCGCTTAATTCCTCTTTTAGTTCTCAAAGTCCTTTGATTCCGGGCTTAGTACACGAATCGCTGCCTCCTCCCACTTCCGGCAGCGATTCAGGGGGAGAGCCAAACACCATCATATCAGCGCCAACCATGTCCGCGCCACCTATCATATCAGCGCCAACCATGTCCGCGCCACCTGCCCAGCCCCAGCCCTATACCACGGTCCAAGACACCTCCACCGGACACCATCATAGTTTACTCGCGAAAAAACCCACCTCAAAATGATATGAATACTGCCATCTCCCCAGAGTGCCAATCTCCAGAACCGATTCTTGGTTCATGCAAGGACACTCAGGAGGACTTGGATTTACCTATCGCAGTAAGAAAAGGGAAGCGAGTATGTACCCAACATCCCATCTCTAATTTTGTTTCTACTGATAAACTTTCTC
>AP025044.1:36214908-36248222 GCA_036186865.1 Eustoma russellianum
CTCGATTAGTGGCAAAGGGCTTCACTCAGGTATCTAGAATTGACTACAATGAAACATTTGCCCCAGTAGCTAAACTAAATTCAGTAAGAATACTTTTGTCTCTTGCTGCTTGTCTTGATTGGCCTCTCCAACAACTAGATGTTAAAAATGCTTTCTTAAACGGGGACTTACACGAAGAAGTTTATATGGATTTTCCTCCGGGTATTACAAATGAGAAAAATTCTGTGTGTAAATTAAATAAATCTCTCTATGGCTTGAAGCAATCACCTCGTGAATGGTTTGGAAAATTTACACAGGCTGTCAAAACTCAAGGATTTAAGCAATCTCAAGCTGATCATACCTTATTTTACAAACACTCCACTGATGGAACACGCGCTATTATTATTGTCTATGTTGATGACATTATTATTACAGGGGATGCTCATGCTGAGATCAAGTCCCTAAAGAATTACTTGAGCAGTGTGTTTGAAATGAAGGACCTTGGCAACCTAAGATATTTTCTTGGCATGGAAGTTGCTCGTAACGCATCAGGTATAAGTGTTTCCCAAAGAAAATATGTACTTGACTTATTGATGGAGACAGGGATGCTAGGATGCCGCCCCGCAGACACGCCAACTGATCCGAATGTGAAGCTAAGTCTTGAAGGAGGAGAAGGAGTAAACCAAGGACAGTATCAACGACTTGTGGGTAAACTTATTTATTTATCACATACCCGTCCTGATATTGCATTTGCAGTTAGTATGGTGAGCCAGTTTATGCATGCACCAAAGGCACAACATCTTGAAGCAGTGTTTCGGATACTAAGGTATCTAAAGAAAACTCCAGGCAGAGGCCTATTCTTTGGGAAGAGAGCCGAAAGGGGACTTAAAGTCTACACTGATGCAGACTGGGCTGGATCAGCAGTAGACCGGAGATCTACATCAGGATATTGCACTTATGTTTGGGGTAACTTAGTTACATGGCGTAGCAAAAAACAGCCCGTTGTCGCACGCAGCAGCGCTGAGGCGGAATTCTGGGCCTTGGCTCATGGAGTGTGTGAAGGATTATGGGTAAAACGATTACTTGGCGAATTACTCGTTTTATCTAACGGTTCAATACAGCTTTTTTGTGACAACAAGGCCGCGGTAAGTATTGCGCATAATCCAGTTCATCATGATAGAACAAAACATGTTGAGGTGGATCGCCACTTTATTAGAGAAAAAATCGACGATAAAAGCTTCTCAATGTGCTACATTCCTACAAAACAACAAGTGGCGGACATTTTGACCAAGGGATTTCACAAAACCAACTTTGAAGATCTAGTCAGCAAGCTTGGCATGGAAAATATCTACATACCAGCTTGAGGGGGAGTGTTGGAATACGTGGCCTAATTGCTAATTTCCGGCACAATACACGAAAACTCACATAAATGTGATTCACTGCCTTGATTGAAGAAAACGGTTGGCAGCATTGATGATATTAAAGGGGCAGCCGGTTTCATACCTTAATTTGGGGAATATTAATGTTGTAATTATTTTGTAATTTCAAGGCTTGATTGTAGGAGAGATTAGTGGTGTATTTTTTTGGTAGGAATTTAGTATAGAATCCCCTATTCAATGGGATTGATAGCTGTCCATTAATGGATATAATTAGAGCCATAATTAGCATAGGTATATATGATGAGAAGTGTGTATACCGGTTTTTTGATTAAGGAAATACAGAAAATTTCCCTCCAAGTTTTCGGTTATCACTTTCACCCTCCCTTGCTCCCCTGCCGCCCCCTTCCTTCTTAGTTCTTTCATTTCCCTATCTCGGTCCTCTCTGTAAAATGCAAATGTTGCAATTGTCGTAACCTCTGCCGCCGTTACCCACCCCATAAGCCATAACCCATCATCCTGTTGACTTGATACTGTTACCAGTTGAGTACTCTTGTTATAGCAATAAGGCCAAGTCGTTTAAATACATGAAACTTGAAAAATACACGAAACCTGAAAATACCTGAAAAATACATGAAATGACCTGTAGAGGACCTTAAATATTTGTACTTGTTAAGTTTATGGATATATCTGATACACGACACGAAACCTGACATGTACAGGTTTGAGTATCTACTTCCATACACGCGAAGCAAATGGATAAGGTACGGTCTGATACTTTGATACTCAAAACCGAAAAACATAAAACACGACCTTTTTACCACCCTTAGTCATATGACAGGAAATAAGAGCATTTTCAATGATTTTGATCCTTCTTTCAAGTCAGAAGTAAAGCTTGGTAAATGAAAGTTGCATCAGTCTAAAGGAAAGGGGACGATTGTTGTCCAAAGAAAAGGAGGTAACGAAAGGCGTTAAAATCGACTTGGCGTTCTCGGTGTACTACGTTCCTGCGTTTGTGTAAGGTCTGGGAAGGGACCGGATCGCTTCGCTATACACAATTTTACCCTGCACTTTGTTGTTTTAGTGGCTCGCAACTTTACCAATTGCTCAAAGACACGACCTCTAAAAACTTAAGAATAATAGTACTTCCATAACGTTCGCCTGCCAACCCCCTCCATCAGTCATACCCACATGCAAAAGCAACACCAATTTTGACTTACCAACATCTGCTGCATCATGTAGAAACCGTAAACGATAAATATTTAAGATCTAAAAATTTATGTATTTACATATACAATCATTTTATAATAACTCAAAGACAATAATTAGAGTGAGCGTATATTTTTTTTATAGTTCGGTAAGTGGAAGCGTCTTTGATAAACGGAAGCACCAACTTTGATGTAGACAATCCCAATCTTGAATGTAGGTTTCTCTCCACTCACCCACACTTTAATATTTACTTTGATGGATAAGTAAAACCAATGACAAGAGTGAAGAGAGGACCTTCATTCATATTTATAGGTAACCAAAAGTTACGTACCTTTGGATTCACACCCCTTTGATAAATGGACATGTCCCTTTAACGAAGAATTATGTCTCTTAGACTTAAAAATACATAATCCTTCAAGATAAATCTTCACAAATAACCAATTAAAATTTAATTATAAATCATATAACAATTATTCACAAAGACACAATCTAACCAAATCTTGATTAATGTTTCACAATCCTGAAGTTGACTTTCCAAAATCAGCATCCTGAACACCTCAGCAAATTCAATAGCTTTGCACCAGTTAATACTTCCACATTCAGACATACTATTATTAGAAAATCGACTTAAGACTTTGAAAAATTATTGTATCAAAACAAAAAAAGACAACTCCCAACTAACATTAATTTGACACAAGACGGTTCGTTTTCTTCCCATTTGATCTCTTTTTCACACTTGAGCAAAGATCCTGGAGCTATAAATGGAGCAAGAGGCAGGCCAGGTGATCCCTCGTTCTAAAAGAAATCTGATTATCACAAACAATTAGTGTCAAGAAAAATGGTTTTCAAGTCATATATTCTCCTTGGCCTCCTTTTTGCAGTAATTCTCGCCAGCGGAAATATTGTTGCTGAGACAACAAAAGATGAGAAAAGCAGTTAGTTTAAAATTTCATATAGTTTTTCTTTTTTCCTTTTATAACAAAATTCCCATTACTTCACCCGTGCATATTTCTATTATTGTGCTATCTATAGAACCGAAGGTCTCAATAGAAACAAACTCTCTATCCTTTGGGATGAAGGTGTTGTTTGCCTTCCTCTCATCCTCCCCAGACCCTACTGATAGTTTTTGCTATCGGTGAGACATATTGGGTATGATTGTTGTTGTTGCTCCTGCTTGCCATTAGTTTTATAGCATGATATTCTTATAGTTAATCTGTGTTGAATAAAAAATTGACGTGTAAAAGAAAATTCTATGTAATTTAAGTGATTGTATTGAAAACATAGTCCGTCTCTTACGTGACCTTTTGTCATTAGTTATTGAATAACTACTAGAATTTCAAGTAGTTATTTCTGAAACATTTTAAAATCTGTGCTTGCTTGCTTAATCACCTGTATTAAAGAATAAAATGACGGTAACATTCGTGGTTATGCTTTCAAAAAAAATAAAAAAAATAAAAGCACGCTTGATCTGCTTATGTTATTTACTACAAAAGAATATAAAAATCCCATTATTTGTAGACAATATAGATTTTTCAAAAGGCTTGCAGCCTTATGTTATATTCATGTTACACTTATTTTAGTCGTACTTTTCTTTTACGGAACATTAACAATTAGCAGATTATTCTTCCAAGATTTTCTTCCAAAAAGGCCTTGTAATTTTTTATTCGTTAAATATAAATTATGATGAAGAGATACAGTTATCACAAGGTTCCATTCACCCATGCAGGTGAGATCACTAGGGAGAAAGCTCAAGTAACTAGCAGCGGTTATGGTGGTGGATGGGATGGACAAGGTGGCGGTTACGGCGGTGGATATGGCGGGGGATGGGGTGGACCAGGCGGCGGATACGGTGGGGGATGGGGTGGTCGTGGCGGCGGCTATGGTGGGGGATGGGGAGGCCGCGGTGGAGGTTGGGGAGGCGGCGGCTGCCGATTCGGATGCTGTGGCAGGAGTGGTTGGGGAGGCTGCAGGTGTTGCTATACTGCTGAAGAAGCAAGTGCTTACATGGAAAATGAAGCCAAACCATAGACCTAGTATTCAATATAAAGTTACTTCCATGTAACCATGTATATATTCAAATAATATGCATGGAACAGTCCAAAGAGATAATAAAACAACTGTGGACTATGAATATCTACTCCTCCTGACTTTAGGGTTAGATATATAGCATACGTCCTTATGTTTGGGTTGTAAGAGGGTTTTCATGTATACAAAATGTCAATTAAGATCAGTTTTTCTCAGATTACGATGCGATCCGAACTTTCTCCAAACTATACGCAAACGCGAGAGCCTAATGCATTAGGAATGTCTTTGTTTACTTGGCTGTATGATATGCATATGTTCATCTAAAACAACAACAATATTACTCCATTGCTTTAATGATGTCGCCTATGACAAATTATGAAGGATCGAATGTACGCAACCATACCCATGTATAAGAAACATTAGATGCATCTGCTCATCTAATGTTTGTAATAGTTAATCAGGAAAAAAAAGACTAACAAATGTAATATAAATACAATATGCGTAAATACTAATCATCAAAATCATTAGTGAAAGAATTAGGTAACTTCTTTTCTTGTAAAGAAGAATGGTACTTATTCCTTTTTTTTAAAAAAATCTTTTTTTGAGTATTTGAACCCAACATTTTCCTTTACGGTCTTTAATCTCCAACATTCACTACTTAAATTTATTTTTTCTTTTTTTCTTTTTCTTTTGTTTTTGCGCCCAACTCTGAAATTATCATAAAGGAATTCCAATTTGTCGCATCCCTTAACTTTTACTTTTGATTATGATTTACATCGTCAACCTTTTTTTTAATCATCACCATCATGTTATTTTTACCAGTTATTGTGCATGATTTCTTCTACTTAAAGCAATTTTATTACCCTTAAGATAAATATTTTGCAATTAATTTCAGGTTATATGCAGTTTAACAATGAAAAGTGATAACTTCATTTTGGAAACCTTTAGAACATAACGTCTGATTAGCATTTTTTCCGCCGCTAGCACTTAGGTTCATGTCTTCCTTTTGCATTAAAATATAACAAATTAATTTTTGCAATAAACATGAAGGATAAAGAGCATCACCAATAAACATTCGAAAATGGAATGGATCTTCTATATCTCTCAGTATCTCATTCTATTTTGTATTATAATGTATTCTCTCCAACAACAACAACAACAACATTACCCCATTGCCTTAGAGGCTCCCGCTCGTGGCAGAGTACAAGGAGTCGTGTTGAATATGAGAATAATATTTTGTATACCATAAATAGAATTTACCTTGTATAGGAGATTGAGTAATCATAAGAGGATTGGCAGATGATTGATTGACTTTGTAATTAAGGCTGATTGGTAGGATTAGCATAATTGACGTGTAATCTAGTCTATAAGAACACAAATTACATTCTTAACATGAAAGAGTTTTCTTCATCCAATTACATTCTTAACATGGTATCAGAGCTTGGTTATAATCTTGTGGACTCAGATTAGATATCATCATCGTCCAAAACAGCCTTCTCAACCCTTCATCTATACCAAAATACTAGTATATGTTCTGTTATCCCTCAATGGACAGCGGTAAAGCCATTGAAGGAAGTCAGGGTACTGAAGGCAGTCACAGCCCCCAGATACCTAATTTCCCAGCAGAATTCTTGCAGTTTATGGAATTATTCCAAAAACTCCAACCACAGTCGATCCCAGACACTATCAATGTAAGGATCAAACTCAATGGAGAAAATTATCTCCTTTGGGCTAATCTTATGGATACTGCAATTGAGGACAAGGGGAGGAGCTCCCACATCAAGGGGATCCCTCCACCCATACCAACCGATGCAAAGTATCCCAAATGGATGCAGGAGGACCAAACGGTATTTATGTGACTCATTCAAAACATTGAGTCTAATCTAATTGGCAACCTAAGTTGGTATCCAACGGCACAGTCTTTGTGGGAAGGCCTGGCCACAACATACGGGTCTGGAGTGGACTCTCTACACACTTACACACTCCATCAAAAAGCAAACACAGTAAGACAAGCAGGTGGATCATTGGAAGCATGTTGGGACAAGTTGGTGGGCATATGGATGAACATTGATGAGAGAGACCCAAATCCAATGTCATGCCCTAGAGACATCGAAATATATCAAAAGACAGTTCAAGAACACAGACTATTCCAGTTGATAGATGCAGTAGACAGCAAGTTTGAAGGGGTCAAAAAGAATCTGTTGAAACGAGATCCACTTTCCACTGCAGAGGCCGCTTTTGGAGAATTGAAGAGAGAAGAAATCATATTGACTTACTTGGAAAAACCCCCCTCAGCCCTACCGGAGTCATCATTGTGGGTAGGTTTGAACATCTCTGGAAGAGGAAACGGACGACCATCACAGAATCGCGGCAGAGGCAGAGGTAGACCACCATCTCAAGGACGGAGAGAGTTCCCCCACCGAGAAGCAGTCTCAGCAACCTCAATCCACCTGCTCAGCATCTAATTCAACATCATCGTGGTCTCAATCCCAGACAATCAGATGCATGCACTACGGCAGGAAAGGCCACAGTCAAGAGACATGCTTTGAGATTGTGGGCTTTCCAGATTGGTGGGAAGATAGTGTAGAGAAAAAGGGGTTGGAGTGATTACAAAATACATGATTTAAATAACGTATACCAAAGAAATGCATGTCATGTTTTATGACTTGACACGTTTTTGCATGAAACCTGCCTTATATAGTTCATATATAATGTTGTCGTACTAACGAGCCATGAAGCTTTAAGGCTTACATCAAATGGCGAACATTTTTTATGTTTGAACTATTTTCAAGTGCCACCATTAATGAACTAAACTAGTTCACTAAGTGAAGTACTTAGTTAAATGAACTAAGTAGTTCATTAAATGATGATATATTTGGAAAAGACACAAAGGCAACAAATTGAAGAATGAAAAGTCTTCTTCCCTCTCATTATACACGCCTTTTTTATATATATATTTATATTTTTTTAAAAAGACACTATACACATATATTCCAACGTACTACCGACACGTTATATATTTTACGAACGTACGTTAACGTCATACCACTATATTTATCTCATATTTATGAGTATATTCAGGTCTAATATCATATGATATAAGTCATGATGATGAAAAAATTATTACGACACGTTAAAAGGTTCTAAACCAAAAATTGTTGTATCGGATGAATACCGAAACTTCGCCAACGTGTCACGTACTTGCCATATATAGATGGCTAGCCCCTACACTTCAAAAATGGCCACAAATTTCGTGGCTTACATGGTATTTTCAGCCATAAAATCATTTCATGTTGGCACACACAAATCACCCCCAATTAAGGCCAAATTGTGGAGATTTCAAATTTAACACTTTAGCACATGTTAGGCGCCACTTTAATCAGCCATGAGTGCTGAATATTAAAGTTTAATTTATGTATATTATGTGTAACATAATATATATAACATGTGCAAAAATTTGGAATTTAATCGGAGAAAAATCGGGTAATCGACAAACGTCGAAAATTCGGTTTTCTACGAATACGACACATGGAACATTTTTGGCATGACATATAACATGTATCTAGACACTTTTTACATACTCTATACATTCTAAAATGTTCTAGAAAAATCAATTAAGGGCTGATTGGAATATACCATGTGTGTATAATTATTGTGCACTATTTTACAAAGTTTACAAAAATGAAATTCAGCACATGCTCAAGCCTCATACACGCCTAGCTCAGCCTTGTTGGAGCATATGTGGATCTTTGTTGGCATCTTGATTGGCCAAGAATGAAGTATACAAGGTTGGTGACATAAAGAAAGGAGTTACACAAGGTAACATTTTAAACTATGTCACATTTGTAACACATGCTGAAAATTTTAGCATGTGTGCATTAAGGCTGGCCGAATTTTTAATATTAATTGTGACATATTTACTTCTTTGAATTAAATGGATTAAATGAAAGATAAAATGACAATGTTCTAAAGATGTTATGGAAATAATATGTTGATATTTAAAACATCACACATGTGTGGAATGTATATGGGCGGCTTTATGGTCTCCATGATGACCAATTTGATTCCCAAATTAGTAGAGATTTTTATGTACTAAATGATGATTGATTTCTTCTTTATTTTCAAGGGATAAATCTAATACTTACATGACAATATTTTGAATATAGTGTGAATATGACACATGCTGAAATTTCAGCATGTGTAGAAGCATGTGGCCGATTTTTGGGAAGAAAAATAGAGTAATTTGTCTTGCAAATTATGTGGAATTGATATGAGACTTATGGCAACATTTTTATCGATAATTGGCACATGTTTTAATTGATATTTTCAGATTTATCTAGTCAGCAAATGATGACAACTTTCATCCAATCAATGAGTGCCAAGTAAGCAAGGGCTTAATAATCATCCAATGAGGAGTTGCCAAGTAAGCAAGTGAATATCACAATGATGCAAGATATTCTTCCAAGGACTTAAGAGATAATTTTCAAGAGAAAAAAAATGGCATAGAGGGGCGACACATATTGATAAAAAGAGAAGAAGGAGAGCAACAAAATACAAGACAATGCTTACAATTTTCATGAGCAAAACGTTGCAACCATCTTCTCCTTCTATACTTCTTTCTTTCTTCTCTCTCAAAGCCTATTGTACTCATATTCATACATCTTGAATAAGCTTCATCTAAACCACCATATACTCTATATTGTTGTAAAAGATTGATCAAGGTGTGATCAATCTTGCATCCGCTAGGTGGTGGTGTTCGTGATCGTTGTAGTCACTTACAAGGTTTGTAAAGGGTTGCAGTTGGTATGTAACTCCATCAACCCTGTGTGGTAAGGTGTTATTTGTGTTTTTTGATTAGTGATAACCGAGGAAGGTGTCCTCGAAGACTGGAGTAGGTTGATTTAACCGAACCAGTATAAAATTCCTAGTGTTATCTACTTTTCAGCACTTGCTTTCAGTTTCCAGCACAGTGTATCATTTTCATCACGTTCTTAAAAATAGTAAACAAACTTCAAAAATCACGAAACTTTCAAGAAATATAGACACACGTCTTAAGGTTCATTTGACGCAAGTATCAACCCTTTTGGACAAGTATAAGTCATCCAAACGTTAAAAGTTTTGAGACTAGTGCAGTCCGATTTTCAGGCTTGCAAAGGTTGAGACTTTGACCGTATTTGACTAACTTCCTAGAAGAATTTTCCAAAACTGTTTCAACTCAATTAAATACACCTAATAAGGGGTTAGTCATTAAATTTTCAGAGCATTTGGAGTCATGGTTTAATTGGAATTAATTTTTCAAATTACACTACCGTTTCTGGCAGATTTGCGCAATCTGACCACCAACAATTTTTAAAGGGGTTAAAGGTTGAATTTTAATCTGAAATTTTTAGGAGATACTCAAAACATCTGAGACTAAGAGCTCTCCAAATTTCAGAATTTTTAAAGGCCTTTAACCTAGTTTTCAAAACGTTTCAAAACAGGTCCTGAAAACAGAAACTGTTTTCAGAAGTTGGGTTTTTAGCCTAAAACAATTTTAAAAACCACATTTTCCGCACCCACTATTCAACCCCCCTTCTAGTGGTGCCTTGCAGATCCTACAAGTGGTATCAGAGTGCAGGAACACTCACAACAAAAAGATCCAACGATCTAAGTGAGATGACAACCATAAACTTCAAAACCAAGCAAGAAGGTATGTCCAGTCAAAGGCCTCCTCTCTTTGACGATGAGTCTTTTATTCAATGGAAGTTAAGAATGAAACTTTTCCTTATGGCTATTGATATTGATCTATGGTCCATTATAGAAGATGGTCCATTTGTTCCGTCAAAATTATCCACTGTAGAGCTAAACAAGAGTATACTAGTGATGATAAAAAGAGACTGAGTATGAACGCTAGAGCCATGCAATTACTTCTAAATGGTCTAAGTAAAAGTGAATCTAGCTATGTGTCAGATTGCTCTAGTGCCCAAGAAATATGGAGAATTCTTAAGATGAAACACGAAGGGACTAGTCAAGTAAAAGAGTCCAAAATTAACATGCTTATGTCCACACTTGAGTCATTTAAATTATTGCCAAATGAGTCTATCGTTGATATGGATCTACGTTTCACTAACATTTACAATTCTCTTGAGTCTCTTGGCAAAGCTTTCTCTATGCAGGAAAAGGTCCAAAAAGTATTACGAAGCTTACCATCCGAATGGGACCCTAAAGTGACGGCTACAGAGGAGAGCATAGAAACCAAATCAATTAAAATGGTGGAACTAATTGGATCACTTAAGGTATATAAGAATAAACTCACTATAAGGAAATCGGAATCATCATCAAAATAGGGTAAGACTATTGCCTTTAAATCAAATGAATACGTCTCGACTTCTTCCGATCACGTAGATGATAGTGATTCTGAATCAGACAACGATGACTTAATTCTATTGGCTAAAGGCTTGAGAAAATTCATGAGAACGTCATTTAAGAACAAACCTAAGGCTACTTCCACTAAAAGAAATAAGAATAGGACAAATGACAAGGACGTTAAATGCTACGAATGCTGTAAACTTGGACATTTATCATATGACTGTCCTAATAAGGACAAGCAAACAAATAAACACCTTGACAAGGACCGGAACAAAAATATGTTGAGAAATATGTTTGGATAATTTTCAAAGTCATGATTTTAAGTGGTGAATACCTAAAAATGTCACACATGGTGTTATATGTGATTAAAAGTTGAAAAAGTTGAAAAAGTTGAAATTGATCTCTAAACTTGAGACACATCGATCGATCGATGTACACATCGATATACATCGAACCCTCACTTCGATCGATCGATGTCTAGGGTTTTTAGAAATAATTTTCTAAAATGTGTTAAAATGATTGTTTTCATTTGTACATGATTTATACATGTTCATTATGTGCTTATTATGTGTTTTTGGTGATTATTATTATCCTGTGACTAACATGCCTTGGAAGTTTCTACAACTTACCAAAAAGGGCAAAATTGGTATTTTGAGTTTTGTAGGAACATGATATGGTGGAAATATTTCAAGAGCATATTCTTATACTATTTATCATGACAAAGTTGATATCATGATTATTTATGACCATCCGGGACATTTCTGGAGTTTTCTCACACCAGGGGTATTTTGGTAATTTTACTCCCGAGGGTATTTTTGGTATTTTCACTCAAGGAATCTCTTGAGCATATTATTATCTTCATTTTGGAGCTGTGTTATTGTTAGTTTGAAGATTATATGGTGATCTTATATATTATTCTCTCAACCGATGATATTATTGACTATAGCTGGATATGTGACGATTTGAGATGTCACATTCTATTTTTTGTTGAAGACCCTCTTATATATGTTATAAGAGAATATTTATCATCATTATTCAGAGATATTAAAGGTGTCAAAGGTGTGGAAATGTTCTTGACATATAAGAAGAAATATTGGGGAATTTCGGTGTTACACGTTGACATAATCTTGTCAAGTGTTATCTATTTATTTCTTCTTCAAAAATCTGAGTTGCTACACTTATATATATGTGTAAAAACGTGATTTATAAGGTGGATATGATGTGGAGTTCATTTTGTGAGTTGGAGACAAGTGGACCAACCAAAAAGGAGCTAGTTGGCAAAAATGCCAACTTGGATATTTCAAAAATATACCCAACGGTTATGTGCTTTTCTTGGGTATTTTCAGCAGATTTTTGGAAGTCAAATGGAGCTCTCACATGCCCTATTGTTGTGCTTGGAGTTGAGGATAATTTGGTGGTATTATCCTTTCTTATTTTATTAAAGAAAAACAAAATTATTTTTGGAAAATCCATAAGTAGCCAACGGCTACTTCATCACAAAATGGAGCTGAATTTTTGATTTGAAATGGTCTTCTCCCACATGCCTATTCTCAAGCTAGAAGTTGAGGTATTCTTGAGGATTATCTTCTCTTTTTATCTACATTTTGCAAAGGATAAATGAGACTTGCCAAGGTGTAAAAATTCGGCCAACATGACATTGCCAAGGTGGACCAATCATTGTGTTTTATTTTGCCAAGTGTACAAAGCCAACCAATGATAAGAAGACATTTGGAGTTGATGATGAAGATGATGACACATTGGCATTCTTATCTTCAAGGCTCATCTCACACTATAAATAGAGGCATTGGTGAAGAAGATGGAACACTCTTGAAGCTCACAAGCATTCTATAGATTTCATATTCATCTTCTTGTTCTTGTTGTTGTATTTTATTGTAGCAAAGGTGTTCTTGATATTTTTGTTGTGCTACAAGCCTCTTGAGCTTCATTTGTAAGATTGATTAGCCATCTTTATAAGGATACATCAATAGGTGTTAGAGGAGTTGCAACTAAGTGTTGCTTAGAAGGTGATTATCCAAGTCTTGAATAGGGTTGGTGTATAACCCAAGGATCAAGCTTGGCTCTTGTTGTAAGGTGCTCATTTCATAGTGAAATCCAAGGAAAGGTGTTCCTTGGGACTGGAGTAGGTCACATTGACCGAACCAGGATAAATCCTCGGTGTTCTTCTCTTGTTTCTTTATTTCTGTTTTCTGCCCGTTTTTGACTGCAGTTTTCACTCAACTTCACGCAATTTGAAAAAATAGCTAAACATTTTCAAAATTCATGATTTTTGGTGGAGTTATACTTCAGACTGTTAGCTTTCATTTGCAACAAGAATCACTTGATTTGAGCAAGGGAAAGTTAGTCTTTCAGTCTTTGCAAGATAACTGCTCCAATCTGGCTGCAATCTGACCAGTTTTGAGAAAACTTAAATTCTGTATTTTTCAAGAATTGTTTAAGGTCAGGGCCTTTTGGAAACTTCATCTACACATCCTAAGGAGTGTTTTGATATAAAGATCAACCTGTTTGGTTGAGTATTCAAAGAGAAACACTATTTGCAAAATCAGCAACATTCTGTCCAATTCTGTCCAGATTGACCATCTGAATCTTTTTATTTGTTTGAAGGGTCAAACAATCTTCTTTTTGTCTGATTTTTGGACAGAGTCTTGTTAACTCATTGAAGTTCAATTCTGGAAAGTTTCATAATTTTTGGAGTTGTGTAAAATTATTTGTGAATTTTTGAAAAACGGGTTCTGAATCTGAGGTGGTCTCAGATTCTGTTTTCAAAGGGGATTTTAACAAAGGGTTGTAGTGTAATTTCCGCTAACCACTATTCACCCCCCCTCTAGTGGTGTTTATTGCAGGTGCACGGTCCAACATTTGGTATCAGAGCCAGACCAACACCACTCAAAAGAAGCAAGATTCAACACCGTACGAACAATACAAGGCCAAGAAACAACAATTCATAATATACTGCTTGTCTCAAATCAAAGGTACATACTATGGCTATTGTTTCTCACAAAGGTGAGTTGGAAGGTATGTCCACACAACGCCCTCCTCTTTTTGATGGCAATAATTTTGTTCATTGGAAACTAAGAATGAGGCTATTCTTAATGGCTACAGACATCGATTTATGGTCTATAGTTGAAGATGGGCCGTACATTCCAATGAAAGTTGTACAAGTTAGTGGAGTAACTCAAGAGGTTGAAAAATATAAAAGTGAATGGTCATCAGATGATAAAAAGAAAATGTCCATGAATGCTAAAGCTATGCAATTACTTTTGAATGGACTTACAACTTCTGAAGCAGGATATGTGTCAAATTGCACAAGTGCACACGACATGTGGAAATCACTTGTATTAAAGCATGAAGGTACTAGTGGTGTTAAAGAGTCAAAAATAAACATGCTTATGACTGAATTAGAGACTTTCAAAATGTTGCCAAACGAATCCATAACATCTATGGATTTGAGGATTACTAATATTTTCAATGCCCTTGAAGCTTTAGGGAAGTCATTTTCGAACAATGAAAAGGTTCAAAAGGTGCTACGAAGTCTCCCTGCTGAATGGGATCCAAAGGTGACTGCAATCGAGGAGACAAAGTCAATCACCAAGATGGATGAATTGATCGGGTCTCTTAAAGTCTATGAGGTAAAACTGAACCAACGAAAGTCTGAATCGTCTAAGTCATCCAGTAAGTCAATAGCCTTCAAAACAACTGAAACACATGCTAATAACGATGATAGTAATAGTGATACTGAATTAGACGATGACTTGATATTGATTGCTAGAAAACTTAGAAAGTTTTTCAAACGCACAAATAGGAATAGACAACATAATTCTTCTTCTTCTTCTTTTTCTCAATCTAAGAAAAATAACACAAACAAATGGTATAATAAAGAATTAAAGTGTTATGAATGCGGTCAAAAAGGACATATTTCATACGATTGTCCAACAAAGAAAAATAATAATAAAAACAACAATAATAAACAAGCCAAGGACAAGGAAGCTCAAACGTCAAAGACAAAGGAGTCTAAGGCAAGAAAAGGGAAACGAGCAATGAAGGTGAGCACATGGAGCGACTCATCCGACTCAGAATCCGAAACTGAGGAAGCTCAAGTGTGCTTCGTATCCAACGAGGTATGTTCTTCTTCTGATAGTG
Organism: Eustoma russellianum; assembly: GCA_036186865.1. Taxonomy (NCBI): domain Eukaryota; kingdom Viridiplantae; phylum Streptophyta; class Magnoliopsida; order Gentianales; family Gentianaceae; genus Eustoma; species Eustoma russellianum. The sequence continues at coordinate 36,230,004 of AP025044.1, forward strand.
ATTCTGATAGTGACATGACATTTGATGAAATGTATGAAGAATTCCTACAAATGCATGCTCACTGTAAGAGGCTCTCTAAAGAAAAGGAGAAACTAGTTGAAGAAAATGACAAGTTGAAGACGTCCAACTTGGAATTTTCCGATCAACTAGAATCTCTTAAACAAGAGTCTACTAATACTCTTGATTCTTTAGAGAACAAAATTGAATCATATAGGAAAGATGAACAAAAGTTACAAATGGAAAATAAAATGTTAAAATCCAAGTTAGAAAGTTGTGAAAATGAAATAGTGCAACTTAAGTCTTCTAAATTTACCTTAGAAAAAATGATAGAACAATTTAAATCTGGTGCAAACATGTTAGACACACTCATCTCTTCACAAAAGTATGAAAATGATAAAACCGGCTTAGGCTATAAAGAAGAAAATGAAAAAGTGAATAAAAAGACTAAGTTTGTTTCATCTAGTACAAAGTTGCCATATAATACAATAAAATCAACTTTGCCTGCTACATCTTCTTCTACACCTTCTTCTACTAATATCAAGGCAAAAATGCAACATACACCCATAATAGCACACACGCATAAACATACATCTAGGCCAAACTTTGCATCTAGACAACCTAGAAACTATGCCTACATGTATACAAATGCATCTAGATCGAATAAAATGCATACAACTTATTATGAACCTAAGTATAGGCAACACTCTTATAAGTCTTATAGAAATGCCTATGAACACACTTATACTGCGCCATATAAGAAACAAATTCACATGCCTTATATACATCATAAATCTCGGCCATTCTATAACAATTATCAACCACGGCGCAACATGTATAACAATGCATCTTCACTTATGAGGAATAATCATCTATATGCTTATCCTTCTTATTTTAACCATGCTAAAAATATGCCTAAAAGGTATGTTCAAGTTTGGATACCTAAGGGTTATCTAAACAAGAATAATGCCCCTAACATTCAAGGACCCAAATAAAGGGTACCTAAAACTTTGTCTCCATTGTAGGATAAACGCAAGGAATGCAAGAAGGAGGCAAAGTCAAAGAATCTGAAAACCAAATGGTTTTTAGATAGTGGATGTTCGAGGCATATGACGGGCAACCCCAAACTATTCACGGAACTTGAACATATTTATGGTGGAAAGGTGACATTCGGTGACAACAACAAAGGAAAAGTTGTTGGAAGAGGAACAATCGGGGACCCTAACACATTTCAAATACGAAATGTGTTATTAGTAAGCAATCTATCCTATAATTTACTTAGTATTTCTCAACTTATAGATTGTGGTTATAATGTCTCATTTCTTCCCAATTCTTGTGATATAATAAATGAAAAAGGAGAAATAGTATTAAAAGGAAATAGAGATGGAAATATTTATACTCTTACCTTAGATAACATGTTAGATGCTAAGGTTAAATGTCTAATATCACATGACTTAGATGTAAATTTATGGCATAGAAGATTAGGTCATATAGGAATTTCAACTATTAAGAAATTGTCTAAGAAGAATCTAATTAGAGGAATGCCTAAGTTAGACTTAGATAATTTTCAAATGTGTGAAACATGTATTAAGAGAAAACACATTAAAGAAACGTTAAAACAGAAACATGAAGTGAGTACTAGTCATGTACTAGAATTGCTTCACTTAGACTTATTTGGTCCAAGTAGGACAAGAAGTCTGGGTGGACACTACTATGTGTGTGTCATAGTAGATGATTACTCACGCTACACATGGACATTGTTCTTAACACACAAAGATGATGCTCCATTAGCAATCGAAACCCTTATCAAGCAACTTGAAAACATTTATGAAGAAAATGTCAAAAGAATTAGAAGTGATAGAGGTGGAGAATTTAAAAACAAAGATGTAATCAAATTTTGTGAATTATATGGAATTAAACATGAATTCTCACCACCTAGAACACCACAACTCAATGGAGTTGTTGAACGTAAAAATAGAACGATTCAAGAAGTTGCTAGGACAATGCTTTGTGAAAATAAACTACCTAAATATTTATGGGCTGAAGCTGTTAGTTGTGCATGCTATATTATAAATAGGCTAACTATTAGAAAGAAATTAAATAAAACGCCTTATGAATTGCTAAACAATAGACAACCTAAAATAGATTATCTTAAAGTATTTGGATGTAAATGTTTTGTGCTAAACACTAAGGATAATCTAGATAAATTTGAACAAAAGTCTATTGAATGTATATTTGTTGGATATTCAACTAACTCAAGAGCATATAGGTGTTATAATACTGCATCTAGAAAAATAATTGAATCCATACATGTGAAATTCAATGAAAATGCATGCTTTGAAGTTAGTGATAAACATCAACATAAACAAGAAACAAATGTTGAAAATATGTTTGATGATGAAGTATTACTTGAGCCTGTACTTGATCATCTAGAACCAACTCCCCCTGAACAAGACATGCATGAACCCTTAGATGAAATGAATCAAGAAAATTTGCAATTGGAAGATGATACAACTAATGATCCAATTACATATGATAACATTCACACTAATGAAACTTTTGAACAAGATGAGGGTGAACCTAGTCAATCTAGGAATTGGTGGCACCCTAGAGAATTAATCATTGGGGATCCAAGTGTTGGGGTTAGAACACGTAGAAACATAAGTCAACTTGAAGGACATAGCTTAGTCTCACACATAGAACCTAAGAATGTTAAGGAAGCCTTAGGTGACATATCATGGATAGATGCTATGCATGAGGAATTAAATCAATTCACAAGGAACAACGTATGGGACTTAGTACCTAAACCTGAAGACAAGTCTATCATAGGAACTAAATGGGTCTTTAGGAATAAAATGGATGAACAAGGAAATATTACAAGAAATAAGGCTAGACTAGTCGCACAAGGTTATAATCAACAAGAAGGAATAGATTATGAGGAAACCTTTGCACCCGTTGCACGACTAGAAGCAATTAGATTGTTACTTGCGATTGCAAGTCTAAGTAACATTAAACTCTTCCAAATGGATGTCAAGAGTGCATTCTTAAATGGATACATCCAAGAAGAAGTGTTTGTCAAACAACCCCCTGGATTTGAAGATCCAAAGAATCCTAACCATGTTTACAAGCTTAAGAAAGCTTTATATGGTTTGAAACAAGCTCCAAGAGCTTGGTATGATAGATTTGCAAACTTTCTTATTGCGAATAATTATGAAAGGGGAACCATAGACAACACATTATTCCTAAGAAGAAAAGGTAATGATTTGTTAATAGTTCAAATATACGTAGACGATATTTTCTTTGGTTCAACTAACCCTACCTTAGTAAAAGACTTCGAAGAATGTATGAAGTCAGAGTTTGAAATGTCAATGGTAGGAGAGTTGAATTATTTCTTAGGACTCCAAATCAAACAAACCCCTCAAGGAATTCACATTAGCCAACTTAAGTATGTCAATGATATGATTAAGAAGTTTGGCTTTGAAGATTTGAAACCTACAACTACCCCCATGAGTGTTAGTACCAAACTCGATAAGGATGAAAATGGTAAACCTTTTGATGACACACTCTATAGGTCTATGATTGGCTCATTGTTATACTTAACTGCATCAAGACCTGATATCATGTTTAGTGTGTGTATGTGTGCTAGGTTTCAATCTTGTCCTAAGGTATCACATTACAATGCAGTGAAAAAGATATTTAGATATCTTAAGCATACACCTCACTTAGGACTATGGTATGATAAAAATGCTAAGTTGGAATTACACGCATATAGTGATGCTGATTATGGTGGTTGCAAGTTAGATAGAAAATCCACTAGCGGCACATGTCAATTCATAGGAACCAATTTGATCTCTTGGTTTGCTAAAAAGCAAGCTAGTGTAGCTCTTTCTACCACTGAAGCCGAGTATATTGCTTTGAGTTTATGTACTACCCAAATACTTTGGCTTAAACAGCAACTTAGTGATTTTGGCATTAAAATGAAAAAGATTCTAATTTTCTGCGATAGCACAAGTGCAATCAATCTTTCCCGGAATCCGGTGCTTCATTCTAAGGCCAAACACATTGAGGTGCGATACCACTTTCTTCGCGATCATGTTCAAACTGAGGACATAGTGATAAACCATATAAGAACTGATCACCAAATCGCCGATATCTTTACCAAACCCCTTAATCAAGCCACGTTTGAAAACTTACGAGCCAAGTTAGGTATGATGACTTACGATACCATTGTATAGTTCTATCTTTTGCATGATTTGCAAAATAAAGGGGGAGATAGCATAAGCACATGATTTTAGATTTTAGTTGCTAAGTCATCATTTGGTATGAAATGATAAGTTTCAAATATAAGTTAAGAGTTAAGTATAGGTTAAGGGGGAGAGTATGAGTTGAGGGGGAGCAACATACTATTTAAAAGTTGAAAACATTTGGTTAAACTTTTTAAATTTTTGGTTATAAGTTGTGACATTAAAATCATGTTAGGTTGTTTTGAAAATCATCCAAAAGGGGGAGAATGTTGAGAAATATGTTTGGATAATTTTCAAAGTCATGATTTTAAGTGGTGAATACCTAAAAATGTCACACATGGTGTTATATGTGATTAAAAGTTGAAAAAGTTGAAAAAGTTGAAATTGATCTCTAAACTTGAGACACATCGATCGATCGATGTACACATCGATATACATCGAACCCTCACTTCGATCGATCGATGTCTAGGGTTTTTAGAAATAATTTTCTAAAATGTGTTAAAATGATTGTTTTCATTTGTACATGATTTATACATGTTCATTATGTGCTTATTATGTGTTTTTGGTGATTATTATTATCCTGTGACTAACATGCCTTGGAAGTTTCTACAACTTACCAAAAAGGGCAAAATTGGTATTTTGAGTTTTGTAGGAACATGATATGGTGGAAATATTTCAAGAGCATATTCTTATACTATTTATCATGACAAAGTTGATATCATGATTATTTATGACCATCCGGGACATTTCTGGAGTTTTCTCACACCAGGGGTATTTTGGTAATTTTACTCCCGAGGGTATTTTTGGTATTTTCACTCAAGGAATCTCTTGAGCATATTATTATCTTCATTTTGGAGCTGTGTTATTGTTAGTTTGAAGATTATATGGTGATCTTATATATTATTCTCTCAACCGATGATATTATTGACTATAGCTGGATATGTGACGATTTGAGATGTCACATTCTATTTTTTGTTGAAGACCCTCTTATATATGTTATAAGAGAATATTTATCATCATTATTCAGAGATATTAAAGGTGTCAAAGGTGTGGAAATGTTCTTGACATATAAGAAGAAATATTGGGGAATTTCGGTGTTACACGTTGACATAATCTTGTCAAGTGTTATCTATTTATTTCTTCTTCAAAAATCTGAGTTGCTACACTTATATATATGTGGAAAAACGTGATTTATAAGGTGGATATGATGTGGAGTTCATTTTGTGAGTTGGAGACAAGTGGACCAACCAAAAAGGAGCTAGTTGGCAAAAATGCCAACTTGGATATTTCAAAAATATACCCAACGGTTATGTGCTTTTCTTGGGTATTTTCAGCAGATTTTTGGAAGTCAAATGGAGCTCTCACATGCCCTATTGTTGTGCTTGGAGTTGAGGATAATTTGGTGGTATTATCCTTTCTTATTTTATTAAAGAAAAACAAAATTATTTTTGGAAAATCCATAAGTAGCCAACGGCTACTTCATCACAAAATGGAGCTGAATTTTTGATTTGAAATGGTCTTCTCCCACATGCCTATTCTCAAGCTAGAAGTTGAGGTATTCTTGAGGATTATCTTCTCTTTTTATCTACATTTTGCAAAGGATAAATGAGACTTGCCAAGGTGTAAAAATTCGGCCAACATGACATTGTCAAGGTGGACCAATCATTGTGTTTTATTTTGCCAAGTGTACAAAGCCAACCAATGATGAGAAGACATTTGGAGTTGATGATGAAGATGATGACACATTGGCATTCTTATCTTCAAGGCTCATCTCACACTATAAATAGAGGCATTGGTGAAGAAGATGGAACACACTTGAAGCTCACAAGCATTCTATAGATTTCATATTCATCTTCTTGTTCTTGTTGTTGTATTTTGTTGTAGCAAAGGTGTTCTTGATATTTTTGTTGTGCTACAAGCCTCTTGAGCTTCATTTGTAAGATTGATTAGCCATCTTTATAAGGCTACATCAATAGGTGTTAGAGGAGTTGCAACTAAGTGTTGCTTAGAAGGTGATTATCCAAGTCTTGAATAGGGTTGGTGTATAACCCAAGGATCAAGCTTGGCTCTTGTTGTAAGGTGCTCATTTCATAGTGAAATCCAAGGAAAGGTGTTCCTTGGGACTGGAGTAGGTCACATTGACCGAACCAGGATAAATCCTCGGTGTTCTTCTCTTGTTTCTTTATTTCTGTTTTCTGCCCGTTTTTGACTGCAGTTTTCACTCAACTTCACGCAATTTGAAAAAATAGCTAAACATTTTCAAAATTCATGATTTTTGGTGGAGTTATACTTCAGACTGTTAGCTTTCATTTGCAACAAGAATCACTTGATTTGAGCAAGGGAAAGTTAGTCTTTCAGTCTTTGCAAGATAACTGCTCCAATCTGGCTGCAATCTGACCAGTTTTGAGAAAACTTAAATTCTGTATTTTTCAAGAATTGTTTAAGGTCAGGGCCTTTTGGAAACTTCATCTAAACATCCTAAGGAGTGTTTTGATATAAAGATCAACCTGTTTGGTTGAGTATTCAAAGAGAAACACTATTTGCAAAATCAGCAACATTCTGTCCAATTCTGTCCAGATTGACCATCTGAATCTTTTTATTTGTTTGAAGGGTCAAACAATCTTCTTTTTGTCTGATTTTTGGACAGAGTCTTGTTAACTCATTGAAGTTCAATTCTGGAAAGTTTCATAATTTTTGGAGTTGTGTACAATTATTTGTGAATTTTTGAAAAACGGGTTCTGAATCTGAGGTGGTCTCAGATTCTGTTTTCAAAGGGGATTTTAACAAAGTGTTGTAGTGTAATTTCCGCTAACCACTATTCACCCCCCCCTCTAGTGGTGTTTATTGCAGGTGCACGGTCCAACAAAATAGACTCGTCTTAGAACTTAGGCAAAGGAAAAGAGCTCTCAAGGCCTCCACTTGGAGTGACACATCTGATTCTGAGACTGATACAGAAGAGGAGACTGCACAAGTATGCTTTGTATCCAAAGCATCAAACGAGGTATCTTTTGACTCTGATTCTGACTCTGAGCCTTAATATGATGATCTTTTTCGTCAGTATTTAGAACTGCATAAATTTACTAAGACTCTCGCGAAAGAAAAGAAGCGATTAATTGAAGACAAGAAGCTGTTAGAATCTTCTAACACGAATCTTGTTGCTCAATTAAAGATTCAAAAGAAGAGTCGTCATGCATCATAAATGCATTAAAATCAGAGGTCACATCATTGACAACACATAACAATGAAATGAAATCCGAGATTTCAAATTTGAATCAAGGAATACGGACTTAAAGAAAAAGATGAAACAGTTTGATACGGGATCTAACATGCTAGATCGCATTATTTTATCACAAAAACCATAATAGTGATAAAACCAGATTAGGATACATTGAGACAAATGAAGTATCCATTAAACCAACCAAATTTGTCTTGTCTAAGAAAGTAGACACACCAAAAGCAAACACGGCGTCTAAGATGACGCAAAGACCCCCTCTCCCCTCATCTCGTCATACTCCTTCTTCATATCATGCAAAATATAATTATGTGCCATATAGATATGAGAAGGAACAAGTGATGCATACACGACATTCATTCCATCCATCTAGATCACGCACTATGCACACCAACACGAGGACATATCAAAAACGAACACCATATGATGCGCATAGAGGAGTTCTCGGCCAAAGGCCTAAAGTCCACTCACCACATGTCTATTACATCGCTCCTTCATCTACATTCTTACCATTTGCTAGACCGAGAAAGATCACCTAAGTATGGGTACCGAAAGGTACTTTTACTAAGAGGTGAATAACTAACTCTCAAGGACCCAAAATTAAAAGGGTACCTAAATCATTCTCGTACATCAATCAAGTGGTTCCTTGACAGTGGTTGCTCGAGGCACATGACGGGTGATCCGAGCTTGTTCACAAAGTTGAGGAAGGTCACAAAAGGCGGATCCGTGACCTTTGGAGACAATAATGAAGGAAGGATCATTGGAAAAGGTACAATCGGAAGCCCAAGCACCCTTCAAATCTCCAACGTCTTTTTGGTAAGCAACTTATCCTATAATCTTCTTAGCATCTCACAATTTATTGACAACGGTTTTGATGTGTGTTTTACTCATCCATATTGTAATATAATAAATAAAAATGGAGAAGTAGTGTTAAAAGGAAAAATGGAAGGAAACATTTTTACGCTTTCTATGGATGACATGTTAGACGCTAAGGTTAAGTGTTTCATGTCAAATGAACCTAACGTTAACTTGTGGCATAGACGTTTAGGACACATCGACATTTATACACTTGAAAAGCTCCAACGAAAGAACCTAATACGAGGATTGCCTAAACTTGATTTAGACAACTTTTAGTTGTGTGAATCTTGCATTAAAGGCAAACAAACACGCGAGTCACTTAAACCAAAAAATGAAATAAGCACGACTAGAGTTTTAGAATTATTACACATTTATTTGTTTGGTCCTAGTCGCACTACGAGTCTCGGTGGACGCCATTATGCATGTGTGATTGTTAATGATTTTTTTCGTTATACTTGGACTTTGTTTCTTGCACATAAAGATGATAGTGCCATTGAGATTGCGAAACTAATAAAACAACTTGAAAATCAATATGGTTTCAATGTGAAAAGGATTAGAAGCGATAGAGGCAGTGAATTTAAAAACAAGGACATGATTGTATTTTGCGAAGAAAAAGGAATCAAACAAGAGTTTTCACCTCCTATAACTCCACAACTAAATGGAGTAGTAGAAAGAAAGAATAGGACACTACAAGAGATCGCTAGAACCATGTTATGTGAAAATAAATTGCCTAGATTTTTGTGGGCGGAAGCCGTAAATTGTGTATGCTATATAGTTAATCGATTGTCTATTAGGAAGAAAATAAATAAAACACCTTATGAGATATTAAATGATCGCATGCCTAAAATTGATTACTTTCGTTTGTTTGGTTGCAAATGCTTTGTTTTAAATACAAAAGATAATTTAGATAAGTTTGAATATAAATCAATTGAATGCATCTTTGTTGGGTATTCTGTGAATTCAAAAGCATATAGATGTTATGATCCTATCACAAGGCAAATTCTAGAATCCATTCATGTGAAGTTTAATGAATTTGGTGAGATTGATAAAGATAGAGAATATGATGATGATTTTGAATTAAAACCCGTGTTGAATGATGCTGATGGCACGCATGATACGCATGATATACTAGAAATGCATGATCACTTAGAAATGCATGAGAACGTAGAAAATAATCAACCAAGATGGCACAGAGATCACCCACACGATCTCATTATAGGCGATATCACTCACGGTGTGCGACCACGTAGAAGAATAAATGCGGATGAAATAAATCAACTTCATGCCATGATATCCGAAATCGAACCTAAAAATGTGTTTGATGTTTTGAGTGATTCTTCTTGGATTGATGCTATACATGACGAACTTAATCAATTTGTAAGAAATGATGTATGAGATTTAGTGCCACGACCACAAGATAATACTATAATAGGCACAAAGTGGGTGTTTAGAAATAAAATAAACGAAGAAGGAAAAATTGTTAGAAACAAAGCTAGACTTATAGCACAATGATATAACCAAGAAGAAGGAATAGACTATGATGAAACATTTGCACCGGTAGCACGTTTATAAGCCATACGACTTTTACTTGCTATTGCTTGCATGAAAGGTTTTAAACTTTATCAAATGGACGTGAAAAGTGCATTCTTAAATGGATTTATACAAGAAGAAGTATACGTGAAACAACCACCAGGTTTTGAAGATTTGAAACACCCCGATCACGTGTACAAACTAAAGAAGGCACTATATGGTTTAAAGCAAGCACCTAGAGCATGATATGATCGTTTTGCTACTTTTCTATTAGAAAATGGTTTTAAAAGAGGCACTATAGATAGTACTCTATTTTTAAAACAAGATAAATCGGATTTACTAATCATTCAAATCTATGTTTATGACATCATTTTGGCTCCACCTCTCATAAACTTGTTGAAGATTTTGAAACTTGCATGAAATCCGAATTTGAAATGTCTATGGTTGGTGAATTAAATTACTTTCTTGGCTTGCAGATTAAACAAACGGGTAAAGGTATATATAAAAGCCAAGTTAAATATATAAATGACATGATTACAAAGTTCAACTTTGAGAATTTGAAACCGTCCCCCACCTCTATGAGTGTCACCACTAAATTAGATAAAGATGAATATGGTAAAGGTTTTGATAATGCTTTGTATAGGTCTATGATTGGCTCTTTGCTCTATCTTACTGCTAATAAACCTGATATCATGTTCAGTGTATGTATGTGTGCACATTTTCAAAGTCAACCAAAAGTATCTCATTATAATGCTGTGAAAAGAATATTTCGCTATATTAAGCACACACCCACCTTAGGCATTTGGTATGATAAAGATTGTGAATTTAACTTGCATGCCTATACTGACGCAGATTATGGTGGATGTAAAATAGATAGGAAAAGCACGAGTGACACTTGTCAATTTATAGGAAATTCACTTATTTCATGGTTTTCTAAAAAGCAAGCAAGCGTAGCCTTATCCACCACTGAAGCTGAATACATGGCACTTAGTCTTTGTTGCACACAATTGCTATGGTTAAAAAAACAACTCTCTGACTTTGGGATTACGGTAAATCAGAGTCCTATATATTGTGATAGTATGAGCACCATCAACTTATCTAAGAACCCCGTTCTACATTCTAAGGAAAAGCATATAGAAGTCCGCTATCACTTCCTATGTGATCACGTAAACAATGGTGATATTATCATAGATCATGTGCGCACAGAGGCACAAGTAGCAGATATTTTCACTAGGCACTAAATCAGGCCACGTATGAAAATCTTTGATCTAAATTAGGCATGATTTCTGCTGATTTGATTTGATTTTCTTTCCATATTTACATGCATTTTTTATTGTCTTTTCAAAATAAAGGGGGACAGAATGTATGATTTAAGGGGGAGAGAGATTAATTGCACAAATCAAGGGGGAAGAAAATTTGAAATTTGAAATTTGAAATTCAAAATTTGAATTTGTGCATGATTGGAGGGGGAGCGACAAAATTTAAATCATGAACTTAGGTTATTTTGTAATTATACCATGTGTGTATAATTATTGTGCACTATTTTACAAAGTTTACAAAAATGAAATTCAGCACATGCTCAAGCCTCATACACGCCTAGCTTAGCCTTGTTGGAGCATATGTGGAGCTTTGTTGCAACCATCTTCTCCTTCTACACTTCTTTCTTTCTTCTCTCTCAAAGCCTATTGTATTCATATTCATACATCTTGATTAGGCTTCATCTAAACCACCATATACTCTATATTGTTGTAAAAGATTGATCAAGGTGTGATCAATCTTGCATCCGCTAGGTGGTGGAGTTCGTGATCGTTGTAGTCACTTACAAGGTTTGTAAAGGGTTGCAGTTGGTGTGTAACTCCATCAACCCTGTGTGGTAAGGTGTTATTTGTGTTTTGTGATTAGTGATAACCGAGGAAGGTGTCCTCGAAGACTGGAGTAGGTTGATTTAACCGAACCAGTATAAAATTCCTTGTGTCATCTACTTTTCAGCACTTACTTTCAGTTTCCAGCATAGTGCATCATTTTTATCACGTTTTTAAAAGTAGTAAACGAACTTCAAAAATCACGAAAATTTCAGAAAACATAGCCACACGTCTTAAGGTTCATTTGGCGCAAGTATCAACCCTTTTGGACAAGTATAAGTCATCCAAACATCAAACGTTCTGAGACTAGTGCAGTCTGATTTTCAGGCTTGCAAAGGTTGAGACTTTGAACATATTTGACTAACTTCGCGAAAGAATTTTTCAAAACTGTTTCAACCCAATTAAATACACCTAATAAGGGGTTAATCATTAAATTTTTAGAGCATTTGAAGTCACGGTTTAATTGGAATTAATTTTTCAAATCAGACTACCGTTTCTGGCAGATTTGCGCAATCTGACCACCAACGATTTTTAAAGGGGTTAAAGGTTGAATTGTGATCTGAAATTTTTAGGAGATACTCAGAATATCTGAGACTAAGATCTCTCCAAATTTCAGAATTTTTAAAGACATGTAACCTAGTTTTCAAAACGTTTCAAAACAGGTCCTGAAAACAGAAACTATTTTCAGAAGTTGGGTTTTTGGTCTAAAACAATTTTAAAAACCACATTTTCCGCACCCACTATTCAACCCCCCCCTTCTAGTGGCGCCTTGAAGATCCTACAGATAGACGAAAGAACGGGGCAGAACAGGGAGGAGCAACCGTAGTAGCAGTAACTACAAAGAGCAACGCAGGAAGAGAGGAAGCGGATTCCTCAACGACGGCGGCAGGTATTAGGGTGAAGGGAGAATTAAACCCTTCACCCCTTTTTATTCCCCTAAAAGACGGTTATGCCCCTGCTCTGTATTATAATCTTGAGGCTAATTCTGGAATTTCAGGTGACTTAGCCAACCAACCCATTAAACCTACCTACTCAACTACCGCCACCCATATTAATTCGGCCGAACCACACATTAAACCAGACCAGCCCCCAATCTCTCAATCCAACCGGTTACTCAACCCAAACCCAAACGCATTAACCCAACCTACAGTTTCCATAGCCAACACAACCAAATGCCATTTTACAAGTCAACTTCCACACCATAAATCCACCCATTGGATACTTGATAGTGGGGCTACGGACACCATGTCAAATGATGCCCGTGACATCACTTTGCCCACAACCCCACATAAAACTCATGTCACCACTGCCAATGGCAACATAATCCCTGTACACAATGGGGGTTCAACACAAATTAACCCCAAACTCCACATATCATAATGTTTATATGTTCCTGCCCTGTCATCAAAATTACTATCTGTCAGTCAAGCAACAAGAGAATTAAACTGCCGAGTACTAATATATCCTACCCATTGTCTTTTGCAGGACCTCCGCACGAGGAAAATCATTGGTCATGGTACTGAGCGCGGTGGCCTGTATTATGTGGACGCGGTGGTACAACATGGACATTTTAATCTAGCCACCGGAACGTCCCAAGAGACACTCTGGTTATGGCACCGTCGACTAGGTCATCCATCCTTCAGTTACCTTAAACATTTATTTCCCGACTTGTTTACTTCTTGATCTAATAATTTTCACTGTGAGACATATATTCGTGCCAAACAGACCAGATCATCTTTTCAGTCTAATAATATCAGAGCAAGCCAGATGTTTGCGCTTGTTCACTCGGATGTTTGGGGTCCCTCTCCCTGTCCCACTACCCCAGGGTTCAGTACTTTGTGCTATTTATTGACGAGTTTTCACGAATGACGTGGATTTATTTCCTTAAACATAAGTCTGAGGTATTTTCTAAATTTGTTGAGTTTTACCATATGGTTCAAACCTAATTCAACACCAAAGTCAAAGTCTTACGATCAGATAATGGGGGCGAGTATCAGTCTTCCGATCTTCGATCCTTTCTTACCACCAATGGACTACTGTACCAGACATCATATGCTCACACTCCTCAATAAAATGGGATGGTCGAACGTAAAAATCGTGTCCTCTTGGACATGGCACGAGCCATGATCATTGAGTCAAAAGTCTCTCTGAGTTACTGGCCTGAAGCAATTGCTACGGCCACGTATCTCACAAACCGACTTCCTAGTGCTACTCTTCATCATCAAACACCACTTGATATACTCTCCACTCAAACACCAATTCCTTCTATTTTAAACTTGCCACCACGAGTTTTTGGGTGCACTGTCTTTGTTCACAAACAAAACTGAAAATAAACTTGACCCTTGTGCTGAGAATTGTGTCTTTGTCGGATACGCTACACACCAAAAGGGTTATCGATGCTTTCATCCCCTGACCCATCGTCTATACATCACTATGGATTGTACCTTTGTTGAATAAGAATACTACTACCACTCTCGGTCTCAGGGGGAGACTATACCAGAGAACATCGATTGGATTATAATCTGAGTAGATCAAGGGATGTTCCAACAAGGCTAGTAGATGGCACCGTCTGTACTGCCCCTCACATCATACAAGACGCTAGCAAAGTGCCTGAGAATGATTGTCCAAGTGCGGATGTCACATCAGAGGTAAATATAGAAACCCAAGAATTAACAAACCCCCCAATCCTGTCACTACCCCTGGGTCGACTAACTCATCTGATTTTTCTGAATTACCTTTTGATTATACTAATGTGCCAGTCGAGCCACAAGAAGGAGTCAGAATTCTACCCCCTCGTGCAAACAGAGGTGTGCCACCTCGCAGATACTCCCCGGAGAGAAATTCATGAAGGACAAGATATCCAGTAGATGAACAGAGGCAAAACCCGGCAGGACAAGATCAAGCATTCTTCACAGCCTTGTGCTCCGAGAAGGTACTGAAAAACGTTCAGGAGGCTCAGAGTGTACTAGAGTGGAAACAGGCGATGGATACTGAGATGAGGGCATTGATAGACAAACAATACATGGGAAAAAGTTGTTTGCCTCCAGGAAAACGGACAGTTGGCAGTCGATGGATATTCACCATCAAGTACAAGGCTGACGGAAGCATAGAGAGATATAAAGCGCGACTTGTGGCCAAGGGATACACTCAGACCTACGGCATCGACTACTCCGAAACATTCTCTCTAGTTTCCAAAATTGATACTATTCGAGTACTATTCTCAGTTGCTGCTACAAAAGGCTGGCCCCTACGACATCTTGACGTAAAAAACACGTTTCTCCATGGAGAGTTAAGAGAAGAGGTGTACATGGATCCACCACCAGGCTTCACTCATGATTTTGGCCAGGGGGAGGTATGTAGATTATGAAAGTTGTTGTATGGATTAAAACAGTCTCCTCGAGCATGGTTTGGACGATTCACAGTAGTGATGAAGAAACATGGTTACAAGCAAAGTCATTCTGATCACACCCTGTTTATCAAAAGGAGAGGTACATTGATAACATGTTTGATTATTTATGTCGATGATATGATTATCACAGGAAATGACTCTGAAGAAATGAATCAACTTCGCCAAAATCTGTTCACCGAATTCGAAATGAAGGATCTTGGTGGACTAAAGTATTTTCTTGGAATTGAGGTACTACGGTCCAAACAAGGGATATTTATCTCTCAGAAGAAGTATGTACTTGACTTGCTTGCAGAAGTTGGTATGTTGGACTGTAAACCCAGTGACACGCCTATAGTAATAAATCACAAACTTCAGATTCATGAAGACGCCCCTGTAGCAGACCAAGGTCAGTATCAGAGGTTGGTTGGTCGATTAATTTATCTTGCTCATACTCGTCCGGATATTGCATATGCAGTTGGAGTGGTGAGTCAATTTATGCATAGTCCCTTGAAACATCACATGGACGCAGTTATCTGGATCTTGCGATATCTGAAGGGTTCCCTAAATCGTGGCATCTTGTTCAGAAATAACAAACATTTGGATCTCGAGGTATTTACTGACGCTGATTGGGCAGGTAATCCAATGATAGACGATCTACTTCAGGGTACTTTGCGCTCGTGGGGGGCAACCTAGTGACTTGGCGAAGTAAGAAACAAAAGGTTGTTGTACTATCCAGTGCTGAAGTAGAGTTCAGGGAAATTGCAAAAGGAGTTATAGAGGCACTGTGGCTAAAGAAATTGTTACAAAAGTTAGGGATTTCAGAACAAGGTCCTATGAAAGTGTACTGTGATAACACCGCAACAATAGGCATTTTTGAGAATCCAGTACAACACGACAGAACAAAACACGTGGAAGTAGATCGACATTTCATAAAAGAAAAAATAGAAGGAGGCGTTATTGAGCTACCACATGTAAGGCCTGAAGACCAACTGGCGGATATTCTCACAAAAGCTGTTGATGTCAGGAGTTTTCTAAGTTTGTTGTCCAAGTTAGGCATTGGAAACCCCACTACCCAACTTGAGGGGGAGTGTTGAATATGAGAATAATATTTTGCATACCATAAATAGAATTTACCTTGTATAGGAGATTGAGTAATCATAGGAGGATTGGTAGATGATTGTAATTAAGGTTGATTGGTAGGATTAGCATAATTGACGTGTAATCTAGGCTATAAGAACACGGTTGTATCGTGTGGAAAAGTATGAATGAAAGAGTTTTCTTCATCCAACTACATTCTTAACAAGTCGGATGTACGCAACCATATCCATGTGTTAGAAATACACAGAGGTTGTTTTCCGATGACTCATAATAAAAATTGCGTAAAGTTGTATTGATCAGCTGGTACTTCACAATGTATTCTCTCCGTCTTAAATATATTGTTCTATTTGACTTTTCAACGTTAGTTTGCTAGTAACCGTATTGACAAACTCATCTGACATTTTCAAGGCGGAAAAATATCCTAACTGTGGTTATATTTTGAAGTACATCAACTTCCATGCAGTTATTGAAAAGAATCTGAATTACTACGTATCAAAAATTTTATTTTAGTTGACTTTTCAACGGTGGACTTTTCTACCTTACACAAACTCGGAATCATCATCGCCATTGCAAATCAAACATAGTCTACCGATCTCAGATTCATAATCTGCTAGAACATTAGTGCCTACTAAGTGCAAATCATCTACGCACATCTGCAATTTAGGGTGCCAACTAGGGATCCCCATCTCAAAATAAAAGACAATTTTTATGGTAATCAATAAATAATTGTTAGATGCTCATTGACTGATGACGAACAATTAACATGTGATGGTGATAAATATGCATAACAAAGACTTCGTTCATATTAACATTTTTTTTATTGATAGACGAGTAATTTTTATGATTTAGTCATTGACCATATTAAAGTTTGGCTAATTTGCCAAACGTGAAAGGACTTGGATTGTACCATGTTGACTACAATTCATCTTTTGCAACCAAAGCAGCATTGTAAAAGTTTTACAACATGAGTAAGGTTGCAGCCTTTCCACAAAAAAAAAAAAAAAAACCTACAATGTTGTTACCAAATCTACAGAACACATGATGTTCCGTAATGGAACATTATATTTATGCCTTTTTTTCTTCTTCTCTAGTTTCCATTTTCTTTCAGTTTCTACAATTGCTCAATCAGGAAAAGAACTTGGTTTAGTGAATTAAAGCCAATTTTACTTGTCATGAAGGAGTCAATAATACAGCAAAAACTTGCAGAACATTGACCTGATGGAACCACAAACATGGCTGTAGCAAATAAGAAACCACAGTTACACAGTTTACTTAATACAAAATTTTATTAAATGAGAGAAAATGGTTAATAGAAGCCAAATAGTACAAGCATCTGGACAGTATAAGCAGTACTACTGAAATATGAAATCATAGAAAACGAACTGTCAGAAGAAACTAGCTTATTTATGGCAAATACTACACAAGTTTTTGTGTAAAAGCTATGTGAACAAAATAGACAGAGTTGGTAAAAAGTATGTGAACAAAATAAGCAAAGTTGAAACATATGCACACATTACCGTATTGTCTTAGAGGCTTCCACTATAGGGGCTCGGACGTAAGCAACCATACCCATGTGTTAGAAACATACATAGCTTGATTCCCGATGACCTATAATGAAAATTGCATCAAGTTGTATCGATCAACTGCTACTTCACAAGATAAGAAGGGCAGCCAATTTAATGAGTCATTTTGCTTTATTCCATCATATTCCAAAGTCATGAAAGTATGTGTCATTCACTCCATTGGAAATAGAACCACATTAATGTAGAAAAGAAAATAGAAATAGAGAAACTGTATCCGCTTAATGTGCCAATCAATAACTTATCGACAATGCAAATAAAAGTTTGAGGAATTTAGCATTAGGGCTGATCTTTCAGTAATATACAGGATTTACAACAAGATCTAGCAGAGTCTGGTTTCAAACATCAAAGCTTACCCATACATAGGGGTTCATATCAGAGAAGGCCTCAAGTAAAGCAAAATATGAGGCTTGCAATCACGCGACCGCCA
>AP025044.1:36292177-36305784 GCA_036186865.1 Eustoma russellianum
AGACTCTTACCTGGTGGCCTTTGATCCTCCATTACCCACAGGTAGCTCTAATGGAATTCAAGCTCCCTCCTGTGTGTATGACCAATTTCATGTTCATAGGCTTAGGGAGCTTGAGAAGGATAAGGAATTCACCATGGTGCTCAGTAAGAGGCAGGGTAAGCAGAAAAAAAGCATGAACTTGACTAAAGAATGCAGACTTGGATTGGTACTGCTGGGGATTTTGGATCTCCTTTCCTCCAATGATTATCAGCCGATGGAACATTAGGGGCTACAACAACCCACTAAGCAAAAGGGCTTAGTTAATTTTGCAAAGAAACACATGCTACACATGTTTTCTATATAGGAAACCAAGCTAAATCCTAGAGTGTTTTCTCAGCTACTGTTTTTGTTTAATGGCTGGAAACATGCTGATAATTTTGTTCATCATTCTGGAAAAAAGATCCTATTGCTCTGGGATCCTTCTTTTGTCTTTATAGATGTATTATCTTCTTCTGCATAGTCTATTTTCTGCCAAGTTAAGTGCCTTATTTTTGCTAGGATATTACATGTTTCTTTTGGAGCTAGATTACACTGGTTGTAAATTCACTTGGGAGGATTGTACCATTAAGTCTAGGTTGGATAAGGTTATGACCAATGCCCTCTTTCTGGAAAGCTTTCCCAATGCTGCTGTTACATTTCTAAACTCTGGGTGTCTTTCTGACCACTCACCTTGTACATTTCAACTGTTTCCTTCAGTGCAAGGTGCTTACTCATTTAAATTTTATAATATGTGGGCTGATCATGAGGACTTCATCTCAACTATTTCAAATTCTTAGAATGAGGATGTCTAGGGCACTGCAATGTTTATTTTATGCAGGAAGCTAAAAAGGCTTAAACACCCTCTTAAGGAACTGAACAAAAACTCTTTCTCCCACATCTCATATAGGGTGGAGAGGGCAGTCAGGGAATTAGACACTCTACTGGATTTGTGCAAGCTGCCTAATGTCTCTGATGATCTTAGGGAAAGGATTAGTCCTTAAAAGAAGATCACTTGCTTTGCTTAAGCTGAAAGGCTGTTTTTCTCTCATATTGACTAAAGGAATGTTCCTCAATCTATCTGATAGGAATTCAAAGTTTTATCATGCTATTATAAAGAGGAGCATTGCAAGAAGGAGCATCACCTCTATTCAGCTTTATGATGGTACCTTCTCCACTTCCATGGATCAAGTTAAAGATCAATCCATATCCTTCTACCACTCTCTTCTTGGATCAACAAACCAGGTATCACCCATCATGTCTTCTGTGGTTGAGGCTGGCCCTCTTCTATCAACTGAGAGCTCAAGCTCTTTAGTAGCTGTTGTAAGTGACAAGGATATCAAGGACTCCTTGCTGTACATTCCTAAGGATAAGGACCCTGGCCCTGACGGGTATACCTCCTATTTCTTCACAAAAGCTTGGAACGTTGTTGGGGCTGATGTATTAAATACAGTCCATGAATTCTTCATGAAGGGTAAAATCCTATAGCAGATCAATCACTCAATCATTACACTAATTCCTAAATCTTTTGATGTCTCCAGAGTTCATGACTATAGGCCAATATCTTGTTGCAATGTTATCTATAAAACTGTCGCCAAGATATTGGCAAAAAGGCTTTCTGAAGTGATGGTGGACTTCGTGGATAAGTCTTAAGCATGCTTCCAAAAAGGAAGGTCAATGCTTCACAATGTCTTCTTGGTTTAGGAGTTGCTTAGAGACTATTGGAAGTCAAATGCCTCTCCTAGATGCATGTTTCAAATTGATATACACAAGACATTTGACAGTATAAGCTGAGAGTTCATTGAACATGTGCTACTTGCTCTAAAATTTCCGTCAATCTTTGTTAATTGGATTATGATGTGCATAACTACTACTTCATATTCTATCTCTATAAATGATTCCCCTAATGGCTTCTTCCAAGGCAAAAAGGGACCCAGGCAAGGATGCCCTTTGTCTCCCTTTCTTTTTGTAATTGGGATTGAATGTCTATCCAGGTCCTTGAATCTATTGCAAAATGATCTAGACTTCACCTACCATCCTAAATGCAGTGAGCTAAAACTCACTCATCTTAGCTTTGCAGATGATCTTATGCTTTTCAGCAGGGGGACAACACCTCAGCCAATCTCATCTTGCGAAAACTCTCTGAATTTGGATCTTGTTATGGTTTGATGCTTAACCAGTCCAAGTCCAAGATCTTTACTGCTGGTACCAACACACAAATGCTTTGCTCGCAGATTATGCTCACTTTTACTTTAGGAACTTTGTCATTCAGGTACCTAGGTATCCCAGTTGCAGGTCATAAGCTGCAACTTGCACACTATTCTCCCTTCCTAAATAAACTGTTACAGCTGGTAAATCAGTGGAAGAAATCCCACCTTACATATGCTGGTAAGGTTACTCCTCATCAAGTCTATGTTGTAAGGCTTGTTCTGCTTCTGACTTAGTGCGCTACCAATTCCTGTCTCTGTGATGGATTCAGTAAACAAGATATGTTTGCATTTCTTATGGGGTAGTAGCAACACTGTCAACAAAAGTTCTTTGGTTTCATGGAAACATGTTTGTCTACCAAAGGAGGAAGGGGGCCTTGGTGTCCTATATCTTAAAGCTTGGAACAAGGCATTGCTGATTAGGAATCTATGGGATTTTCACTTGCAGAAAGACCTCCTATGGGTCAAATGGATCAGTGGAAGATACAAGCTACTTTCTTCTTTTTGGACTGTGAGTAAGTCATAGTTCTTCTCACCCCTGCTAAAAGCACTGCTTGACATTAGGGATCTACTTATATAAAATCAAGGTAGCATCTCTGAGTCCAAAAAGCTACTGGATTCCTGGGTATAGAATGGCAAAATAATTCCAAGTACAACCTACAACTTCTTAAGAGACAAAGGCAGCAAGGTTCCATGGCATCCAATTGTGTGGGATACTGTCATCACCCCAAAACATGGATTCATCCTCTGGTTGGCTGCTTCCGACAAGCTGAGCACCAAGGACAATCTTCCATTCCTGCAAGATCATGGCTGCTTATTCTATCCTTCATAGGAAACTGCAAGACACTTGTTCTTCAAATGACATGCTGTGAAGGGCGTCTAGACATCTCTGATTGACGGGTTAGGCCTGCCAAACGCTATTGACTATCTTCCCAGAATCATGGCTTGGGGACAAAGACGTCTAAGGAAGAAAAGCACCGTGAACAATGCTTGTAAGATAGGCATAGCTGCTGCTATATATTTTGTTTGGCAAAGTAGGAACATGGCATTATGTGAAGGAATGCCTCTAAATATAGGGGATATAGTGCACAAATCACATACACAAGTGTTTAGAGCTTTGAGTGCCTTAAAATAGCCTCAAGCTTGATAGGAATCATGGAGCTAGTCATTTAGTTCTCTGTATGTCCTTTTTTCGGCATGCTGTTGGATTGTATGGGTTGCATCCCCTATGATGCTTTGCTCTTGGTTAATACAATTTACATTAACCAAAAAATGAATAATATTGATAATCTGGGAACTCACAAGGAGGCAACCGATGACACTTTTTCTGATCAAGGAGGCTCATGCATGCTACCAGAATCTTTGGAACGTTGAGGAGCACATGCATGAGACAAACGAAGAGTTGGAGATTCCACATGACACCACTTCACCAAAAGGCAGGGTACATGCAAAAGTGCGGCAGAGTAAAAGAGAGAAACGCATGTTGGAGAAAATTGAATTTGTCAAGTTGCAAACCTTAGTTAGCAACATACTTTGAGCTTAATTGTAATTAGTTTTTATTAATGAGAAGTGAAAACTAATGAATTCTTAATTATCTACGTAACGATTAGATACTTTTAGGTTTTGGAATCACTCAATTACGATACCGGGTAAATGAGAAATTAATACTCAAATTAAGAGTAAAATAAGTTGAAATCGGCTCAGCTTGGCTCATGCTCGGGTTGAAGGTCGGTTCATATCTGTTTGAAGAAAATTTTTTTAAGTTTAAATTTCTCCTAAGGTGGTTGTGATCGGATAAGGCTGCTATTTGAAATATGGTTGGGCTTAACCAAACTGAGGGCAAACCTGCAGTTATCTGATCAGAGGTTTCAGGCCGAGCAGTTATCTGATCCAATGGCTATGGGTAGAGCTGACACATTTATCTGATTCGAGGGTTCAGTCCGAGCAGTTATCTAATCCAACGACTGTGGGCAGATCTGATGCGGTTATCTGATCCGTTGGTTCTGGTTAAGCATGTATCTGATCTAACGGTTGTGGTTGACTGATATTAACCACCTGACCTTGGTTTTTCCCTATAAATACTAGGCCGATCTGACCTCTTTGGTCATCAATCAATCGGCCAATTGATTCACTTTTCTTCTCTTCCTCCCTGCATACCATCTCATTCATTGCATAAAATATTCTCTGTATTTTCAAGTCATCCGAAAAGTCAGAAACATCTTACATGTTCGTTGAGTTCATATGCTACAATGCCGCTCGTCTGAACTGATTCTGTTTTATATTGGGAGACGGTTGCAACCTCTGGTTAGGCACAATATACCGGAGCAATACGTCTTAAGGACAGAGTCCTAGACTCACCTCGGTTTCTCTGTTCGGCTGAATTGCTGAGCTGGTGTTATGCTGAGCTTGGTTGATTAGCCGTTAGCGCAACACTATGGTTCTATAGTGCTGCTGTGCTGAGCTCGGTTGGATTGCTGATAGCATATTATTGTTGTTTTGCAGTGCTGTTGTGATCAGGTCGGTAGATCGGCTGTCTCTTCAGGATGCAAACTCATTTCCACGGCTTGGACTGATCTGACCTGACTAATCGACCCGACCTACCCTGAGCTCGGTAGGTCGGTTGTTACTTTATTTCACTCGAACACACTGTACAAAATCATTTTATCTAACAAGCTCTAACAAGCTTAGGACGTATTTGCGTATTGATTCTGTACTGTCTGCTTCTACTCCTGTTCTGTTATTTGAAACATACTGTTTCTCAGTTGTTTGTTTCTGCATCTTACAGAAACTAAAATGGAGAACGAAAGCGGAAGCTCAGTTCATAGCATGAAAGGTGCACAATCTGGTGTTGCACAAGAAGTGAATGTGGTTCCCTTGGCGCCCAATGCTGCAGTGCATGCTGGACTGAATGTGCCAGTAGGTCAAGTGAGAAACAAGAGAAATTTGCTGGAAGTTTCTTCAAGAGATGACAGGAGAAGATGCTGCTTTTCCTGACTGCATTAGGATTGGCCAAACTGTTGATCGATGACCCTCCTATGGTGGATCCAGTTGATGACCAGAACCAGAATATGCAAAATAATCATTTTGTTGAAACATGGAACTTTAACAATTATGTTTGTTTGAGTCATATTCTGAGTAGTTTAGACCATTCTCTGTATGGATTGTATTATACTTACAAAACTGCAAAGTGTGGCAGACATTGGATAAGAAATATCGCATAGAAGATGCCGGTACAAATAAGTTCATTATTGGAAAATTCCTTGATTTTAAAATGTCAGATTCTCAAACTGTTGTCTCTCAGATTGAGGAACTACAGATGTTGGTAGCCAAAATGGAAAAGGAGGGCATGTTGCTCAGTGAATCTTTCGTAGCGGCGGCGGTGATTCAGAAGCTACCTCTTTCATGGAGGGAATTCAGAAGCTATCTCAAACACAAGAGAAAAGAAATCATATTGGAAGATCTGATTGTCCGGCTCAGCATAAAGGAGGATAATAGAAGATCTGAGAAAAAGCCACATGTGAGTTCTGGTAATGCCAAAGCCCATGTTGCAGAGACGAAGAAAAAGAAAGGCCATCTCGGAGTGAACAACAAAGGCAAACATATTGTAAAGAAGTTCACAAGGTGCTACAACTGTGGAATTAAAGGGCATGTCAGCAGTGATGCCGCAAGCCCAAGAAGAAGCAAACCAAGGCAGAAGTGAATCTCATTGATGCCATGGATGATCTGAACCTGTGATGTGATCTCAGAGTGTAATGCTGTGGGGAACATGCACGAATAGTGGCTGGATACTAGAGCCACAAGACGTGAATGCTCGAACAAGGCGATGTACTCAGAGTACCAGCCCGGGAACAATGAACAACTTTATATGGGGAACTCTGCCTCGCCGAAGATCGAAGGCAAAGTGAAAGTTGTTCTGAAGCTAACCTCAAGAAAGCACCTGACTCTGTAGAATGTGCTGCACGTTCCCGACATCTGGAAGAATTTGATTTATGGGGCTCTACTAGTCATGCATGGGTTTAGACTAGTGTTGGAGTCGAATAAAGTTATTGTTTCGAAGAATGGTATTTATTTAGGAAACGGGTACTTGTCGGATAGGATGTTTAAATTAAACGTCATTACTATTGTACCTAAGAAAGAGTTTCCCGTAGAGGCTAATAATAGTGCTTCCTCTTCTGCTTACATGTTTGAGTTTTCTTGTTTATGGCATTTTAATTTGGGACATGTAAATTACAAGTCAATACAAAGAATGGTTAATCTTGACTTATTACCTAAATTGAATTTTGATAAGAAAAAATTCCAAATTTGTGTTGAATCAAAAATGACAAAGGTGTCATTTCTTTCAATAGAAAGGAACACTGAACCTTTAGATTTAATTCATAGAGATGTGTGTGATTTAAAGTTTGTGCAAACGAGAGGTGGTAAAAAGTACTTTGTCACTTTTATCGACGATTGCACTAGATACTGTTATATCTATTTGTGAAGTAGCAAAGGTGAGGCCGTTGACGCTTTTAAAGACTATTAAGATAAAGTTAAGAATAAAAGAAATTCGTAGTGATAGAGGTGGAGAATATGATACAATATTTAATGAATTCTCTTCAGAACATGGCATTATTCATCAAATGACTGCACCATATTCACCTGAATCGAATGGTACTGCTGAACGCAAAAACCGCACTTTAAAAGAGATGATGAATGCTATGCTAATAAGTTTGGGTTTACCTCAGAACTTGTGGAGGGAGAAATTCTCCCTGCTAACGTCATTTTAAATAGAATTCCGTTTAAAAGGATGGATAAGACCCAATACGAACTTTGGAAGGGCCATAGCCCAATCTAAAAATACTTAAAAGTGTGGGGGTGTCTGACAAAGGTTGTTGTACCTAAACCAAGACAAGTAAGAATTGGGTCTAAAACGATTAATTGCATATTCATAGGATATGCTACTAATAGTAGTGTATATTGGTCCTTGGTGCACAAATCGGACATTCCTGACATACAGAAAAATGTTATCATGGAGTCAATTAATGCAGTATTCTTTGAAGATGTCTTTCCAAAGAAAGACAAAAACAAAACAAGTACTGATAAGAGAATGCGTGAGACGACCCCTCAAGGAACTGAGGAACCTCGTCAAAGCAAGCGAGACAGAATACCAACATCGTTTGGATTTTCTAACCTATATGGTGAAAACAAGCTGAGAACTTCTGTTGGGCAATGTCAACTCCAGAAGCTCTCTTCTGGAAAGAGACAATAAATAGCGAGATAGACTCTATTCTTCTGAATCACACTTGGGAGCTGGTTGACATTCCACCAGGAAATAAACCACTCGGGCGCAAGTGGATTTTCAAGAAGAAATTGAAAGAGGATGGGTCTATCGACAAGTACAAAGCCCAATTGGTAGCTAAAGGCTATCGACAGAAAGGAAGATTTGACTTTTTTGCCACCTACTTATCAGTAACTAGAATCGCTTCTATAAAGGTGCTAGTTGCTATTACTGCAGTCTACAACTTAAAAATCCATCAGATAGATGTGAAGACTGCTTTTCTGAATGGTGAGTTGGAGGAAGAAATTTATATGAAACAACCCGAATGGTTCGTTGTTCCAGGACAAGAAACGAAAGTCTGTAGACTTATTAAGTCTTTGTACGGACTTAAGCAAGCACCTAAACAGTGGCACTTGAAATTTGATCAAGCAATGTTGTCTAATGGTTTCAAGATCCACGAGTGTGACAAGTGTGTCTACATCAAGAACACACCAAATGCCTATGTAATAGTATGTCTCTATGTAGATGACATGTTAATCATGGGTAGTACTCATAATATCATCTTAAATACGAAGAAGATATTGAGCAAAACTTCGACATGAAGGATATGGGAGTTGCCAACGTTATTTTAGAAATTAAAATTTCTAGAGTAGCCGAGCAACTTGTTTTGTCACAAAATCACTATATTGAATCAGTTCTAAAACAATTCAATATGTTTGATGTGAAACTAGTAAAGACTCCACTTGACTTAAG
Organism: Eustoma russellianum; assembly: GCA_036186865.1. NCBI lineage: Eukaryota > Viridiplantae > Streptophyta > Magnoliopsida > Gentianales > Gentianaceae > Eustoma > Eustoma russellianum. The sequence continues at coordinate 36,300,410 of AP025044.1, forward strand.
TATACACTTAAGGAAAAACCGAGGCGAGCTAGTAGCTCAATCGGAGTACTCACAAGTAATTGGAAGTCTGATGTACATAACAAACTATACGAGATCATATCTAGCATGCTCAATAAACAAACATAACATGTTTACTAGTAATCCAATTGATGATCATTGGAAAGCTCTAAATAGAGTGATGCGATACTTGAAGTATACAATGAACCCTGAATTACATTACTTAAGATAACCAGCAGTGTTAGAAGGCTATTGTGATGCCAACTGGATATCTGATAGTAAAGACTCTAAATCTCCCAATGGTTATTCACAATTGGTAGTGTTGCTGTATTGTGGAAATCCATAAAGTAAACGTGCATAGCTCGTTCCACTATGGAAGCCGAGTTTGTAGCACTAGATAAAGCCGTAGAAGAGGCTGAATGGCTTCGGAATTTCTTAGAAGATGTGCCATGCTGGCCTAAACCAATCGCTCCTATCATCACACATTGTGATAGTCAGTTAGCTATAGGACGAGCTCAAAGTAGCATCTACAATGGTAAGTCTTGACACACACGTCGAAGACACAACACCATTAAACCGTTGATTTCTAATGACGTAATTTCCATTGATCATATAAAATCAAAAAGAATCTTGCGGATCTGCTTACAAAAGATTTTTCTAGAGATCAGATGTCAAATTTGACCAATGGAATGTGACTAAAGCTTACAAGGCAAGAGCCTTTGTGACTGTAGCCCAACCTTGTTGACTGGAGATCCCAGAATCTTGGTCCAATGGGACAACTAAGTTATGAAGTTTCAATAAAGCACTTACTCATTCTGTTAAATAAAAGTGATGTCTGCAAAAAAGTTAGGGTAAACTAATGCTTTTAATGTTTCCTATATCTTGGTACATCCGATGGAGTATGGCAGAATACTCTCTATAGGAAACACCTATGTAAGGTGAAGTGGGGCTGCTTCTATAAGAATTTTGTGAGGCAAGAATCTCCTAAAACACTTTCTGAAACCAGGTTGTTCATAACAAAAACGAACACAACCTTGAAAACCAAAAGGGTGTTAAAGAAAATGTTGTGTGAATACTATTGTTTAGGTTCACAATAAAGCTGACTAGTTCAAGACATCAAGTCACTAATTAGTCAAGTGGATCCGACAATATATCACTAGGGAAGGTCCAAAGCCAAAAGCTACCTCTTCTGGTGTAACATTTCCTTGTATGACTTCTCGTTAGAGTCTGCATCTCCATTTGCATTAATTTCCATTCATGTTGGGGATTGTTAGAGAAAATTGAATTTGTCAAGTTGCAAACCTTGGTTAGCACATACTTTGAGCTTAATTATAATTAGTTTTCATTAATGACAAGTAAAAACTAATGAATCTTTAATTATCTATGTAACGATTATATAATTTTAGGCTTTGGAATCACTCAATTACGATACAAGGTGAATGTGAAATTAATGCTCAAAGTAGGAGTAAAATAAGTAAAAATTGGCTCAGCTCGGCTCGTGCTCAGGCTCGAGCTCGGGTTGCGGGTCGGTTCATATGTGTTTGGAGAAATTTTATTTAAATTTAAATTTCTCCAGGTGGTTGTAATATGATAAGGCGGCTATTTAAAATATGGTTAGGCTTAACCGAGCTGAGGGCAGACCTTCGGTTATCTGATCTGAGAGTTCAGACCGAGTACTTATCTGATCCAACGGCTGTGGGCAGACCTGACGCGGTTATCTAATCCGAAGTTTCAGGCCGAGCAGTTATCTGATCCAACTGCTAGAGGCCGACCTGACGTGGTTATCTTATTCGAGAGTTCAGGCCGAGCAGGTATCTGATCCAACGGTTTTGGTTGAACTGGCGTTAACCATCTGACCTCAGTTTTCCCTTATAAATACTAGGCCGAGCTGACCTCTATGGTCATCAATCAATCAACCAATACATTCAGTTTTCTCCTCTTCCTCCCTGCATACCATATCTTTCACTGCATAAAATATTTTCTGCATTTTCAAGTCATCCGAGAAGTCAGAAACATCTTACATGTTCGTTGAGTTCATAAGCTGTAGTGTCGCTTGTCTGAACTGATTCTGTTGTATCTTGGGAGACGGTTGCTATCTCTGGTTGGATACAATATACCGGAGCAATACGTTTTAAGGACAGAGTCCTGGACTCACCTCAGTTTGTCTGCTCGCCTAAATTGCTGGGCTACTACTGTGCTGAGCTCAGCTGATTGGCTGTTAGCGCATCACTATTGTTCTGCAGTGCTGCTGTGTTGAGCTCTGTCGCTGTTTTGAGCTTGGCTGGACTGCTGATAGCATAATACTGCTGTTCTGCAGTGCTGCTGTGTTGAGGTCGGTAGGTCAGCTATGTGTTCATGATGCAAACTCATTGGCGCTGCTTAGACTAATCTGACCTGACTGATCGATCCGACCTGCCCAGAGCTCGGCAGGTCAGCTGTTACTTTATTTCACACGAATACACTGTAAAGAATCGTTTTGTCTAACAGGCTCTAAAAAACCAACCCTAGCACCTTGGAGAGTTAGAAGTTGAATTGCCACCCTCTATAAACCACTCACAGCCTGCCCACAACACATGATTTTTCTAGGTATATCCATCGTCAAATTTATACGCTAAGAAAATTCCTCAAGTGCACATAAAGCTTACATAGCGGCCATCGTCTTCTTTGATGAGCCAAAATCTTTTTCACATGAGAGTAAAAGACCCATTATGGTACGAAGCAACGAAGGAGGAGATAGAAGTTGTGGAGCAGAACGTGGCTTGAACTTTCGAGGCCTCACCACCGGAAAAAGGTGCCATTGGCTTGAAGTCGATATATAAGATAGTACAAGTCAAACAGAAAAGTCAAAAGATACAAAGTGAGGGACAAATTTGGAATTTACTAGGTACGATCGGTTCAAGGTCATGGGATCCTTAACTAACTTCAGAAAATCCTAAGGATAAGAGAGTCGTAAAAGGGTTTAGGCAAATTGAAGGGATTAATTTAACAAAACCTTTGGACTTGTTGTAGAGTTAGTAACGTGAGAACGTTACTCGTGGTGGCAGTGAAGAAAAACCGGTTACTACACTAATTAGACGTCAACAACCCTTTCTCTATAGTGATTTCTATAGTGATTTAAAAGAGGATGTGTATATAAAGATACCCAAAAGATTCGCCTAGCAGGGAGAAACAAGGTTTGAAGGTTAAAGAAGTCATCGTACGGCTTAAAACAAGCCTCAAGAAACTTGTTCTATTAAATTCACTTGTACACACACAAACTGGTTTTCGGCAGTCGAAGGCAGATCAGTCCATGTTCATATTTAGCCGAGGTTATAGTTTTTTTTGTAGCCCCTATTTATGCTGATGACGTTCAGCAAAGATGAGGGAGGTCAAAGAGTTTCTTGATAAAGAATTTACCATTAAAGACTTGCGGCCGCTCAAAAATTTCCTGGGGATCGAAGTAGCACGATCACCACAGGGTATTATTTTAAGTCAAAAAAATATGTTCTAGATGCATGAGACAGGTCAGCAAGGTGCCAACCCAAGCTTATTCCCTGTGGAGCAGAACATCAGACTGGATGAAGCGGGTCAGCATAGACTGGATGCCAATGGCGAGCTAATTGAAGCGGGTCAGCATAGAAGTTTGGTCGGGCGTTTACTCTGTCTAATAGAAACTCACCCATACATAACACACACTGTCAACATGCTGAGTCAATTTGTTAATGAGAATAAAAGGGAGTTTATGGATGCTGCATTACGGGTTATTCGTTAGTTGAAAGGATACCCGGGTAAGGAATTTTTATGCCCTCTGCAGGTGTTTGTCACTTGTTAACACATTGTGACGCGGACGGGGCGGCTGTGTAATGATGGGGTAAAAGTTTTTTCCAAAAGAAACCACAAAGCTCTGTTAGGTCATAAAATGGTCAACGTTACTTTACGAGGCCAGCACTATGTCAACTTCGGCACCTTAATGTCTGTTCGGCCTAATAGTAAATCAAGCTTAAAACGTCTGCTCGGCAACTACTGAGCTGAACAGTCCTGGTTTTGCACGATCACGATATTCTACCTCTCCCTAGCGAGCTCGGCCAGTGAGGTCAGATTTTTACCTGGAGTCACCTTTGAGCTTGGTTGGGACACCTAAGTAGACTCTTGCCAGGTGCCCGATGTAGCAAGGCGATGCAACACCTGTCGCTGCAAGGTAGACATGCAGATAATCCTCACCATTGCAGGCATATCACGTGTCACTAGCTCAATAACTGGTACATGTAGGATATGCAAGGAACCACTAGAAGGAGGGGGGTTGAATAGTGGGTACGAAAAATATGGTTTTTAAAATTGTTTTAAACCAAAAACCCAACTTCTGAAAACAGTTTCTGTTTGCAAGACCAGTTTTAAAACGTTTTTAAAACTAGGTTGTAGGTCTTCAAAAATTCTGAAATTTTTAGAAAACTTAGCCCCAGATGTTATGAGTGTTTCCTAAAAATTTCAGATTTGAATTCAACCTCTAACCCCTTGAAACTTTGTTGGTGTTCAGATTGCGCAAATCTGCCAAAAACGGTAGACTGATTTAAAAAATTAATTCCTATTTGTACGTAACTCCAAATGCTCTGAAAATTTAAATACTAACCCTTTACAAGTTTTATTTAAATGGGTTAAAACAGTTTTGAAAAATTCTTTTGGGAAGTTAGTCAAATACGATCAAAGTTCCAACCTTTGCAAGCCTGAAAAGCATACTGCACTAGTCTCAGAACTTTGGACGTTTGATTGACTTATACTTGTCCAAAAGGTTTGAAACTTGTGCTAAATTAACCTTAAGACGCGTGGTTATGATTCTGGAAAGTTTCATAATTTTTGAAAAATGTTTACTATTTTTAAGAACGTAATCAAAAAGAGTAAACAGTGCTGAAACAGAATATAAGTGTTGAAAGTAAATGACACCAAGAATTTTATACTGGTTCGGTTATAAGCGACCTACTCTAGTGTTCGAGGAACACCTTCCTTGGTACACACTAATCACACAACACAAATACACCTTACCACAGGGTTGATGGAGTTACACACCAACTCCAACCCTTTACAAACCTTGTATGTTGAATACAATGCACACGAACACCACCACCTTGCAAGATGGAAGATTGATCACACCTTGATCAATCTTTTACAAAGACAGAGAATGTGTGATGGTGTAAAATAAGCCTATTCAAGAATATGAATGCAAGTACAATAGGCTTTTAGGAAGAAGAAAGAAAGAGAGTGTAGAAGAAGAAGAGTGTAGGCGTTTTTGCTTCAAGATTGCAATGCTTTTTCTTGTTCTTGTTTTGTTCTTCTTCCTTCCCTTTTAACATGTTTTGGCCGCCCCCTTGTAGGTCCTTCTCCTCTTGAAAATTATCTTCTAAGTC
>AP025044.1:36312316-36324203 GCA_036186865.1 Eustoma russellianum
AGTTTTATGCAACAATGTGTCATGTCATGAAATATGTCATGCATTTCTTTAATACATGTTATTTAAATCATGCATTTTGTAATCACTCAAACCCCTTTTTATCAAAAAACCAAACCACAACCTATCAGCACATCAGAGTGTTTGGGTGTCTGGCATACGCCTATAATACTACACCAAACAGTCACAAGTTTACTCCCAGAGGTGTCCCATGTTTGTTTCTGGGCATTTCATCGGTTACATCTTACAAAACCTAAATACCAAAGACATTTTGATATCCAGAAATGTGCAGTTTTTTGAAACACACTTTCCATATCCTAAACCCTCAATCACTTCATCTGCCTTCACACCAGACACTAATGAGCCTATAATTCCTTTTTTCCCACAGCCAAATTCAAATGTTCCAGACTCTTACCCTACTTCTATATCTCATATTCCTTTTTCTCCTTCATCTCCTTCTACTCCTCCTTTATTAACTTCCAATTCCGTAGAACAACAGACTTCAACTCCAAATCAACAACCTTCCATTACTCTTGACATTCCTTTAGTCTTCAGAAATGAGAACCAACTATCTTCATCCCCCTCTACCTATTCCTCTCCTGAACCTACCTCTCAGTCTTCAATGCCTTCTAATTCTGGTCTACCTCCTTCAAACCATGAACAACGCACTTCTAGAGTTAGAAAACAACCATTTTACTTGAAGGATTATTATTGCAATCACGCCACTACATCATCTACTACCTCATCAGTCTCTTATCCCATTGAACATTATTATTCCCTTGCTCAGTTAGCTCCTAAATTCAAAAGATATGTCCTCAATCTTAGTTTGCAGCAAGAGCCCACGTCATATCAGCAGGCAGCTAGTTCAGTGCACTAGCAGCATGCCATGTCCTTGGAGTTGGATGCCCTGGAGGCTAATCAGACTTGGACCCTTACCACTTTACCACCAGGTAAGAAAACTATCGGGTGTAAATGGGTCCATAAACTTAAAAGGAAGGCAGATGGGTCCATTGAAAGGTATAAAGCTAGATTAGTGGCTAAGAGATATACTCAATAGGTAGGTGTAGATTATGGAGACACATTTTCTCCTGTGTCCAAGATGACCATAGTTAGATTGGTATTGGCCCTGGCAGCAATCAAAGGATGGTTCATTCACCAACTAGATGTCAACAATGCCTTCCTCCACGGGGACCTGGACCAGGACATTTACATGACACCACCAGAGGGCTTCTCTGCACCACCAAGTACTGTATGCAAACTAACCAAGTCACTGTATGAGCTCAAGCAAGCGAGCCGGCAATTGAATGCAAAATTGACATCATTTCTTCTGTCTGAGGGGTATGTCCAGTCAATGAATGACTATACCATGTTTACCAAACAGGATCACCACACCTTCTTGGTTCTTCTAATGTATGTGGATGACATTATAGTGGCCAGTGACTCTCTAGAAGCAATTCAACACCTCAAGTTCAGCCTTAACTCTGCCTATCATATTAAGGATCTAGGTGAATTGAGATATTTCTTAGGTCTTGAGGTAGCCAGGTCTCAGGGGGGTTTGATGATATGTCAAAGGAAATACACCCTTGAGTTGTTAGAAGACACTGGAAACCTGGCTTCAAAACTTGCGTGTAGCCCTATGGAACAAAACCTAAAACTGCCACACAATGACTCTCCAGCCTTTGAAGATGTATTTAACTACAGGAGATTGATTGGTAAACTGTTGTACTTGACAATCACAAGACCTGATATCAGCTACACTATGCAACAGCTGAGTCAGTTCTTGGACTCACCCACACAGTTACATTGGAAGTCAGCTCAGAGATTGCTCAGATACCTTAAGGGGACCCCAGGACAGGGACTATTCTTCCCTAGCAGCGAGTCACTTAAACTGAAAGCATTCTCAGACTCAGATTGAGGTGGCTGTACAGAGAGTAGAAAGTCAGTGACTGGTTACTGTATGTTCCTTAGGGATGCGCTGATCTCTTGGAAAGCAAAGAAACAAACTACAATCTCAAGATCATCGTCTGAAGCTGAACATAGAGCTCTTGCCTTAGCTACATGTGAGGTTCAATAGATACTCTACTTGTTGAAAGATTTGTAGGTGGCACATTCAGATCCGGTGGAAGTGTTTTGTGATAATAGAAGTGCCATTTATTTTGTGGAAAATCAAGTGTTCATGAAAGAACCAAACACATAGAGATTGATTACCACATAGTGAGAGATAAGTTCCAGGACGGGGTAATTAAGCCTATGCCCATCAGAACAGATCTGCAATTGGCAGACATATTTACAAAGGCACTGGATTCTAAAAGGTTAAGCATCCTGACTGAAGCATTAGGAGTGTGTAATGTGTTTAACCAGTCAGGATTGAGGGGGGGGGGTGTTGAAGGCAACGAAGATATGAGGATTAGCAGGAAGGTCGCGGGCAGTGAAGAAGAAGTACAGAGAAAAATCCGATGAACAGTAGCATTAAGATACGGAGTTCAGCTCAAGAAACATAGGGAACATGAACACTGCTAGATCATGATGGAATGCAAGAGCAATTGAGTGATCGCAAGGATGGATCAAACGAGTTGGAGGGTGGAGTTTGGAAGAGGCAACGTAGAAAAGAGCAAGAAGAAGAAATGGCAGTGGGAATTAGTTTAAATGTAGTAAAGTTACAAAAGTGCCCCTGTATTAATAAGATGACTAGAGTGACTTAGAGGACAAAATTGTAAAATTGCGCTATTCTTTCTCTTTCCCGCTCCGTGTCTGTATAAAACCGTTTATAACTGCACAATTGAGCAGTTGGAGCAGTTACTAATCAATCAAGTCAGTATCTCACCTCTTCCGTGTTCTTGATTTCTCTTGATTCATTTCATTTTGTTCAAGAATTAGTTGAATTTTGTCATGGTATTAGAAATTGGTTCTTTTGCTGCGGCTGATTTCTTAGTTTGAGATACTTTTTTTTCGCATGTGATTCATTCTATTATTGGTGTGTCGCTGTTAATTTTTGTTGTTTGAGATGACTTCCCAAAATAACAATCCTTCAAATTCCAGAGTTATTCAGAATCCGTTGAGTGATAATCCTAGACAAAATGTTGTGTTTGGATCAAGGGGAAACCGAGATCAGGAACGAGTGCCTGAAGTTCCTCTGCATAATCCATTACAAAATCCCTACTATCTCCATCCTATTGATATTCCAACCATAGTTCTTGCACAACCACCACTGAATTCTCACAATTATCATACCTGGATCAGAGCGTTTGAAATGGCATTGGTAGTCAAAAACAAAATTGGTTTCATAGATGGAACGATTCAAAGGCCATCCATTACAGATCCGCAATATCCTCTTTGGAGACAGGTTAATACGATGGTGCAGTCTTGGATGATGAACTCGGTATCACAATCCATTGCATAAAGCATTATGTGGTGTGATAGCATGCACGATGCTTGGAATGATCTTCAATTGAAGTATGGTAGCACTGACCCGTTTAGACTGTCGAATTTGCTCGAAACATTCTATGGCATTAGGCAAGATTCACTCAGTGTTAGTGAGTATTTTACCAAACTCAAATTTGTATGGGAAGAATTAATGGCTGTAAGGCCAATTCCATTATACACCTGCAGAGGTTGTGTATGTGATGTGAGTGTTAAGGTGAGAAGATTTGTGGAAAGTGACTATGTGATTAAATTTGTAAAAGGTCTCAATGATATTTTCGACCCAGTTAAATCTCAAGTTTTTGTCCTTACACCCCTGCCTGACATAAATACTACGTTTTCTATAGCTTTGAAATATGAAAGGAAGGTGTTGGATGACAGTAGTGCTGATTCCTTTGATAATAACCCCACTGCCTTGGCTGTGTTTATTGTAAATTAGCAGTTCTCGATACAGTTTTATGCAATTTTTGTTATAGGTGATCGTCACCTCTCTGTGCTTCTAACACATGAGTGATTGGATACATCTGACCTTCCATATAGACGGGAGACTCTATGCCAATGGGGTAATGTTGTTGTTGTGGTTAAATATCAGACTCGGATGGGATTAGTTGTCAAATTGATCACAAAAATCAGAGAAGACACAAAAATATCTAGTTAGAATAAAGCAGAGAGCATAAGGAGCAAAATCTGGAATGTATTCCTGAAGCTTCAATGGAATAACCATCTGCACCATCGAATGCTTTATACAATAGAGAAGAAGAAGAAAAACTATGTAAAAATGACCATATTACCCTCACTTATCCTTATCTAACGTTTTTACATAAAGGGCATAATACACTCATTTAAAATATCTACCGCCAACAACCTTTTTCTTCTCCTTCCTCTGATCACTTCCTCTTGCTGCAACCTTTCTGCGTGCACCGTCCTCAGCACCCATGTGACATATACTGAAATGGATCATGTTAACTGCCAATTTACGATCCTAGCTCCTCATTTCTTAAACTGATCCAACGGACAGAATTGCACTAACGCCACCTTCACCTGGACTGTGCCATCTTCTTCCTCCTGCATTTCATCACTTCCTTTAACACCCTCCCTCAAACTTGACTTGCTGAATATATTACAAACACCCGTAGCAATAGTCAGGTTTCGCAGTGTTACTAAATCTATGTAAGGAAATCAACCGAGATCACTGCAAAACGCACAGCGGAAAACAAAAACTTGATCTCTGATTTCCTACCAAGGATCCATGTTATTCGTTTAATTCGGTGAAAGAAACTCGAAAATTACCTTTGTTGATCCGAATTACGCAGATGAAGCAGGTGCAAAAATACGATCACCCTCTGTCGGTATCCACACAAACGCTTCCGTTCGGAGTGCTAGCTCTTCAAACGGCACGGCTGAAGAACTCGGTTTTTCACAAAAACGGCTCTAGGGTTTCTTTGATGACTCTGTATATTTCCGTGTGTATAGTGTATACGAGATACACAAGTATATATACACATACGTAGACATCAAAATCCGCGTCCTAATCGGATTAGTTGATGCCAATAAAATCCATATCAGATACGGATTCTATCAGGATATTAAAAATCCATATCAGATATGGATTCTCTCGTTATTATCCGATAATACACATATATATAATCACATAAAAAACAATAATAATAATAATTAATATCCAATATTAATATTATTAATATTATTAATCTCAGCCATATGCATTCTTGTGTGTCACCCGATAGGCCCATATTAATTGGCAGTTGATTAAATCTCTATTAAACCAACAAGTCGTAATTGGCCTTTAGCAAAGCATTACAACTAACCAATTAATACGAGTAAAGTCCAACTAGCCTAATAATAGTACATGCATTAATCCCTTTGTCACATGATATCTAGTTTGAACATAAGTCATGGTCAGCGTCATACTTATATAGTTCAAACATATGATTACTCGATCTCTAAGTAGACTGATAAAACAAATGATATTGATCACACTATCAATTCATTTGAGCACGGCCATGCATTTCACATTCTCTCTAATCGAGAGGCCTAAAGATATCTCTCTCAAAAGAGAGGGACAAATTCTATCTTGATTGTTCAATATCCTCTACATAATTTCTATCAAATTCAATCATGACCTTTATTATTATCCAGTTACGGATAACGTTTGATCATGTCAAAATATAATAGTCCTTATATCGGAAACTATGACAATCTCAAGTCAAAGGATTAAAACATGACTATCATGAGATTTACTTATGACGCTAATCCATGTAGCAATCTCATGATGGGTCTATCCGATACACTGTTCTCTAACAAGTATCTATGAGATTGATTCATATCACCATACACATAATCATCTCATGATTATCAAATCAATACTCATACTGATCATAAATTATTTTATCTCCATAACAATAATGAATTAGGGACATATATCAAAATTGTGTAACATACTAACCAACAATAATGATAATAAAATCTCTTTTATTAATAATAAATGCATAACATAAATATCCAAATCATGGCCTAGGGCACATACACTAACAATCTCCCACTTGCACTAGGCCTACAAATATCTAAGACCCATAGATCTAGTGTGCTGAACATGCTTGACCCGTGAGAGAGGCTTAGCCAATGGATCCGCTATGTTATCGTTTGTGTCAACTTTGCATATCTTGACATCTCTTCTATCAATGATGTCTCGAATGAGATGGTACCGCCTGAGTATATGTTTAGATCTCTGATGAGACCTAGGCTCTTTTGCTTGTGCTATGGCACCATTGTTGTCACAATAAATGTCCACAGGATTTGCAATGCTAGGTACTACTCCTAGCTCAGTGATGACCTTCTTCAACCAAACTGCTTCTTTAGCTGCATCTGATGCTGCTATATACTCAGTCTCTGTTGTAGAATCAGCCACAGTGCTTTGTTTTGAACTCTTCCAACTAACAGCTCCACCATTCAATGTGAATACAAAACTGGACAGCGATCTGAAATCATCTATGTCGGTTTGGAAACTAGCATCTGTGCAACCATTTACAACTAACTCATCATCCAAACCTCCTTAAACCAAGAATACTTTTTTAGTCATTTTGAGGTACTTAAGAATATTCTTGACAGCTGTCCAGTGACCTTTACCAGGGTCAGCTTGATATCTACTGGTTGTGCTCAATGGATATGAGACATCTGGTCTAGTACATAACATGGCATACATGATCGATCCTATAGCAGAAGCATAAGGAATTTTATTCATTCGATCTCGCTCATCAGATGTCTTAGGACATTGATTCTTGCTAAGATGAATGCCATGAGACATAGGCAGGAATCCTTTCTTGGACTCTTGCATGTTGAACCTTTTCAACATTTTATCTATGTATGTACTCTGACTCAAGCCTATTATTCTTTTAGATCTATCTCTCTAGATCTTGATACCAAGGATATAGGTAGCCTCACCCAAGTCCTTCATTGAAAATGAATTCCCTAACCAAACCTTAACCTTTTGCAAGGTAGAGATATCATTCCCAATAAGCAATATGTCATTCACATATAAGACCAGAAACACTACTGCACTCCCACTAACCATCTTGTAAACACAAGGTTTATCTTCATTCTTGATGAAACCAAAGTTCTTAACTATTTCAACAAAACGAAGATTCCAGCTTCGAGATGCTTGCTTCAATCCATAAATGGACCTTTGAAGCTTGCAAACCTTCTTTGAATTCTCAGGATTTACAAAACCCTCAGGTTGTGTCATGTACACATCCTCGAGTAAATTTCCATTAACGAAAGTAGTTTTGACATCCATTTGCCATATCTCATAATCATAGTATGCTGCAATGGCAAGGAGAATTCGAATAGACTTAAGCATAGCTACTGGTGAAAAGGTTTCATCATAGTCTGTACCATGAGTTTGCTTGAAACCTTTAGCCACAAGCCTTGCTTTGTAGGTTTGCGCATTTCCATCCATGTCAGTTTTCTTCTTGAAAACCCATTTGCAACCAATAGTCTTAATACCCTCTGGAGGATCAATTAAAGACCAAACTTGGTTATCAAACATGGATTGCATCTCAGAATTCATGGCTCCAAGCCATTTATCTGAATCTGGACCAGACACAGCTTCCTGATAGGTAGTAGGCTCATCTTGATCTATGAGCATAACTTCACTATCATCAGTCACAAGAAATCCATATCTCTCTGGCTGACGATGTATCCTATCAGATCTGCGTTGGACTTGTGTTACATTTTCAGGCTCCACAACTGTTTGTGGTTCTGAAATTATCTCTAAAGATGGTTCAATAATATCTTGTGGAACTTGAGTTTTCTCAAGTTGTACTATAGTCCCACTAGTTCTCTTGGAGAGAAACTCCTTTTCCAAAAAGACTCCATTTCGAGCAACAAACACTTTGTTCTCTGAGGGAATATAGAAATAGTACCCTTTAGTTTCTTTAGGATACCCCACAAAAATACATTTGATAGATTTTGGAGCTAGCTTATCTGACACTAATCTTTTCACATAAGCTTCACAACCCTAAATCTTAAGAAAAGACAAACTGAGTCTCTTACCGGTCCACATCTCATATGGTGTCTTTTCAACCGCTTTAGATGGTACACGGTTCAAAATGAATGCAGCTATCTCCAAGGCATAACCCCAAAAACATAAAGGAAGATCTACTTGACCCATCATAGATCGAACCATATCTAATAAAGTTCGATTTCTCCTTTCAGAAACACCATTCCATTATGGAGTTCCTGGAGGAGTCAACTGTGAAACGATTCCACAATTTCTTAGATGTTGGTCAAATTCTTGGCTCAAATATTCACCACCTCGATCTGATCGAAGCGTTTTAATTGTCTTACCAAGTTGATTTTGTACTTCATTTTGAAAAGTTCTGAAAATTTCAAAAGACTCATGCTTATGTTTCATTAGGTAGACATAGCCAAACTTACTGAAATCATCAGTAAAAGTAATGAAATACTGAAATCCTCCTCTGGCACTAATGCTGATTGAGCCGCATACATCTGTATGTACCAAACCCAATAAGTCATTAGCCCTTTCGCTATGTCCAGTAAAAGGGGTCTTTGTCATCCTTCCAAGAAAACAAGACTCGCAATTTTCAAATGATTCAAAATCAAATGAATCTAATAATCCATCTTGATGGAGTTTAGATACGCGCTTCTCATTTATATGGCTAAGGCGACAATGCCATAAATATGCAGGGTTTAATTCATTTGGCTTAGTTCTCTTTGAAGATATGTTATAAATATTACCGTCATTGGAATCATCAAGGTTAAGGACATAAATGCCATTATAACTACTTGCAATACAATAAAGCAAGTCATTTTTATCAAAAATAGAACACTTCTTATTTTTAATTAAAAATGAATAACCTTCATCATCCAAAACAGATACTGAAATAAGATTCCTACTCATAGTAGAAACATAAAAGCAATTGTTTAAAACTAACAAAAACACATTGGGCAAGACAAGCTCATAGGTCCCTACAGCTATAGCAGCAACTCTTTCTCTATTGCCAACACGTAGGTCCACCTCGCCCTGCTTCAGCATCCTACTCCTTTTGAGCCCCTGCATATTTGTACAAATATGGGATCCACATCCAGTATCTAATACCCAGAAAGAAGAAGTAGATAAATTAATTTCTATAACATAAATACCTGAAGAGGTAGTCGCACTACCCTTCAGCTTCTTCAACTCCTCTAAATAAACATCGCAATTTCTTTTCCAATGCCCAGGCTTGTTGCAATGGAAACAAGTTCCTTCCTTAGGAACCTTTGCCTTGGGACCAGGTTTCGGTTTAGCTTGACTCTTGGACCCTTTTGCACCCTTCGCACTTTTGGGCTTACCCTTACCTTTACCTTTCTTTTTCATAGGCTTGATATTGACACTCAATACATGGGTAGGCTTTTTGATATTCCCCTTAGCAGTTTTGAGCATACCGTGTAGCTCAGGAATGGACTTTTCCATATTATTCATATTATAGTTCATAACGAACTGAGAAAAACTTCTAGGCAAAGAGTGTAGGATCAAATCCGTAGCGAGTTCCAAACTCAGGGATATCCGAGTCTTGCAAGGTGATCTATATAGCCTTCCATCTTTAAAACATAAGCGCTAACAGATTCATCTTCAGACATCTTACAGTCAAAAAGTGCAACAGTGGTGTCGAACCTATCCTGCCTAGCCTGTTGTTGGAAAGCTTGTTTGAGATGCACACTCATCTCATAAGCTTCTAAGTGTTCCAGGTCTTTCTGAAGTCCTGAACACATAGTTGCCAACATAAGACATCCTATGTCGTTTGAATCTTCCACATGCTTATTATACTTGTTCTTCACAGCAACAAAAGCATCAGCAGGAGGTGGTTCAGGGACAGGGTCATCGAGCACGTAGGACTTCTTTTCGTGCTTGAGAACGATTCTCAAGTTTCGAAACCAATCAACAAAATTAGTCCCACATTCTTTTAATTTTTCCTTCTCAAGGATTGATCGCAGCGATAAGGTGGAATTGTTATTAGCAGCCATTTATGATCACAAAACATGCAAAGTAACACTTTATTAATAATGAGGTTAAAATTTATAAAACTCTCACTAAAATATAACCCTCAAAAGAAATATTTTAGTGAGCTAAGATCCATATTTGACTTAATTCTAAACTCAGCTTTGGCACGACGCTTAAAATTAAGTTATTTAGGTAGGTAACTTCTTTACCAATTACATCTCATGTAACTCTTAGAATTTATGGAATAATGACATCATATATCATTGTATGTTAAATTCCATCTAATGCCTTCGACCCAAAACCGTTTTGATAGCCCAATTAAGTCTAACCAATTTTAAACATATGAGTAGCACTATTACTCATCCTACGTAGCTAGGAATGTTTAAAGCACATTGCTTTGGCAATATCTACTTTAATACAATCCCAGTTTTAATACGTGTTTAAGACATGGATGGCATAAAGACTTAAATTATTGATAAGGGTTCAACTTAGTTTATGTCTTGTATTGCATATCATCATATCGTAGCATCCTATATGCATATATAATCTATCATCCACGCATCTCATACAAAATGATAAATATGTAAACGTGACATAGCATGGCCAAACTAAATATGATCTTCATGAGACCAAATGAAGATCATAAAGGAAACCATATGTGAAAGACTTCATATTACAACATTTTCAATGATACATATCTTCTTGTCTTGAGCTCGTGCCTCCATCTCCATAGAATCCACTCGTCCTTGGTATGTGTCGTCATCACCACTTTTGTAGCTTGATTCTTCATTTATTACAATAATAAAGAAAAACCTAACTAATTGTATAATAAAATACAACAAAAACTACAGCGGCACGCATGCCATAATAACCCAAAACAGAAATATGACTAAGTCAATCACATAGGTCCTGAGGCCATGCTATGCACCATGCAAAGACATCAACAATTATAATATATTTTGCACAAACATATTATAACAAATAAATATATATTGACATTCTTAATGTCACGGTAACGAAATATAGGGCGTACGCATACGGCGGTCTCGCTAGCCGGTTAGTGGGGTCCGAGGGGCAAAGCCCCTGGGCGGGGTCGAGGGGCAGCGCCCCTCGAAGCCAAACAGAAAGTATCAATCGCATTGATAATTTTCTTTTTGAAACCCTAACATAGACGCGTCAATCATATTAACGATTTTACTGTTTTGATTACGTGTAAAGCCTTATAGAAGCATCGATCGAATCGATGGCTGTCATTCGCAAACCTTAAAACAGAATATCAATCAAATCGATAATCTTCATCCGAAACTAGAAATCAGAATCATCATCGAATTGATAATCTGTCTTTCGAAACACGAAAACTGAACCATCAATAGGTTGTTCATATCGATATAAACATAATCATTTTTGATCATCTCATGAAAAAACGAAAACTTTATATCACATATAACAATAAAATTATAACATCTGATGAAAACGAATTGAAAACATCAATCCAATATCACCAGATGAGATTCGAATAAGGTTTTACACATATCGTGTGATTATATCTAATATAATCAAAATTGGTTTTGATCATCACATGACAAACGATTACCGCCGTATACAAATCATCTCATGAAAACGAATTGAAAAAACCATTCTTCTCTCATCATATGAAATACGAATTACTGTTTTATACATATCATGCCATACGAAAAACAGTAAACACATAAGCATGTTATAGTCGATTTAAACGAGACAACAAGTGTCTCTGATACCACTGTAAGGAAATCAACCGAGATCACTGTAAAACGTGCAGCGGAAAACAAAAACTAGATCTCCGATTTCCTACCAAGGATCCATGTTGTTCGTTTAATTCGATGAAAGAAACTCAAAAATTACCTTTGTTGATCTGAATTACGCAGATGAAGCAGGTGCGAAAATACGATCACCCTCTGTCGGTATCCACACGAA
>AP025044.1:36324213-36381436 GCA_036186865.1 Eustoma russellianum
CCGTCCGGAGTGCTAGCTCTTCAAACGGCGCGGCTGAAGAACTCGGTTTTTCACAAAAACGGCTCTAGGGTTTCTTTGATGACTCTGTATATTTTCGTGTGTATAGTGTATACGAGATACACAAGTATATATACACATACGTAGACATCAAAATCCACGTCCTAATCGAATTAGTTGATGTCAATCAAAATCCATATCAGATACGGATTCTATCAGGATATTCAAAATCCATATCAGATATGGATTCTCTCGTTATTATCCGATAATACACATATATATATATAATCACCAAAAAAAACGAAAATAATAATAATAATAATTAATATCCAATATTAATATTATTAATATTATTAATCTCAGCCATACGCATTCTTGTGTGTGACCTGATATGCCCATATTAATTGGCAGTTGATTAAATCTCTATTAAACCAACAAGTCGTAATTGGCCTCTAGCAAGGCATTACAACTACCCAATTAATACGAGTCAAGTCCAACTAGCCTAATAATAGTACATGCATTAATCCCTTTGTCACACGATATCTAGTTTGAACATAAGTCATGGTCAGCGTCATACTTATATAGTTCAAACATATGATTACTCGATCTCTAAGTAGACTGATAAAACAAATGATATTGATCACACTATCAATTCATTTGAGCACGGCCATGTATTTCACAGTCTCACTAATCGAGGGGCCCAAAGATATCTCTCTCAAAAGAGAGGGACAAATTCTATCTTGATTGTTCAATATCCTCTACATAATTTCTATCAAATTCAATCATGACCTTTATTATTATCTAGTTATGGATAACGTTTGATCATGTCAAAATATAATAGTCCTTATGTTGGAAACTATGACAATCTCAAGTCAAAGGATTAAAACATGACTATCATGAGATTTACTTATGACGCTAATCCATGTAGCAACTCATGGTGGGTCTATCCGATACACTGTTCTCTAACAAGTATCTATGAGATTGATTCGTATCACCATACACAAAATCATCTCATGATTATCAAATCAATACTCATACTAATTATAAATTATTTTATCTCCATAACAATAATGAATCAGGGACATATATCAAAATTGTGTAACATACTAACCAAAAATAATGATAATAAAACCTCTTTTATTAATAATAAATGCATAACATAAATATCCAAATTATGGCCTAGGGCACATACACTAACAATCTAAAGCTTTAGTGAAAACATCCTCTAATTGGTATTGATTTGACAGGCATAAGGTGAATAACTCCTTGCTGATACTTCTCCCTCACAATGTGACAATCATTCTCAATGTGTTTTGTTCTCTCGTGAAACACCGGATTTTCAACTATATATATATAGCACTTTTGCTATCACAAAACAACTTAGCTGGCTGAAGTTGTTTGATGCCAAGATCCTACACCAAATACACCACCATTGCACCTCACACATTGCCATTACCAAGGCTCTGTACTCTGTTTAGAGGAAGACTTAGACGTATTACTTTGTTTCTTGGCCTTCCAGGACACCAGTGATTTACCCAAGAAAACACAGTAATCTGTAATAGATTTCCTTGTCTTGACACACCCTGCCCAATCTGAATCTGCATATCCTTTCAACTACAGCTCACCACAGCTGGGACAAAGCAAACCTTGGCATGTCGCCCTTTCAAGTATCTCAACAACCTGTGTGCCGCTTTATGATGTAATTGTGTAGGGACATCAAGAAACTGACTCAATTGCTACACTGCAAAAGAAATATCTGGCCTAGTTATAGTGAGGTATATTAACTTTGAGTCTCCTATAACTAGACATTTCTTCTATAAACTCTGAATCACCATGAGCCAGTTTTATATTTTGCTCCATTGGACTACCTGCAGGTTTTACACCCCAAAAACCTGTCTGTTCTACCAGCTCCAAGGCATATTTTCTCTGTGATATCACAATCCCCCTTTGTGACCGAGTCACCTCTATGCCAAGAAAGTATTTCAAAGGACCTAGGTCTTTGATCTTAAAAGCCTGATGTAGAGAGTCCTTAAGGGCAGTAATTTGTGACATTGAGTTACCAGCAACAATTATATCATCAACATAAACCAAAAGAACCAAGAAAGAGCTGTCTGTCTGCTTTACAAACATTGTGTAATCATTCCTTGACTGAGTATATCCCTGTCCAGTAAGGAACATAGTTAGCTTCAAGTTCCATTCTCTGCTTGCTTGCTTGAGTCCATAAAGTGATTTATGAAGTTTGCATACAACATCAGCTCCAAATGCACTGACTCCTTCTGGTAATGTCATGTAGATCTCTTGGCTCAGGTCACCATGCAAAAATGCATTGTTTACATCTAACTGATGCACATACCACTGCTTCTGTGCCAAGAGCAATCTAACAGTGGTCAATTTGGCAATTGGGGAAAAAGTATCAGTGTAATCAACTCCTAACTGCTGTGTAAATCCCTTTGCCACAAGCCTGGCTTTATACCTTGCCACACTTCCATTAGGCTTGTATTTGATCTTATAAACCTACCTACATCCAATGGGTTTCTTACTAGAAGGTAAAGCCACCAAAGACCAAGTGTTGGTGGCTTCAAGAGCAGCCAACTCTAACTCAATTGCCTTCAGCCAGTGAACAGATTTGGCTGCCTCTTGATATGATATAGGCTTATATAACACACTGATATTAAGAGCATGTGATCTAAATTTATGTGTCAATGAATAAAAAGTAATATAATCCTCAATAGGATAAGGGACACTGTGTTTTTGTTGAGGTGGCTTAGGAACATCAACTGAAGAAGACAAGAGACTACAATAGTAATCTTGCAGAATGCTGGGGGATGTTTAATTCTGGTTGATCTATGATGATTATTGAGGTCAGACTGAGATAAGGACAGATGAATCTCTATCCCAGTACATGGTTGAGTATCATGTGAAGAGACAATGGTGTCAGCACCATTAAAATTATCAGTGCCAATGGCGTGATCTGAGGCAGTATTAGAACTTTTAGAAGACTATTGAGGAGTGAGAGTGATGGGGGAGGAATGGCTTGGTATATGAGGTGTATTATCTGATACTGTGTTTAAAGGCTCAAGTGTATGAGAAGAAGGAAACTTGTTAGCTGAATAGGGATCATGAGAACAAGCATTTGGTGAATGGCTAATTAAGGAGTCAGGTGCAAAAGGAAAGAGGTGTTCATGAAACTAAACATCTCTAGACACAAACACTTTCTTTATATTGAGGTTCAAAAGCAAATATCCCTTTGTGTGATAAGGTATCCCAAGAAAAACACAAGTGATGGCTCTAAATTCAAATTTCGTTTTGTGTGGAGATGTATTATTGGCATAAGCCATACACCCAAAGGCTTTGAGATTTCTATACAGTGGCATTGAATCAAGCATTCATGAGGTGTACACTGCCACAACAATGGTGTAGGTAGAATATTAATGATGTACATTGCATACTGGATACAAAAGCCCCAATAGCAGATAGGAATATTTGACTGAAACCTAAGGGCTCTAGCTGTATTAAGAAAATGTTCGTGTTCGTGTTCGTGTTCAACTATTTCATTCTGCTGTGGAGAGTTGACACATATGGTGTGATGTACAATTCCTTTAGTCATGAAGAAATGGTCCATGTTAAACTCTTGACTATTATCACTTCTGATACACTATATGTTCTTATCAAACTAATTATGCACATAATGACAAAAGCTTTGAATAACATTTTTGGTTTATGATTTTTGTTCGAGCAAGTACACTCAAGTGTATCTAGTATAGTCATCAACAATGGTAAGAAAGTAGCGTTGGCCATAGACAATTGGGTACTTATGAGGACCCCAGATGTCAATATGCAAAAGATCAAAGAAAGATTTGGAAAAACACTGAGAAACAGGAAAATGACTTCTTTTCATTTGGCTAAAGGACACACAGTACATTCTGATACATTCTCCTGAACATGTATAGACTTGTCAAGCCTTTGTATCTCTTTTATTCTAGGAAATGAAGCGTGGCATAATCTGTAATTCTATAACAATGAAGAATGAGAAACAGTAGACAAACAGGTAAGAGATACTGTTGCTTGTTTAGGAGCCCCATGCAGGTAGTATAGGCCATTGAGTTGCCTAGCTGAACCAATTGTCTTCAGGGACACAGAATCCTGAATGACACATGAATTTCCAAAGAACTGAATGAGCAAAGAAGGAATAGACAATAATTTGCTAATAGACAAAAGATTATAAGCAAAGGAGGGAACATATAAGACATTATAAATAGTCAAGAAAGGATTCAAAATGACTGATCCAACAAGGGTGGCTAAGGCTGAGAAATTATTTGGCAATTTGATGGACACATGCTGGATTGGCTTATAAGAATGAAACGAATAAGGATTACAAACTATATGATCCGTGGTACCTGAATCTAGTAGCCACACACTCAAATTATTAGAATGACATTACCTTCATCCTTACCAGAGAGAGAAGATATCACTGCTCTTTGACTTCTAACACTCCCTTCATCATTCATACTCAACATAGCCACAAGCCTCTGTGTTTGGTCTGGTGTAAGCAGTGGAGGCTGACATATTTCAACAGTTTTGTCATTCTGAGGAGCCTCAAACTCTTCTCCTGTCACTTCAACCATATTTGCTTGGCTGGCTTGGCTTATAGGCCGGAGGATACCTGTGCTTTTGATAACAACTCTGCTCTACATGCCCAATCATGCCACAAAGGATGCTCACTGGCCTCTTCGTGCCATCAGGGAAGAACCTTCCGCTACCTCTTCTATAACCATTACTTCCACCTCTATTTGACTGACATTCATGCCAGCGTTAGCAATCACCCTGGTACTATCAAGTTTCGACGCCAACAGCGCAGTTGGACTGGTGTTAAAACTGCTTTGATTGCCTAAACCATTCAGCTTTTTTTCATATTTCAGTGCCATTGCAAACACAACATAAATCTTAGGCATATGAGACATCACAAAGACTTGTGACTTAACAGGATCAAATTCCTCATTCAAGCCTTTTAGAAATCTTGTCACATATTCATTTTCAACAAACTCCTGCATTTTGGCCCCTACATAACACCTACATCCATGACATACACACCTTGGAATAGGCCTTACTATCATCATTTCTTCCCACCACACTTTTACTTTGGTAAAATAATCATTCACAGAATCACCTTCATGTTTAACTCCATAAAAATTCTCCAGAAGATCCGAAAGCCTAAAGACATCTCCACTGCTATACCTTCTTTTTAAATCATTCCAAACTTCAAATGCACTATCATACAACATGACACTCTGTGCAATAGAAGGCATTATACTATTCATAATCCAGGAATGAACCATTGAGTTTACCTATCTCCATGTCTGATACTGCGGATCATTTGCCATCGGTTGCTGTATGGATCCATCAATGAATCCAATCTATTCTTCACTATCAATGCCATTTGAAATATCCTACTCTATGAGTGATAACTGTGAGGATTTAACGGAGGTTGTGCAAGTATAATTGGGATGTAGATAAAACAGATTGTTAGTAGGATTCTCAGTTGTGTGTGAACTGGTAGCTCTTTGATTGCTCGAAGTGGAAGCCATAGCTATTCACTTACAATATCAAATTTCTTGACCAAACAATACAAGAATCTCAAAATCTCAAGCTTTCGTCATCTTGTTCCTTCCTATTTTTCACGTTGATTGACTTTTTCCTAAAAGTCAAACTGTACTTTGCCTTCCAAATGTGCTAGAGCAAACAAGAGAAGAAAGTTAAGTTCAACTGTGTTGCTATTGTCACGAATTTGATAGAAGAAATCAGTAAAATTTGTGGAGGATAGTCTACTCCTAATTTAGAGTCCACCTTTGCCAAGATATTGATGTGGAATTTGAAAATTCAAACAAGAATCGACTCATCGTACTCCTCTTCCCTACAACAAATTGACATTATCCTTTTCTCCTCAAATTGAGAGACAATTGCAAGCGATCATTGAGCACTCTCCACGTATCAATTTGAAATAATTTAAATAGAAAGTATACGAAAAATCCAAAAAAGAGAGATGACAAGAAGCTTTAAGTTTATTTTTCCCATAAACTTTATGCGAGTCTTCCAAATATATTGATGAAAAGGCTTATTTAACTGAACTCCAACTGCGAAATTCTAGGGTACGAAATCAATTGATACAAATAACTTTGACTAAAAGAAACGATGTGAAACTAAGAAGCAAACTTCAATTTTAGGACAATAGCCAATGCCCACATTTATTGAATCCTAATACACACATGTGTATCAAAGCCACCAAAAGTCTTGGACGTTGCTATAACTAAAGGCTTTTAATTTTCCATATGTAAAAATATTGTTTGATCCTCAAAGGACTTTTGTCATTTGATTTGTATCTATATGGCCTCTCGTATATACAAAGCTTCAAACTTGACCATTCCAATCATTTTCTTCAATTTGATAAATGACCGTGTCTTAATGGTTTTGTGAAGATATTTACAACTTGTTATTTAGTTAGACAATAATCAAAAGCGATCTCCTTTTCTCGAACTAGATCACGAATGAAGTGAAATTTGATATCAATGTGTTTGTTTCATCCATGAAACACTAGATTCTTTGATAAGTCAATTGCTGATTTGTTATCGCAATAAGACTTTGTTGGTTCATCTTGTTCATGATGTAGAAAACCAAAAATCTTTATAGCCATAGCGCTGAGCAGCAGTGTTTGATGCTGCTATATACTCTACTTTAGCTGTAGATAAAGCCACAATCGGTTGTTTCTTTGAAGACCATTATAAATTCGGGATCCTAAGAAAAATACATAACTTGATGTGCTTTTTTCTGTGGTATCACCAGCCCAATCAATGTTTGTATATCCCAAAAGAAAAATATCATTACCATAAGAATAGAATATAACATGACTTTGTGCACCTCTAACATGTCTCAAAATCTTCTTGGTTGATTGTTTATGTGATTGACATGGTGATTCTATGAAACGACTGATAAGTCCAACACCATATCTTATATCTGACCTAGACGCAGTAAACTATCTGAAGTTTTCAACTAGCCTTTGGAATTATGTAGGATCAACTAGCTCACTTGTAACATCTTTTGTCAACTTCAATTAAAACAAAATAATTAGGTACATGCAAGAACATAATTAAAACATAACGAGACCAACAAAAGAGAAGAAAAGATTTCATTTACGAGAGAGAATCATGCTGTTTAGACTTTTATAATGCAATCTTCAACACCATTGAATCTGAAAGACATTGAAAATTGAAAGAAAGCTATATCTGAAGTTATTCTGGACGAATCAGAACTTGTTTCGGAAGTAGCCGATGGCTTATTTATAGGTCCTAAACTGACTTGAAAAAGCGAGTTATATGAATTTCGCTACATTTGATCAGTTGGTATATAAGATTTTCAGAATTCCCATGCCGATGTCAGATTTTATTTTTCTTCTTATTGCTGGTCAGACCTTTATTCCTTCACGCGCTTTGACTATGGAATTAGACTTTTAGGGTGCATTAAATTATCCAAATAAGAGCAAAATCAATTAAGTGCACAAATTTACCATGAAAACACAATTCACACAATTTACAGGAATATTAACTCAATATATTATGTAAAATCACTAAATATGAGGGGTAAAAACATGTATAATTTGACATATCACATTCACTCTCACATAGACTTTGGACGACCTTGGGTAAAACTATACCAAGTCATCATTGAACGTCCATGACAATGACACATGATATGATAAAAATTAGCATATGAAAATTATAAGAATAATATCAAACAAATATGCAAACAAGGCCATAGAAACTAATCAAGAATAAATAAAGTAATAGCACATCCTAGATCCAACTATACAATCCCAATAAATTGGTTTGTAAGTTTGTTATACGATCCCAAGTTCATCGCACATGTGCGACAACATCTCCCCTATATCTGCTCAAATGGTTTCCAGTGTCATCCTAAGTCAAAATGGGACCTAAAGACTTGTAATGTTTAAAGCAAGGTATAGGCTAAAAAGTAGAAAAGGATATATAAAGTGAGTATAAGAGAAGAATAAATCAATCAAATAGATGGCAGACAGAAATCTACTATCAACTTTTTTCAGGTCTTTTGCATAACTTCATTACTCTTCCAGCCAAACTGTTGAACTTTGAACATTATTCATGAAAGTATAACAAAAAAATAAGATAGGGTACACTATCTTTTAATTGATTTTTTTTTTCATTTTTCTTTTTTTTTCCACATGGCATTTTTTCCTCTATCTTTTTTTCACACTTTTTTTTTTCTTTGAAAGGCCTTCCTTTTTTTTTATAACAAAAACAACTTCCGGTACTACATCTCAACAACATCTATAAATAATTCATTACACCTTCTCAACCATACAAACAAATTCCTTTAAATACATGTAAGTGCCAATATATGAATTATTTTAGCTCTCTTATAGGGACCCAAGAGATTATAAGTAAACCAAATAACGTTTAAGAGATGAAAAATTATGCGGTTTAAATGACAAAATGCCATTTTGAATGGGTCTGACCATTCTATCAAGGCTTAGTGAGGTTATAGTGAAAAATAATTACACGGGTTGGCTTGAAAAGCTCTATCGGTTCAAAGATATGTCCAACTGAACTTCCATAGGAGATACACTACACTGCTAAGTCTTTTGTCTTAGAGGTTACAATACCATGGTTCTAGGGTTATGCAAGGAAAAGTGTATTCAAACTTAGTCTGCATAATTAAATCTAATCCACTAAATTCTAAGAAAAAGATTCCTGATATAAAACTAATCTATAAGTGGGAAAGCATAATATTTTCTAGACTGTAACACTACTCAGTCGACTCTAAACCATTTTTTTATATAGAGACATGTAGGATCTGCAAGGCACCACTAGAAGGGGGGGTTGAATAGATGGTGCGGAAAGTGTGCTTTTTAAAACTTCTTTAAGCTTGAACAATTCAAGTTCTGAAAACAGATTCTGTTTTCAGAACCAGTTTTAAAACGTTTTTAAAACTAGGTTAGAGGTCTCCAAAAATTATGAAATTTTGAGAGAACTTAGCCTCAGATGTTATGAGGGTCCCCTAAAAATTTCAAATTAAAATTCACCCTTTAACCCCTTAAAAACCGTTGATACTCAGATTGTGCAAATCTGCCAGAAACGGTAGATGGTTTTGAAAAATTAATTCCTATTTGTGTGAACGTCCAAATGCTCTGAAAATTTGACCAATAACTCCATATATATTATATTTAAATGGGTTGAAACAGTTTTGGAAAATTCTTTTGGGAAGTAGGTCAAATACAATCAAAGTCTCAACCTTTGCAAGTCTGAAAATCAGACTGCACTAGTCTCAGAACTTTTGATGTTTAGTTTACTTATACTTGTCCAAAAGGGTTGAAACTTATGCAAAATTAACCCTAGAACGTGTAAGTATGTTTCTGAAAATTTTCGTAATTTTTGAAATTCGTTTACTATTTTTAGGGATCCGAACAAGAAGAATAAACAGTGCAGTAACTGAAACGTAAATGCAGAAAGTAAATGGCACCAAGAATTTTATACTTGTTCGGTTATAAACAACCTACTCCAGTCTTCAAGAAACACCTTCCTTGGTTCACACTAATCACACACACGCAGTACACCTTACCGCAGGGTTGATAGAGTTACACCTAACTCCAACCCTTTACAAACCTTGTATGACGAGTACAATTCACACGAACACCACCACCTTGCTAGAATGAAGATTGATCACACCTTGATCATCTTTTACAAAGATGTATGAATGGTGGTTTATCTTAAGCCTATTCAAGAATGAAAGATATGAAGAACAATAGGCTTTACAAGAAAGAGAAAGAAAGAAGATGTAGGAGAAGAAGAGCTTGGCAATTTGATCTCTTTGAAATGCAATGCTTGTTGTAGTATTTTGTTTGCTCTCCTCTTCTTTCCTTATAGTTGCAGCCGTCCCCCTTAGGGCTTCTCCCCTCTTGAAAATTATCTTTTAAGTCCTTGAGAGAGTGGAAGACATCATTGTGACAATGCCTTGCTTACTTGGCATCTTCCTATTGGATCATCATTTAGTCTTGCTTACTTGGCACCTCCTTATTGGCTCAATGTTGTCATGAAGATGACATGGAGAAAAATCTGAGATATTCACTTTAACATGTGCCAAAAATCAATCACAAAATCATACCATTAATCAAGAATTTTCACATAAATTGCAAGACCAAAAATTCTTCCATTTCTATGCCAAAAAATCGGCCAAGACAATCTTGCCATGCTGAATTTTTCAGCATGTGCATCATGGGGATAAACTTTAAATCATTACCATTTTTCTTTAAATTTTCATCATAAAAATGAATCAATAATATATGGTAAGTACTTCTACCAATTAAAAGATGAACTTGGACACATTTTAGTACTAAAATTTCGGCCACACCATGTACACATGCTGAAAACATTTTCAGCATGTGTGATATGTGAAATATCACCACTTATCTTTTTAATTATTATTCAAAACCTTACCATATCTTCTTCTAATCAATCACCTAATAAAAGATGACAAAATATGTCACATTAACACCAAAAAATCGGCCAGCTTGAGGTTAGTATGCTGAAATTTTTAGCATGTGACATAAGAGAGATATATGTTGAATTCTTACCCTTTGTAGCTTCTCTCATCAATTCACCAACAATGTATGATTGATCCTTGACCAATCAATATGCCAACAAAGCTCCACATGTGCTCCAACTCAGCTGTAAGTAACGTTATATGAGGTGTAACATGTGCTGAAATTTATTTTGCTAACTTTGTAAAATAGTGCACCTTTAATAATACACACATGTAATATTCCAATCAGCCCTTAATTTAATTTTCTAGAACACTTTAAGATGTATATCATATGTAAAAAGTGTCTAGATACGTGTCACATGATGTACAAGAAAAACGTTCCATGTTATGTGCGTAGAAAACCGAATTTTCGATATTTATAGATTACCCGATTTTTCTCTAATTAAATTCCAAATTTTGCACATGATATATATATTATGTTATACATAATATATATAATATATACTTTAAATCTCAGCACTTGGCTGGTTTAAAGTGGTACCATTAGCATGTGACAAAATTAAACTTGGAATCTTCACATTTTGGCCTTAATGTGGAGTAATTTGTGTGTGCCAACATGGAAAGTATTTTGCTGAATATGTCATGTGTAGCACGAAATTTACATCATATTTTGATGTATATGGACTGGCCATTTATTTATGGCAAGTACGTGACACGTTGGCGAAGTTTCGGTATTCGCCCGATACGACAAATTTCGGTTTAGAACCTTTTATCGTGTCGTATTTAATTTGTCATCACCATATCTTATATCATATGATATAAGACCTGAATACACTCATAAATATGAGTTAAGTATAGTGGTGTGACATTAACGTACGTACGTAAAACATATAACGTGTCGGTAGTACGTTGGAATACATGTGTATGTGCATTTTAAAAAAAAAATCTGAAAATATATAATTTTTATGTATATGTGGCGGGTACATTAAAGATGGAGAGGAGGAGAAGACTTTCCTTCCTTAGCCTTGTTGCCTTTGTGCCTTTTCCAAATGAAGCTTCCTTGATGAACTACTTAGTTTATTAAACTAAGTACTTCACTTATGGTGGCACATGAAAATAGTATAAACACAAACAAATGTTTGCCATATGATGTAAGCTTTAATGCTTCATGGCTCGTTAGTACGGCAACATAATATATAAGCTAAATAAGGCAAGTAATGGCAAGTTATCATGCATACATGTACACATTTATATATGTTTATACACGTTTATATATATGTATACATTCAAGACACTTATTTTGAAATCACTCAAACCCCCTTATCTTTACAATCTCCCCCTTTTGATGATTTTCAAAATAATTCGTGTACATGATTTAAATGCTATCTCTCCCCCTTGAATTGTGCGCAAATTTGAAATTAGAATTTCGAATTTCAAATCCGGCTCCCCCTTGATTTGTGCAATTAAGATCAATTAAGATCAATCAGTGTCTCTCTCCCCCTTAAATCATGCTTTTCTCTCCCCCTTTATTTTGGAAAGTTAATCAAAAGATTCCTGTCAAAAAGGAAAGTAAATCAAATAATATCAAATCAAATCATATCAGCGGGAATCATGCCTAATTTAGAACGAAGAGATTCATATGTGACTTGATTTAAGGCCTTTGTAAATATATCCGCTACTTGTGATTCTATACGTACGTGATCTATGACAATATTACCATTGTTAACGTGATCACGAAGAAAGTAATAGCGTATTTCTATATGCTTAGCCTTAGAATGTAACACGGGATTCTTAGACAAATTTATTGCACTCATACTATCACAATATATAGGAATTTTATTTACGGTAATTCCAAAGTCCGAAAGTTGTTGTTTTATCCACAACAACTATGTGCAACAAAGGCTAAGAGCCATGTACTCAGCCTCCGTAGTGGGCAAAGCAACACTTGCTTGCTTTTTGGAAAACCATGAAATAAGGGAATTTCCTATAAATTGGCAGGTTCCGCTCGTGCTTTTTCTATCTATTTTGCAGCCACCATAATCTGCATCAGTGTAAGCATGTAAGTCAAATGTAGAATCCTTATCGTACCAAATACCTAAGGTGGGCATGTGCTTAATATAACGGAATATTCTTTTTACCGCATTTAAGTGTGACACCTTAGGTTGACTTTGAAAACGAGCACACATGCATACGCTAAACATGATGTCAAGCCTACTAGCAGTTAAATATAGCAAAGAACCTATCATAAATCGATATTATCCATTATCAACGTCTTTACCATGTTCGTCTTTGTCTAATTTAGTAGTGACACTCATAGGGGTGGGGGATGGTTTCAAATTTTCAAAATTAAACTTTTTGATCATGTCATTAACATATTTCGCTTGGCTTATATGAATTCCTTTACTCGTTTGCTTAATCTGCAAGCCAAGAAAATAATTAAGTTCACCAACCATAGACATTTCAAATTCAGATTTCATGCAATTTTCAAAATCTTTAACAAGTCTATGTGAGGTAGAGCCAAAAATAATGTCATCTACGTAGATTTGAATAATAAGTAAATCTGATTTTTCTTGTTTCAAAAATAGTGTACTATCTATAGTACCACGTTTAAATTATTTTCTAAAAGGAAAGTAGCAAAATGATCATACCATGCTCTCGGTGCTTGCTTTAGGCCATATAGTGCCTTCTTTAGTTTGTACACGTGATCTGGATGTTTCAAATCTTCAAAACCGGGTGGTTGCTTCACGTATACTTCTTCTTGTATGAATCCGTTTAGGAAAGCACTTTTACATCCATTTGATATAATTTAAAATCTTTCATGCAAGCAATAGCAAGTAATAGTCGTATAGCTTCTAGACGTGCTACGGGTGCGAATGTTTCATCATAGTCAATTCCTTCTTCTTGATTATATCCTTGTGCTACAAGTCTCGCTTTATTTCTAACAACCTTTCCTTCTTCATTCATTTTATTCCTAAATACCCACTTTGTGCCTATAATAGTCTTATCTTGTGGACGTGGCACTAAATCCCATACATCATTTCTAACGAATTGATTAAGTTCGTCATGCATAGCATCAATCCAAGATGAATCACTCAAAGCATCATGCACATTTTTGGGCTCAATTTCAGAAATCATAGCATGAAATTCATTTATTTCATCCGAAGTGATTCTTCTACGTGGTCGCACACCGTGAGTGATGTCGCCTATGATGAGATCTTGTGGGTGATCTCTATGCCATCTTGGTTGATTATTTTCTATGTTATCATGCATTTCCATATGATCATGCATTTCTAGTGTCTCATTCATATCATGCATATCAAAAGAATCATTATCTTCATTCAAAACGGGTTTCAATTCAAAATCATCGTCATATTCCTTATCTTTATCAATCTCACCAAATTCATTGAATTTAACATGAATAGATTCTATGATTTGTCTAGTGAGAGGATCATAACATCTATATGCCTTTGAATTTATGGAATATCCAACAAAAATGCACTCAATTGATTTGGATTCAAATTTATCTAAATTATCTTTTGTATTCAAGACAAAACATTTGCATCCAAACACACGAAAATAATCAATCTTAGGCATGCGATCATTCAAAATTTCATAAGGCGTCTTGTTTATTTTCTTTCTTATAGATAGGCGATTTACAATATAGCATGCACAATTTACGGCTTCCGCCCACAGAAATCTAGGCAGTTTATTTTCGCAAAGCATAGTTCTAGCGATTTCTTGTAGTGTACGATTATTTCTTTCTACTACTCCATTTAGTTGTAGAGTTCTAGGTGGCAAAAACTCATGTTTAATTCCTTTTTCTTCAAAAAATGAAATCATCTCTTTGTTTTTAAACTCGCCGCCTCTATCGCTTCTTATCCTTTTCACATTTACACCGTATTGATTTTCAAGTTGTTTAATTAATTTAGCAATCTCTACGGCGCTATCATCCTTATGTGCAAGAAATAAAGTCCAAGTATAACGAGAAAAGTCATCAACAATTACGCATGCATAGTGACGCCCACCAAGGCTTGTAGTGCGACTAGGACCAAACAAATCGATATGCAATAGTTCTAATATTCTAGTCGTGCTTATTTCATTTTTCGGCTTAAGTGACTCACGTGTTTGTTTGCCTTTTATGCAAGATTCACACAACTGAAAGTTGTCTAAATCAAGCGTAGGCAATCCCCGTACTAGGTTCTTTCGTTGAAGTTTTTCTAGTGTGGAAATACCAATGTGTCCTAAACGTCTATGCCATAAATTCACATTGGGTTCATTTGACATAAAACACTTAACTTTAGCGTCTACTACATCATCCATAGATAGCGTAAAAATATTGCCTTATCGTTTTCTTTTTAAAACGGTTTCTCCATTTTTATTTATTATATTGCAATAAGGGTGAGTAAAACACACATTGAAACCATTGTCAACAAATTGAGAAATACTAAGAAGATTGTAAGATAAGTTGCTTACCAAAAATACGTTGGAGATTTGGAGTGTGTTCGGATTACCAATAGTACCTTTTCCAATGATCTTGCCTTCATTGTTGTCTCCAAAGGTCACGGATCCGCCTTTTGTGACCTTCATTAATTTGGAGAACAAGCTCGGGTCACCCGTCATGTGCCTCGAGCAACCACTGTCAAGGAACCACTTTATTGATGTGTCTTTCGATGTGTGGTCTCCCTGCAATGTGAAAAGGTAATTTAGGTACCCTTTTAATTTTGGGTCCTTTCGAGTTAGTTAATCACCTTTTGGTAAAGGTACCTTTCGGTACCCATACTTGGGTGATCCTTCTCGGTCTATCAAATGGCAAGAATGTAGATGAAGGTGCAATATAATAGACATGTGGTGCATGCACTTTGGGTCTTTGCCCAAGAACTCCTCTATACTCGTTGAATGAAGGACGCTTTTGATATGTCCTTGTGTGTGTGTGCGTAGTGCGTGGATGATATGTATTTCGTGTATGCATTGTTCTTCTCTTTTCATATCTATATGGTACA
Source organism: Eustoma russellianum (assembly GCA_036186865.1). Classification (NCBI taxonomy): domain Eukaryota; kingdom Viridiplantae; phylum Streptophyta; class Magnoliopsida; order Gentianales; family Gentianaceae; genus Eustoma; species Eustoma russellianum. The sequence continues at coordinate 36,339,777 of AP025044.1, forward strand.
ACGTTATATTTCACACGATATGATGGAGTGGGGCGTGAGGAAGGGGGCGCTTTTTGCGTCATCTTAGACGCCACTTGCGGCTTAGGGGTGTCTACTTTCTTAGACACAACAAACTTGGTTGGTTTGGTTGATATTTCGTTAGTATCAACGTATCCCAGTCCAGTTTTTGTCACTGTCATGCTTTTGTGATAATATGATGCGATGCAACATGTTTGACCCTGTATCAAACTGTTTCATCATTTTCTCTAAATTGGTATTCCTTGATTTCAAATTTGAAATCTCGGATTTCATTTCATTATTTTGAGAGGTTAATGATGAAATCTCGGTTTTCAATGCAGTGATGACACATGAAGACTCTTTCTTTGAATCGCTTAATTGAGCGACAAGATTCTCGTTAGAAGATTCTAACAGTTTCTTGTCTTCAATTAATCGTTTCTTTTCTTTAGCGAGAGTCCTAGTAAATTTGTACAATTCTAGATACTGACTAAAAAGATCATCATAAGAAGGTTCAGAGTCAGAGTCAGAATCAGATGATACCTCATTAGATGCTTTGGAAGCAAAGCAAACTTGAGCGGTCTCCTCTTCGGTCTCAGTCTCAGAATCTGATGAATCACTCCAGGTGGAGGCCTTTAGAGCACGTTTCCTTTGTTTGGGTTCTGAGACGAGTCTATGTCTGTTCCGCTCCTTGTCAGGGTACTTAGTAGTTTGCTTTTCTTTATTTGGGCAGTCATATGATAAGTGTCCGAGTTTGCCACATTCATAACATTTAACGTCTTTATCGTTTGACTTGTTCTTATTTCTCTTAGATGTAGTGCCCTTGTTTTTATTTCTAAATGACCTTCTCATAAATTTTCTTAGTCCTTTAGCCAATAAAATTAGGTCATCATTATCCGATTCGGAATCACTATCATCTACGTGATCGGAGGGAGGGGAGACGTATTCATTTGATTTAAAAGCAATGGCTTTACCTTGTTTAGATGATTCCGATTTCCGAATGGTGAGTTTATTTTCATAAACTTTAAGTGAACCGATTAGTTCTTCCATCTTTATTGATTTAGTCTCCTTGCTTTCCTCTATCGCAGTCACTTTAGGATCCCATTCAGAAGGAAGGCTTCGTAGGACTTTCTGTACCTTTTCCTGCGTAGTAAAAGCCTTACCAAGAGACTCAAGAGAGTTGTAGATGTTAGTCAAACGAAGATCCATATCTACAATAGACTCATTAGGCAACAATTTAAAGGACTCGAGAGTGGACATAAGCATATTAATTTTGACTCTTTTACTTGACTCGTGCCTTCGTGTTTCATTTCTAGTATCCTCCACATTTCTTGTGCACTCGAACAGTTTGACACATAACTAGACTCACTTTTACTTAATCCGTTTAAAAGAAATTGCATAGCCCTAGCATTCATACTAAGTTTCTTTTTATCATCACTCGTATATTCTTGTCTAGTTTTAATAACTTCTAAAGTAACTCCGTCTACAGTGGATACATTAGATGGGACATAAGGACCATCTTCAATGATTGACCAAAGGTCTATATCTATAGCCATAAGAAAAAGCTTCATCCTAAGTTTCCACTGAATAAACGACTCACTATCAAAAAGTGGAGGCCTTTGGCTCGACATACCTTCTTGCTCGGTTTTGAGATTTGTAGATGCCATCTCACTGAATCGTTGGATTCCTTGAAGTGAGTGTTCCTGCGCTCTGATACCACTTGTAGGATCTGCAAGGCACCACTAGAAGGGGGGGTTGAATAGATGGTGCGGAAAGTGTGCTTTTTAAAAACTTCTTTAAGCTTGAACAATTCAAGTTCTGAAAACGGATTCTGTTTTCAGAACCAGTTTTAAAAACGTTTTTAAAACTAGGTTCGAGGTCTCAAAAAATTATGAAATTTTGAGAGACCTTAGCCTCAGATGTTATGAGGGTCCCCTAAAAATTTCAAATTAAAATTCACCCTTTAACCCCTTCAAAAACCGTTGATACTCAGATTGTGCAAATCTGCCAGAAACGGTAGATGGTTTTGAAAAATTAATTCCTATTTGTGTGAACGTCCAAATGCTCTGAACATTTGACCAATAACTCCTTATATATTATATTTAAATGGGTTTAAAAACAGTTTTGGAAAATTCTTTTGGGAAGTAGGTCAAATACAATCAAAGTCTCAACCTTTGCAAGTCTGAAAATCAGACTGCACTAGTCTCAGAACTGTTGATGATTAGTTGACTTATACTTGTCCAAAAGGGTTGAAACTTATGCCAATTAACCCTAGAACATGTAAGTATGTTTCTGGAAATTTTCGTAATTTTTGAAATTCGTTTACTATTTTTACGGATGCGAACAAGAAGGATAAACAGTGCAGTAACTGAAACGTAAATGCAGAAAGTAAATGGCACCAAGAATTTTATACTGGTTCGGTTATAAACACCTACTCCAGTCTTCAAGGAACACCTTCCTTGGTTCACACTAATCACACACACGCAGTACACCTTACCGCAGGGTTGATAGAGTTACACCTAACTCCAACCCTTTACAAACCTTGTATGACGAGTACAATTCACACGAACACCACCACCTTGCTAGAATGAAGATTGATCACACCTTGATCAATCTTTTACAAAGATGTATGAATGGTGGTTTATCTTAAGCCTATTCAAGAATGAAAGATATGAAGAACAATAGGCTTTACAAGAAAAGAGAAAGAAAGAAGATGTAGGAGAAGAAGAGCTTGACAATTTGATCTCTTTGAAATGCAATGCTTGTTGTAGTATTTTGTTTTCTCTCCTCTTCTTTCCTTATAGTTGCAGCCGTCCCCCCTTAGGGCTTCTCCCCTCTTGAAAATTATCTTTTAAGTCCTTGAGAGAGTGGAAGACATCATTGTGACAATGCCTTGCTTACTTGGCATCTTCCTATTGGATCATCATTTAGTCTTCGCTTACTTGGCACCTCCTTATTGGCTCAATGTTGTCATGAAGATGACATGGAGAAAAATCTGAGATATTCACTTTAACATGTGCCAAAAATCAATCACAAAATCATACCATTAATCAAGAATTTTCACATAAATTGCAAGACCAAAAATTCTTCCATTTCTATGCCAAAACATCGGCCAAGACAATCTTGCCATGCTGAATTTTTCAGCATGTGCATCATGGGGATAAACTTTAAATCATTACCATTTTTCTTTAAATTTTCATCATAAAAATGAATCAATAATATATGGTAAGTACTTCTACCAATTAAAAGATGAACTTGGACACATTTTAGTACTAAAATTTCGGCCACACCATGTACACATGCTGAAAACATTTTCAGCATGTGTGATATGTGAAATATCACCATTTATCTTTTTAATTATTATTCAAAACCTTACCATATCTTCTTCTAATCAATCACCTAATAAAAGATGACAAAATATGTCACATTTAACACCAAAAAATCGGCCAGCTTGAGGTTAGTATGCTGAAATTTTCAGCATGTGACATAAGAGAGATATATGTTGAATTCTTACCATTTGTAGCTTCTCTCATCAATTCACCAACAATGTATGATTGATCCTTGACCAATCAATATGCCAACAAATCTCCACATGTGCTCCAACTCAGCTGTATGTAACGTTATATGATGTGTAACATGTGCTGAAATTTATTTTTGCTAACTTTGTAAAATAGTGCACCTTTAATAATACACACATGTAATATTCCAATCAGCCCTTAATTTAATTTTCTAGAACACTGTAAGATGTATATCATATGTAAAAAGTGTCTAGATACGTGTCACATGATGTACAAGAAAAACGTTCCATGTTATGTGCGTAGAAAACCGAATTTTCGATATTTATCGATTACCCGATTTTTCTCTAATTTAAATTCCAACTTTTGCACATGATATATATATTATGTTATACATAATATATATAATATATACTTTAAATCTCAGCACTTGGCTGGTTTGAAGTGGTACCATTAGCATGTGACAAAATTAAACTTGGAATCTTCACATTTTGGCCTTAATGTGGAGTAATTTGTGTGTGCCAACATGGAAAGTATTTTTGCTGAATATGACATGTGTAGCACGAAATTTACATCATATTTTGATGTATATGGACTGGCCATTTATTTATGGCAAGTACGTGACACGTTGGCGAAGTTTCGGTATTCGCCCGATACGACAAATTTCGGTTTAGAACCTTTTATCGTGTCGTATTTAATTTGTCATCACCATATCTTATATCATATGATATAAGACCTGAATACACTCATAAATATGAGTTAAGTATAGTGGTGTGACATTAACGTACGTACGTAAAACATATAACGTGTCGGTAGTACGTTGGAATACATGTGTATGTGCCTTTTAAAAAAAAATCTGAAAATATATAATTTTTATGTATATGTGGCGGGTACATTAAAGATGGAGAGGAGGAGAAGACTTTCCTTCCTTAGCCTTGTTGCCTTTGTGCCTTTTCCAAATGAAGCTTCCTTTAATGAACTACTTAGTTTATTAAACTAAGTACTTCACTTAATGAACTAATTTAGTTCATTAATGGTGGCACCTGAAAATAGTATAAACACAACAAATGTTTGCCATATGATGTAAGCTTTAATGCTTCATGGCTCGTTAGTACGGCAACATAATATATAAGCTAAATAAGGCAAGTAATGGCAAGTTATCATGCATACATGTACACATTTATATATGTTTATGCACGTTTATATATATGTATACATTCAAGACACTTATTTTGAAATCACTCAAACCCCCTTATCTTTACAAGACATACTTATCTAGCATGAAAACTATACTATACATGAATTAACACCTAAAATTTTGAAAATTTTGACCCGAAAAAACATGCATGAATGAGCAAAGCTTGCAATAAAAAATATAAAAAATTTTATTGCTCAACAGCTATTGAAATAATTTTCAATAAAAACTTCCAAATTTTTGACTCAATAAAACAAAAGACGCAGTTTAAAACTTGACAAACAAAAGAACATCGTCATCCACCATAGCTTAGACTAAAAAGTGTCCTCAACCTTAGTGCAAAATGTCCTAAAAAATGGTCTTCTCAAATGTAATGAACACATAGATGTAGAAAGCTCATTCTCCATAGCTAATGCACAAAAAATCAATAGATACAACTAACTCATTAATTTGCACTAGAACATCTTCCACTAACACTTTAGGATAAATCAAAAAACCATCCGCTAACTGTAAAAGTACCCCTCTTTCTTTAGAAATCCTCAACCTAAGGAGTTATAAATGGATAAGAGCATCTATCATGATATCATAAACTGAAAAATCACCAATTTTACAACCAGAGACAACATTCTCTGTTTTCTAGATAAATAAGACATTTTTTGGTGGCAAGCTTGTTCAAACCCAGCAAGCCACAGTGTGAAAGAGTGTTTAGGGGTTAATTGCTAAGTCCCAGACAATCCTACCCCAACTGACCTTACTGCCCTTATCCCTGAAATACTCATGCGCCAAATGAGGCTTGAGGGTATCTTCCACTATCCATGAGGTGATTATCTCTACTGCCAGCTGCAGGAGCCTTCCCTAACCAGCAAATGATATCAGATCTCCGTAAGTTTCTTTAGGAGGGTGAATCCGAGCTGCGTCCCGTCCTCGACCACAGCGTACCTTGTAGTCTATGCTTATGATTCATACACTACAACCCAGAATGTATCTTTCTTGTGGTGCAAATCTCACAGGTGCTTGGATAGCATGCCAAATTCCATGGCTTCAGTTGGATAACTCCTAGACCACCTTCTTCTTTAGGCAGGCTTACCTAAGACCAAACAATCCATGCCTTTTTGGACCCCAGTGAGGAACTCCCCCATAAGAAGTGCAGACAAATCCTGTTTATTAGAGTCCTAACTGTTGCTGGAAGAGGTAACGCATTTAGCCAGATATAGTTCACTCTCTACAGAACTGACCTGATCAGTTGTAGTCTGCCAGCGTATGAGAGACTTGATGCATTCCCTAGCCCTACCTTGTCCATCAGTTTTTCGATGAAAGGTGCATAGTGTGAGCTCTAAAGCTTGCGGCCTGCGATAGGCATGTCGAAATATTTGAAAGGCATGGTTCCTTCAGAGAACCCTGTGCTGACCTGCAACTAGCTGGTTGCGCCACCAATGCCTGCGTGGAAGAACTGGGATTTTTTCATGTTGGCTCTGAGCCCAAACAGTCACCGAAGTTAGACAACATATCCATAATTTTCTTTACTGAGCTGACATCCCCTCTTGAGAATAGGATAGATCATCCGCAAAGAAAAGGTGAGGTGTTTTCTGCTCAGCGCAACCAGCATGGTAATGGAAGTTCTTATCATGACGCAGTCCACGAAATAGTCTTGATAGATATTTCATACCAATTACAAATAAGAAGGGGAGATAGGGTCCACCTGTTTCAAGCCACGTCTGCCCTGAAAGAACCCATAAGGCCTGGCGTTAAGGAAAAAACATAGTAGCTAGAGTGCTCACACACTCCATGATCTAGCCTACGAAGATAGAGGGAAATCCCAGTCCAAGAAACATTTCCTTGAGGAATGACCAACTGATGGAATCAAAAGATTTTCTGATGTCCACATTAAGTATGCATTTTGGGGTTGTCCTTTTTCTCTCGTAGTCTCTGATCAGCTCTTGAACTAAGAATACATTTTCCATCATGGATCTGCCCTTGAGGAAACCAGCTTGAGCAGGATCCATGAGGGAGGACATGACTGATGTAACTCGCATTGCAAGAATCTTAGAGATTATCTTGTAGATCACGGTGTAGCATGAGATAGGTCGATAATCCTGAACTCTGGTGACATGAGAAGCCTTGGGGACCAGAGAAATGGTACCGTGATTGACCTGTTTAAGCAATAGGCCGTTCCTGAATAACTCCTGCACTGGAGCAATCAGGTCGGTCTCTACTATCTTCTGGTCTTTGATGAAGAACTGAGAGGAATATCCATCAGGTCCAGGCGCTTTGTCCTTCCTAATGGAGTGCAGAGCTGCTTTGATCTCGACTTTCTTTAGTGGGACTATTTGTGAGTCAGCTTGCTGCGCAGATAGCCTAGGACCACCATTTAGGATTTGTATTCTGATGGGATGGACTGGCTGAGCTGAGCCAAGCAGGTCAGTGTAGTAAGATACAAACTTCTGAGCTGCCTGCTCGATAGATGAAGGCATAGTGCTATCACCAAGCTGAACTCCAGTAATACTGTTCCTTGCCTTGTTTCTTTTAATTATGGAATGGAAGAATTTTGTATTTCTGTCACTCAAAATTAAATAGTTACCTTTGGCTAGCTGAACAAAGAATTTCCTTTCAGCCTCTAAAAGATTAAAAGCCAAGTGCCTTTGTTTCTGCTGTTTGTTCTTCCAGTCAGGTGTGCCCCATTGTCCGTCTGGGTGTTCCTGCATGTGCTCGAGCTCTTCTACCGCCTGGTCATCTCTGTTTGAGATGTGCAAGAAATATTTCCTGTTCAGCTCGCTAAGGAGGCCTTTTAGGGCTTTCAACTTCTTGCATATATGAAACATGGCAGAGCCGTGGATCCGTTGAATCCACTGTGAGCTGACCAGAGGCAGAAATTCCTCGTGATCAGCCCACATGTTGAAGAATTCGAAGGAGCTTCTAACTGCTGGTCTGGACCTGTCAAGGCTGAGGACAGCATGTGAATGATCAGAAAGGCATCCACCAGGGTATAAATGTATTGTTTCCATGAAGTAGTTGTTGGCCATAACTCTGTCTAGTCGAGATTTTACAGAACCGTTATCCCATATGTTGAAGCAGCCAGACGAGCTGAGCTCCATTAGACCGCTCTGAAGGAAACAATCGAGCTGGTCCTGAAGCTCTTAGTTAGTTGTCGATCTGCCTCCTATTCTCTCTTCTTCACACAAATGTAGTTGAAATTGTCTAGGACGATCCAAGGTTCATTCTATGTTTGCCTCTAGTGGATGATAGAATTCCACTGTGGTCGCCTATCAACAAGCGTGCTGAATTCCATGGAAAAATGTGACTAGCAAGCTCTATCCGCCACTAGAGATGTGATTCTATAGTGCATAGCCTGAGGATCAGTTGAGAAGACCTGGACGACAACTGAAGATGGATTCCTGCATACTAAAATTCGCTTGCCCGCATGAGGGTCAAAATTATTTATAAACTCCTATCTTGAAAAATTTTGTTTAAGGGATATATACATCTTGTTGTTCAATTTAGTTTCTAATAATCCGATGATATCTATTTTATGTTTTCTAACAAAATTATAGACACTGTTGTGTATTAGGGGCCTATTGCATCCCTTAATATTCTAAAAACTTATTATCATTGGCTTAAGTGGTTGGTCGTACCTTGACATTGCCTTAAGGTGCTTTGAGCTTTTTCTTCAGTGCAAGCGCCTTTGATTTCGACACCACCTCGGTGAATCCGTCTTGGAATAGAGAGTTGATTCTCTCCACATGGTGTTCCACGTAAACACTATGTTGTTGGTCCTGACCTAGCTCATCTGGGTTGGTTTCAGCTAAGCCACTTGTGTCCTCTATTATTTGGTCAGATCCTGTTTGGGGCTCAGGACGCATAAGTGTGGGTGGCTGGGCTGAGGTTAAGGGCCGAGCTGAGTTGGAGGCAGGCCGAGCTGAGCTGGAGGACGGCCGAGCTGTTTTTGGTAAGGCCTTGACCGAAACTAGGGCAGTGTGCTGCTGAGCCGAGCTGAGCTGTTTGGGCCGAGCTGAGCTGGGTCCATGCCGGAAGGGGTTTTTTTGTGGGAGGGATAGAAGCAAGTGTTATGAGTTGCGGATGAGCAGACGTGGTAGTTCCCGAGCTGAGCTGGTTTGTGTACAGGTCGGCATTGGTGGGATTAGTTGGCTTCTGAGGGCCAGCTTGTTTATGAGAGTCTACACTGTCGCCGAGCTGCCTGCAGTCTCTGCAGAACATTGTCATCCTCTCATATTCCACTTTCTGCACTATTGCGGTGCCATTTGAGAGCAGCAACTCCACCGAGCTCAGTAATTCTTTGCTAAGATAAATTTCAACTAGGGCACGAACGTAGTTCAAAATGCTTCCGTTGGCAGTCAGCTGGTCAACGTACAGTGATGTGCCAAGCTGAGAGCAGATGCCCGAGAAAACCTGAGCTTCCCACAATTATTTTGTCGTCACCTCCAACTTACATATTGAAGTACCAAGGTCTTTAAACACATTTCGCATAGTGTGTACCTTTTTTAATGACACCAATAAAGAGAATATTAACATGATCTATCTGTATTATTATTAATTCCAGTGCATGATTACTTTTTCTCCTATATTTTTAAAATGTTTCGCATTTACTCACAACTCTAAACTAGACAAACATTGACAGTCTGGAATGACTCTTGAAATTCAACTTTTAACTATGTCCAAAACAAGTTTTGTCTACACAGCCAAATCAGAGATATTCTATCTTTAACTTTGAACAACCAAAACTTTTAAATAAGGACTCCACAAATTTTAAAACATGACTTACTAAACCCTAATATGTGTATTTAATGGTGTAAAAAGTGTTTTCAAAATTCTTAGAGTAATCAAGACAATGAACATTTGACTAACTCTTCTTTTTTTCGATAAATCCACATATCAATCAAACAAGTTGGCCGCGGATTCATAACGTCATCATATAATTTTAATATTTTGTCGATAGAAAATCCAATATCACACCAACGAAGATAATATTAAGAGATAATCATGAGATCTATGAGGTTTCTTCAAAAGTTTTATCTGTTTCTTTACAAAATTTGTCCATGAACAGATGGAAACATTTCTTGCATAGGATTCCATATAGTTCCAAAAAAAGAAGAAGAAAGATATAACCCCAAATAATCAAAACAGTGAAAGGAATAAAAAGGAACATTGCTTACTGAAATATGCACAGTGGATGTTGAAACTTGAGCTTACATGGGGTGGGGTCTATATCCACTCAAAACCTTAGGGCAATGGGTGGTGGTATATCGTCCTCATATAACCTATGTATTTTATCTCAAAGTGGGAGATGTGATACTATATTCTCAATAACTGCCCTCAAGTGGCAACGTGACTTATACACACACCTTAGAGCCCGTCCTCAATCACAAACCACAAGCCATGATGAACATATGGATTTGGATGAGGGGAGACAATACATGGTCGGCATGAACATGTGGATTTGGGTATGTATTTCATCTCAAATTGAGCGATGTGAGACTATATTTTCAATAATCGCCCTCAAGTGTCAATGGGCTTACACACGTGCCTTAGAACCCATCCTCAATCACAAACCACAAGCCATGCATGAACATATAGATTTGAGTGGATTTGGGTGAGGGGAGACAATAAATGGTTGGCATGAACATATGGATTTGTGTGGATTTGAGAGAAGGGAGACAATAAATGGCCAACCATGGACCAGACAAGATGTCAATCCACATTTTAAACCTGCTCTGATACTATGTTGAAACTTGGGCTTACATAAGGTGAGACTCATATCCACTCAAAACAGAGAATGGGTGATGATACCTCATCCTCATATAACCTATGTATTTTATCTCAAAGTGAAGGATGAAGGACTATATTCTCAATATTGCACTCACAAAAAACCCAATTTGTTTCACGTCAGGTTTACCAGGCTAAGTTGTTCCTTCAGTCTTTAGTAACTTGCGATGTATTCATCTAGCAACAGCCAATTAGTTGGAAAAAATATTTCGAACCGAGAAGAACTAGCAGCGCTTTCGGACGGTGATCTTGTCAAATTTCAACATACAATCAACAGTACGAATGAATACGATGGAGGAGAGTTTGGATGAAGAACATTGAGCAACGAAGCGACAGAGCGAAGAAGAAGAAAATGTTGAACTCATTCATCTGAAGTGCTTTGATCAACTATAGCAAACATATGTACAACTATAACCGCCTCTACTGATTTTACAAGAAAGAGCCTAACTACTTCTTACTATCATTACAATCATAAGGACATTCTTGTCAATTCACATATTTTTAACTGCTGCCTTTCCCGCCTTGACGCAACCATCTTCTACTGCCTTCAGCTGTTCTTTCTCCACCTTGGCATGCAACTCTCCCAGCTGATGCACCACAACCACGTGCTCCTTTTCTTTTTCAAGTATCAACTAATTCATCATTCCTCCCTTCTTGATCATGCTTCTTCAATCGCACTCTCATTTCTTCCTCATTTATATTCACATAGCTTCTTCTCCAAATGTGTTCGACCATATTACTGGCAAACCATTCATATCATTGCTCTCTGTTTGCTCATTCTGTCTGCCAGCTGCACCTTATGTTTCAACACCCCCCCTCAAGCCATGCTTGGAATAGATGTTAATAATGCCTAGTGACCTCATTAGTTCCTTCTGCCTGTTGTTATACAAGGCTTTGGTAAGAATGTCTGCAAGTTGCATTTCCATACGCACAGGCATCAACTTCGCAGTCCCTTCCTGTACCTTGTCCCTCGTGATGTGACAATCAATTTCAATGTGCTTTGTTCTCTCGTGAAAAACAGGATTTTCGGCAATGTATATTGCGCTTTTACTGTCACAAAATACTTCTACTGGCCTTTGATCCTCCATCTGCAAATCAGCGACCAAATATAGCAACCATTTGACCTCACACACTAAACTTGCCATGGCTCTATATTCTGCCTAAGCTGATGATTTGGAAACCATCGTTTCTTTCTTAGCCTTCCACGATATCAATGAGCTCCCCAGGAAGACACAGAATCCAGTGGTAGACTTTCTAGTCTCTGAGCATCCAGCCCAATCCGAGTCCATGAAGGCCTTCAGTTTCAAATCACCATTTCTAGGATGCAAAAGTCCTTGTCCCACACTACCCTTCAAGTACCTGAGTAATCTGTGTGCAGCTTTGAGGTGATTGATTGTGGGACAATCCATGAATTGGGATAGTTGCTGGACTGGGAATGCAATTTCTGGCCTTGTGATTGTCAAATAGATCAGCTTCCCAACAAGGCTCCTATACCCTGATACATCATGAACCAATTCAGAGTCATTGTGTGTCGGTTTCAAGTTAGTCTCCATAGGTGTTCTTACAGGCTTTGCCCCTAAAAATCCAGTATGTTCTAGTAATTCTAGTGTATACTTTCTCTGGTTCAAGACTAGCCCCCCCTGTGACCTAGCTACTTCAATCCCTAAGAATTATCTTAGGTCACCAAGCTCTTTTATTTTAAATGTATGATGCAACTGAGACTTAATGTGCTGGATAGGTTCCATGCTAGAACAAGCCAATATTATATCATCCACATAAACCAACAAAATTAGTAGGTACTCAGACGTGGACTTGAGAAACAACATATAATCTGTCTTTGATTGAACAAAACCAATTGAAATGAGATACTTGGTCAACTTGAAGTTCTATTCCCTACTGGCCTGTTTAAGACCACACAGGGATTTCGGTAATTTTCAAACCAATCCCTCTCTAGGAAGCTGTAGTCCCGGGGGTGGCACCATATAAATTTCTTCATGGAGATCTCCATGAAGGAATGCATTATTCACGTCCAGCTGTTGCAAATGCCATCCCTTGCTAGCTGCCAACGCTAGCACAAATCTAGCCGTAGTCATCTTGGCCACATGAGCAAATGTATCCTGGTAATCAAGTCCTATATTGCTGAGTAAATTCCTTTGCTACAAGCCTTGCCTTGTATCTTTCGACTTCACCATCTGGCTTGTATTTAATTTTGTACACCCACCTGCATCCAATAGGGTGCTTTCCTGCAGGTAAATCCACTAAACACCAAGTGTTATTCTCCTCCAAGGCTGTAAGCTCTGTTCGCATGGCATTCTGCCAAGCAGTGGAGCTGCGGCCTCTGAATAAGAGGCAGGCTCAGTGTGCATATTAGTATTTAATATGTAAGATCTATACTTAGGTGCCAATGAATTAAGTGAAAAGACTCTATGCAGATGATGAGGACTATTTGGCTTAGATGTATTGGGATTATGAGTGGGAATTGTCAAATAGTTGCAGCAGTAATCATTAAGGTAGGCTGGTGTGCGTCTGTCATGAATGGGTCTAGAAAGAATTGGAGGGAGGCATATGTCAATGCTAGGTATAGGTTGTGTATCGGGTATTGACAGGTTGTTAGGCTGTGTTTGAGGAACTTGAGCATCAGATGGTGAGTGAGATTGTTGAGTAAAAGAATTTTGCATCATGTCAGGTGGAGATGGACAGGGTACATGATCTGAGTTTGACATATTAGGAGGAACATAGGTGGATTCAATTGGCGTGGGTTCAGAACTGATCATGACTAGAGTGGGATTAAGAGTCTGTTTAGGTATTATGGTTTCTGAGGAGGTTGTTATAAATGAAGCTGACATAGGAAAAGATGTCTCATCAAAGTACACATCTCTAGACACGATGATATTATTGGATTCAAGATCTTAAAGAATATATCCCTTGGTTGTGTATAATATGCCAAGAAACATGCATCTCCTTGCTCTGGCATCAAACTTTTCCTTGCAATGTCGTGTGTCTGTGGAGTAGGCTAGGCAGCCAAAGACTTTAAGATGATGGTAAGATGGAGGTTTGTTATACATGAGCTCATATGGAGTTTTCTGGGATATGATGGGAGATGGAATGATGTTAATAAGGTGTGCAGCATGTTGAATATAAAAGCCCCAATACTTAATGGGTAAATCTGCATGAAACCTCAACGCTCTAGCCACATTCAACAAATGTTGTTGTTTTTGTTCAACCAAGCTATTTTGTTGTGGGGTGTATACGCAACTTGTCTGGTGAATTATGCACTTGGAAGCATAGAAATGATCCATCTTAAATTCTAAACCATTGTCACTTCTAATAACTTTCACATTGGTATTGAATTGCACAGATGCATAAATGCAAAATTTCTCAATTATATTTCTCACCTCAGACTTGGCTTTCAACAAATACACCCAACAAAATATACTATAGTCATCTACAATCGTCAAGAAATAACACTGGTCAAACATTTTATGGTGTTTATAGGGACCCCAGATGTCTGTGTGGATCAGGCAAAAGGGAGATCGGGATACAGAAGTAAAAGTAGGGAATGAGATTTTTTTTGCTTGGCTAACGGACATATGGAACATGGTAAAGTTGTGTTTGAGAAAGAGACAGATGGATCTAACTTGTGAATTTCTTGCATCCTACGGTTGGAGATATGCCCCAGTCTTGAGTGCCACAGTTGGCACTGTACATCAGCAACTGCAGAAGGAGGAAATGCAGCATTTCCCAGAAATGGTCTGTCATGACTTTTATTCACCAATGTCTGACTTCTAAGATTAGGGAGTTGATATAATCCATTACGAACTCTAGCTGAACCAATAATCATCATGGTTCTCTGATCAAATATGATGCAGACATTAGAATGAAACAAAATTGACGCATTGTTTTCTTTGGTAAGTTTACTGAGAGATAAGAGGTTGAAAGAGAAGGATGGTATGTAGAGAACGTTTGAAAGAACGAAGCAATTGGAAAAAGCAATTGAGCCAGTATGAGTAACTTTTACCATCGTGTCATTTGGCAGTTTGACTTGCAAGTTATTTACTTGTTTATAGGAATCAAAGAAGGAAAGGTCACAACAAACATGATCAGTGGCACCAGAGTCTATAACCCACATAGAAATATACTTACATTGCACCTTACCTGCACCATTACCACCGGTGCCCTGCTGCACAGCTGACATAATGGAATGGCTCCTATTGCTCGTCTCACCATATGAAGTGCCATCATTCTCCTGAGACAACTTGTTCTGGTGCTATTGCAACAACTTCATCATCTTAGAGTATTGTTCCTGAGTAATCTCCGATTGGATCTGGGTGCATGAGCCTTGCTGTAGACCAGTTTTCTCTCCACACACATTCTTCTGCTGCTCTACCACATTCTTAGCACCAACACGGTTTAACTGTGGACTTGGCTTAAATCCAGGTGGATAGCCATGTTTCTTGTAACACTTTCCATGGTGTGACCTACCCATGCATAGTATGAGCATATAGGTCGTTTGTTACTATCTACGCCATACCTCTCAGGGTTCACGCCACCCTTTTTATGTCCTCCTCTAGGTTTAGAATTTCCTTGAGATCTTGAATTAAAATTACAATTCTGAGCTCCTAAATGAGGTCCATTCATATTCATCACACTGGAAGAATTATTATTAAAGCTGGCCTGCACTTCTGAGTATGTTACCTTCCTTTCAAATTTGACAGACATTGCAAATGTGCTGTTGATGTCCGGTAATGGTGACATCAACAGAACTTACGACTTCACCGGTTCAAACTCACTACTTAGTCCCTTCAAAAACTTGATCATAAAGTCATTTTCAACAAACATATTGATCTGATTTGCAACATTACATGTACATTTACCAAAACTACAACTTGGAACTAACTTCAATACAGTCAATTCTTCCCAAACAACCTTCAGTTTTGTGTAATACTCTGTTACAGACAAGTTTTCCTGTTTGATTCCATAAAATTCCTCCTGCAAATCTGAAAGTCTAAATGCATCTACATTTCCATATCTAAGTTTCAAGTCCTTCCATATATTGACAGCATCGTCTATCCACATAACGCTTTGAGCAATACGGGGAGTAACAGAATTAATAAGCCAAGATACTACCATATTATTCACCTTGATCCAGGCTGAGTATTTGCGATCTCCTTCTGCAGGCCTCTCCACTGAGCCATCGATGAAGCCTATTTTATTCTTGGATTCCAATGCGCGTCTGATGTTCCTGCACCAGCTATGGTAATTGTGTGAATCAAGCAAAGCTTGTGCCAACACAAGTGATGGACTATCACTTGGATGCACATATAATGGATCCTCAGTAGGATCCACGTGATTGTTGACAGTAGGATTAAATGTCATTCTGTATCAGAGGAAGAATGACTGCGAAGATGAAATGAATTAGAACTTTTAAGGGAGAATCAACGAGATGATCGAATCAAACAGGATATGGCTCTGATACCATGTCAAATTTCAACATTCAATCAACCATACGAATGAATACGATGGAGGAGAGTTTGGATGAAGAACATTGAGCAACAGAGCGACAAAGCGAAGAAGAAGAAGCAAATGTTGAATTCATTCATCTGAAGTGCTTTGATCAACTACAGCAAACATATATACAACAACTATAACCGCCTTTACTGATTTTACAAGAAAGACCCTAACTACTTCTTACTATCATTACAATCATAAGGACATTCTTGTCAATTCACATATTTTTAACTACTGCCTTTCCCGCCTTGACGCAACCATCTTCTACAGCCTTCAGCTGTTCTTTCTCCACCTTGACACGCAACTCTCCCAGCTGATGCACCACAACCACGTTCTCCTTTTCTTTTCAAGTATCAACTAATTCATCATTCCTCCCTTCTTGATCGTGCTTCTTCAATCGCACTCTCATTTCTTCCTCATTTATATTCACATAGCTTCTTCTCCAAATGTGTTCGACCATATTACTGGCAAACCATTCATATCATTGCTCTCTGTTTGCTCATTCTGTCTGCCAGCTGCACCTTATGTTTCAACACCCCCCCTCAAGCCATGCTTGGAATAGATGTTAATAATGCCTAGTGACCTCATTAGTTCCTTCTGCCTGTTGTTATACAAGGCTTTGGTAAGAATGTCTGCAAGTTGCATTTCCGTACGCACAGGCATCAACTTCACAGTCCCTTCCTGTACCTTGTCCCTCGTGATGTGACAATCAATTTCAATGTGTTTTGTTCTCTCGTGAAAAACAGGATTTTCGGCAATGCATATTGCGCTTTTACTGTCACAAAATACTTCTACTGGCCTTTGATCCTCCATCTGCAAATCAGCGACCAAATATAGCAACCATTGGACCTCACACACTAAACTTGCCATGGCTCTATATTCTGCCTAAGCTGATGATTTGGAAACCATAGTTTCTTTCTTAGCCTTCCACGATATCAATGAGCTCCCCAGGAAGACACAGAATCCAGTGGTAGACTTTCTAGTCTCTGAGCATCCAGCCCAATCCGAGTCCATGAAGGCCTTCAGTTTCAAATCACCATTTCTAGGATGCAAAAGTCCTTGTCCCACACTACCCTTCAAGTACCTGAGTAATCTGTGTGCAGCTTTGGGGTGATTGGTTGTGGGACAATCCATGAATTGGGATAGTTGCTGGACTGGGAATGCAATTTCTGGCCTTGTGATTGTCAAATAGATCAGCTTCCCAACAAGGCTCCTATACCCTGATACATCATGAACCAATTCAGAGTCATTGTGTGTCGGTTTCAAGTTAGTCTCCATAGGTGTTCTTACAGGCTTTGCCCCTAAAAATCCAGTATGTTCTAGTAATTCTAGTGTATACTTTCTCTGGTTCAAGACTAGCCCCCCCCTGTGACCTAGCTACTTCAATCCCTAAGAATTATCTTAGGTCACCAAGCTCTTTTATTTTAAATGTATGATGCAACTGAGACTTAATGTGCTGGATAGGTTCCATGCTAGAACAAGCCAATATTATATCATCCACATAAACCAACAAAATTAGTAGGTACTCAGACGTGGACTTGAGAAACAACATATAATCTATCTTTGATTGAACAAAACCAATTGAAATGAGATACTTGGTCAACTTGAAGTTCCATTCCCTACTGGCCTGTTTAAGACCACACAGGGATTTCTGTAATTTTCAAACCAATCCCTCTCTAGGCAGCTGTAGTCCCGGGGGTGGCACCATATAAATTTCTTCATGGAGATCTCCATGAAGGAATGCATTATTCACGTCCAGCTGTTGCAAATGCCATCCCTTGCTAGCTGCCAACGCTAGCACAAATCTAGCCGTAGTCATCTTGGCTACAGGAGCAAATGTATCCTGGTAATCAAGTCCTATATTGCTGAGTAAATTCCTTTGCTACAAGCCTTGCCTTGTATCTTTCGACTTCACCATCTGGCTTGTATTGAATTTTGTACACCCACCTGCATCCAATAGGGTGCTTTCCTGCAGGTAAATCCACTAAACACCAAGTGTTATTCTCCTCCAAGGCTGTAAGCTCTGTTCGCATGGCATTCTGCCAAGCAGTGGAGCTGCGACCTCTGAATAAGAGGCAGGCTCAGTGTGCATATTAGTATTTAATATGTAAGATCTATACTTAGGTGCCAATGAATTAAGTGAAAAGACTCTATGCAGATGATGAGGACTATTTGGCTTAGATGTATTGGGATTATGAGTGGGAATTGTCAAATAGTTGCAGCAGTAATCATTAAGGTAGGCTGGTGTGCGTCTGTCATGAATGGGTCTAGAAAGAATTGGAGGGAGGCATATGTCAATGCTAGGTATAGGTTGTGTATCGGGTATTGACAGGTTGTTAGGCTGTGTTTGAGGAACTTGAGCATCAGATGGTGAGTGAGATTGTTGAGTAAAAGAATTTTGCATCATGTCAGGTGGAGATGGACAGGGTACATGATCTGAGTTTGACATATTAGGAGGAACATAGGTGGATTCAATTGGCGTGGGTTCAGAACTGATCATGACTAGAGTGGGATTAAGAGTCTGTTTAGGTATTATGGTTTCTGAGGAGGTTGTTTTAAATGAAGCTGACATAGGAAAAGATGTCTCATCAAAGTACACATCTCTCGACACGATGATATTATTGGATTCAAGATCTTAAAGAATATATCCCTTGGTTGTGTATAATATGCCAAGAAACATGCATCTCCTTGCTCTGGCATCAAACTTTTCCTTGCAATGTCGTGTGTCTGTGGAGTAGGCTAGGCAGCCAAAGACTTTAAGATGATGGTAAGATGGAGGTTTGTTATACATGAGCTCATATGGAGTTTTCTGGGATATGATGGGAGATGGAATGATGTTAATAAGGTGTGCAGCATGTTGAATATAAAAGCCCCAATACTTAATGGGTAAATCTGCATGAAACCTCAACGCTCTAGCCACATTCAACAAATGTTGTTGTTTTCGTTCAACCAAGCTATTTTGTTGTGGGGTGTATACGCAACTTGTCTGGTGAATTATGCACTCGGAAGCATAGAAATGATCCATCTTAAATTCTAAACCATTGTCACTTCTAATAACTTTCACACTGGTATTGAATTGCACAGATGCATAAATGCAAAATTTCTCAATTATATTTCTCACCTCAGACTTGGCTTTCAACAAATACACCCAACAAAATATACTATAGTCATCTACAATCGTCAAGAAATAACACTGGTCAAACATTTTATGGTGTTTATAGAGACCCCAGATGTCTGTGTGGATCAGGCAAAAGGGAGATCGGGATACAGAAGTAAAAGTAGGGAATGGGATTTTTTTTGCTTGGCTAACGGACATATGGAACATGGTAAAGTTGTGTTTGAGAAAGAGACAGATGGATCTAACTTGTGAATTTCTTGCATCCTACGGTTGGAGATATGCCCCAGTCTTGAGTGCCACAGTTGGCACTGCACATCAGCAACTGCAGAAGGAGGAAATGCAGCATTTCCCACAAATGGTCTGTCATGACTTTTATTCACTAATGCCTGACTTCCAAGATTAGGGAGTTGATATAATCCATTACGAACTCTAGCTGAACCAATAATCATCATGGTTCTCTGATCAAATATGATGCAGACATTAGAATGAAACAAAATTGACGTATTGTTTTCTTTGGTAAGTTTACTGAGAGATAAGAGGTTGAAAGAGAAGGATGGTATGTAGAGAACGTTTGAAAGAACGAAGCAATTGGAAAAAGCAATTAAGCCAGTATGAGTAACTTTTACCATCGTGTCATTTGGTAGTTTGACTTGCAAGTTATTTACTTGTTTATAGGAATCAAAGAAGGAAAGGTCACAACAAACATGATCAGTGGCACCAGAGTCTATAACCCACATAGAAATATACTTACATTGCACCTTACCTGCACCATTACCACCGGTGCCCTGCTGCACAGCTGACATAATGGAATGGCTCCTATTGCTCGTCTCACCATATGAAGTGCCATCATTCTCCTGAGACAACTTGTTCTGGTGCTATTGCAACAACTTCATCATCTTAGAGTATTGTTCCTGAGTAATCTCCGATTGGATCTGGGAGCATGAGCCTTGCTATAGACCAGTTTGCTCTCCACACACATTCTTCTGCTGCTCTACCACATTCTTAGCACCAACACGGTTTAACTGTGGACTTGGCTTAAATCCAGGTGGATAGCCATGTTTCTTGTAACACTTATCCATGGTGTGACCTACCCATGCATAGTATGAGCATATAGGTCGTTTGTTACTGTCTACGCCATACCTCTGAGGGTTCACGCCACCCTTTTTATGTCCTCCTCTAGGTTTAGAATTTCCTTGAGATCTTGAATTAAAATTACTATTCTGCGCTCCTAAATGAGGTCCATTCATATTCATCACACTGGAAGAATTATTATTAAAGCTGGCCTGCACTTCTGAGTATGTTACCTTCCTTTCAAATTTGACAGACATTGCAAATGTGCTGTTGATGTCCGGTAATGGTGACATCAACAGAACTTACGACTTAACCGGTTCAAACTCACTACTTAGTCCCTTCAAAAACTTGATCATAAAGTCATTTTCAACAAACATATTGATCTGATTTGAAACATTACATGTACATTTACCAAAACTACAACTTGGAACTAACTTCAATACAGTCAATTCTTCCAAAACAACCTTCAGTTTTGTGTAATACTCTGTTACAGACAAGTTTTCCTCTTTGATTCCATAAAATTCCTCCTGCAAATCTGAAAGTCTAAATGCATCTACATTTCCATATCTAAGTTTCAAGTCCTTCCATATATTGACATCATCGTCTATCCACATAACGCTTTGAGCAATACGGGGAGTAACAGAATTAATAAGCCAAGATACTACCATATTATTCACCTTGATCCAGGCTGAGTATTTACGATCTCCTTCTGCAGGCCTCTCCACTGAGCCATCGATGAAGCCTATTTTATTCTTGGATTCCAATGCGCGTCTGATGTTCCTGCACCAGCTATGGTAATTGTGTGAATCAAGCAAAGCTTGTGCCAACACAAGTGATGGACTATCACTTGGATGCACATATAATGGATCCTCAGTAGGATCCACGTGATTGTTGACAGTAGGATTAAATGTCATTCTATATCAGAGGAAGAATGACTGCGAAGATGAAATGAATTAGAACTTGTAAGGGAGAATCAACGAGATGATCGAATCAAACAGGATATGGCTCTGATACCATGTCAAATTTCAACATACAATCAACCATACGAATGAATACGATGGAGGAGAGTTTGGATGAAGAACATTGAGCAACAGAGCGACAAAGCGAAGAAGAAGAAGCAAATGTTGAATTCATTCATCTGAAGTGCTTTGATCAACTACAGCAAACATATATACAACAACTATAACCGCCTCTACTGATTTTACAAGAAAGACCCTAACTACTTCTTACTATCATTATAATCATAAGGACATTCTTGTCAATTCACATATTTTTAACTACTGCCTTTTCCGCCTTGACGCAACCGTCTTCTACTGCCTTCAGCTGTTCTTTCTCCACCTTGGCACGCAACTCTCCCAGCTGATGCACCACAACCACGTTCTCCTTTTCTTTTCAAGTATCAACTAATTCATCATTCCTCCCTTCTTGATCGTGCTTCTTCAATCGCACTCTCATTTCTTCCTCATTTATATTCACATAGCTTCTTCCCCAAATGTGTTCGACCATAATACTGGCACACCATTCATATCGTTGCTCTCTGTTTGCTCATTCTGTCTGCCTGCTGCACCTTATGATTTAACAGATCTGGAAAAGAAGAAAAACGATGCTAGTTAGAGTTAGGTTTTGATACTATGATAAATCGTAATAAAAAAACTTATTCGGAGAAAACTATTTTCCTTTTACGTAACAATCAACTAATTTTTTCTCAATCAAATCGTGAGATTGTTTTTCTAAAGATGAAATGCAAATTTGTATTACCCGAATATCAAGACATTAAAGGGATGTATCTCATACAATACCCTACTTGTAGAACGGCATATGCCGATCTATATGCACAGATCAATAATGTAAGCTATTTAACAATAGAAGCATCGCCTATGTCTAAAATATGGGAAAAGAGCTTATACATTACTCTATACACATGTGTGCATAATCTATGTACTACATCTCTAGATACAAAAAATGTGTTTTCAAAATTTCCGTACCTGCCAGATGTGGTATACCGTAGCTGCCAAGGCAATTTTTGCTGCCTTGGCTTTGAGTGCCTTCCCTTTTAGTTTGCGTGAGCTCCAGGTCAGCAATCTGTGAACTTTATTAAGTCCCCGTAGAAGTCCAAGCCAGGCCAAGATGGATATCCAAACCTGCATGGTGGTCGAGTAGGAGAAGAAGAGGTGAGGTAGTGTCTCTTGTCCCGCAGAGTAGAGGTGGCATGTAGTAGCATTTAAGCAAACAAGTTTGTCCTTGGTGTGCAGCTTGTTCAACCTAACCAGCTATAGTGTAAAAGAGTGTTTGGGAGTCACAGCTGAATCCTATACATCTTAGCCTAATTAAATTTCCTACCTTTCTCCCTGAAGTGGCCATACGCTAGATGAGGTTTGAGGATACCTTCCACCGTCCAGGAAGCAAGAATGTCTACAGCCAAGCTGTAAGAGCCTGAGCTGGCCATCAATTCATCTCTAATCTTGAGAAGCTTCTTCAGGAGGGGAGAGTCATTGATGCGGCATGCTCTTGTCCAGAGCAAGGTGTATAGCTTGTACTTATGGTTCACTACTGTACCCAGAGTGTGTCCTTCTTGTGATGGAGGTCCCATAGGTGCTTGGGAAGCAGTGCTAAATTCCATGCCTCCAACTGAAGAACACCAAAACCCCTTTTTTCTTTAGGCATGCTAATCTGAGCCTAGGATACCCAAGCATTTCTGGCCCCAAGTTAGGAGTTTTCCCATAAGAAGTGTAGGTCAATTATGTTCACAAGGGACCTAACTTTTGTTGGTATCGGTAGAGAACTCAATCAGAAACAGGTTACGCCTTGTACTACTGATTTGATCAATTGTAGTGTGCTAGCGTATGAAAGACTATTCACATTCCATAGACCCACTTTGTGCATCAGTTTCTTGATGAAAGGAATGTTGTGGTTGCACCGGAGCTTGTGTCTAGCAATAAGTATGCCTAGATGTCTGAAAGGCATAGTTCCAGCTGTGAAACCCATGCTAACCTACAGCCAGTTGGTGTCCTGAAGAATTTCTGTATGGAAGAATTGAGACTTTGACAGGTTGGCCCTGAGCCCTGAGCATTCAGCAAAGTTATTCAGTGTTACATCCGACTTTCATCACATACTTAGAATAAACTCGTAATGTTGTGGGTGTCGTGTATAAGTGATATTATAAGAAAATCATAGAAATTACTAAATTAATATATTATGTGTAAGACTAGTAGTTCAAAATAAAGTAGTACAAAGTATAATTAGCAATTAAATAAAGGGAAAAGAAATTAACAGAAGGAGGCAAAAGATGGATGGAATGGTAATTTCACCATCCACTTACACCCCCAATTCTCCCAGCCGGCCACCCTACTATTTTACTTCCTAGAAAATTCTAATTTTTTTCTTTTATTCCTTTCTTTAATCATTGTCATGTCTTACATTATTAAGACATGCATCCAATAGAATAACATAGAAAAACTCTTGGCCTCCACTATCTTCACCACCCAAGAATCATCATCATAGTCCTCCCCACTACACCATCCGCCCAAGCCTTCATCCAACCCATAAAAATGCATTTTAACTTGATTTTAGTTCATTTACAACCATCTCTCTCACTTCTCTCAACTCCTTCCCATCACACTCCCTTCTCTCACTAAGACAACTTCCTCCTCTCCTCTCTTCAACCGTGGGCATTTAAGACAAGAAGGAAATTTCTTCAACTCTCAATTGAGGAATCAAGTGTCAAATTCCTACAAACACCAATGTAGATACTTTATCAATCTTATTCACATCCTTCTTATCCTCCAGCCTTCACAAAAAAACTCATTTCACCTCTATTTCAGGTCTCCATCTATGAGTTCCACAAATGAGGTAGGAGAAGTCGTTTAGTGCATTAAGTAAGAAGCCTCAAGCCATTCAATGTAAGAATCATCTAGGATTGATTTTTGTACATTCCAAACTCTCATTTTCTTCCTAAAAGACTAATCTTTTATTCCTCTTGGCCTTCAAGGCCATGACAACCAACCAAGGGGCCAAAGAAGAAATCTTTAACCTTTTGGTGTAAGGTTCAAGCATCCAAGGCAAGTATTCTTCTTAGTTTTTTCAAAAAAATTGAAAATGAAGTTTGGTATGCTCACCATTAACTATTGGATCATGCATGCAACTAAAATGAAAACTTCTAAACTTTGTTGAAGAAAAGAATGCTTGCATGTTGAAATTGATGATGCATGTGTACTTTGCTTGAGGGGAATCATCAAATACATCTGGTGCCATACTTTAATGTGACATTCAAGATGAAAATTAAATCATCAAAAGCCATTTAAGCCGTGCATGGCAAGAAGGTAAGATCTTCACTATACTTTCCCAACTATGACGTTAAATGGTAGACACATAAGTGTGTTATGGCAAAAAGTGTTCTAGTAACTCTCTCCTTTGTCATTTGGATAGATGCATGTCATTTCCTTCAGCTTCATATGTAGTAGAAGAGATGTTCATGGAAATAAAGACAATGTAGTCTTATAATAATGAAAATGATATATTTTTCCATGCGTGTACACCAAGATGCTATCTTTGAACATAATCTATGTTAGAATCACCATTTTATCTTTCCATAGGGGACGGCCATGAGCCTCTTACCAAAGCTATGAATTCATCACTACCATCAAGATGCATATCTTAATAATCATGATCTAAGAAAGTGTAATTCAATGAGTGTTGTACTTTATGTGCTTGCATGTTCATTTTAGCATGAATCTTATTTTAAATACAATCTTTGAGGTCATGGATACAATCGTATAATGTGAATTGAGCATGCCAACATTTAGCATTTTCATGTACATTATGATCATCATTAGCATCAAGCTTGAATATTTATGTTGAAGATACTATTTGAAATACCCTCACTTTCGGCTAAGGGCATAAAATAGATAAATTTGACGCACAAATTATTATTGAAGTATATTTTATAACTATGACATGCAAATGAAAGGAAAAAGGCCAAAAGTGTCGCAATTACATAATGTGAAAGTTTCAAGAATTGGACTTGACTAGTTTTGGCCCAATGGCCATGTTGGTCATAAAATAAGGAATTACCACCATGTAATAAACTTTATAAGACTAAATATTTATTATATGACCTATTCATGCAAAATAAACAAAGTAGAACACTACATGAAATTGAGAAATTTAAACTGGACAAATGGCAAAATTTTGGCCCTAGGCCCAATTTGAGTGTCATATCGTGAATTAATCTTTAAGACAAGCATAATTGTTTCAGTATGGGGAAAAGAAAAATTTATGAAAAGAAAACACCAATTTTCGGCCCAAAGAGCATAGCTCAATCCAACATGATTATTGTAACCATTTGTACCATCTTAATCATTATATGTAAGTATGTAATTCCCCAAAATGCCTAACACCTTGAATCAAGAGAACTAATTACGTATGTATCATATTACACGGCCCAAGAAGGGCAAATTAGCCAAGTCACACCATCTAATTGAATAAATATTATGCATGTACACTTATGCACAAATAAGAACTCGGTCCAATCAATAAATAACCATGAAGATATATACCATAAAGAGGTCTACATCACACATATTGTCCTCATGTTTTTCTGTACAACAAAGTATGCTTACGAACATGAGTCCTGCATGAAATGTTTTAAGTCTACATGATTTTGCACCGCGAGACG
The DNA here is from genome assembly GCA_036186865.1 of Eustoma russellianum. Lineage (NCBI taxonomy): Eukaryota > Viridiplantae > Streptophyta > Magnoliopsida > Gentianales > Gentianaceae > Eustoma > Eustoma russellianum. Next base: position 36,365,630 of record AP025044.1, read on the forward strand.
AATGATTCCATACGACATGCATGTATCCATGTGTGAGTGTAACACCTTGTCTAAGAAAATGGCTCTCTACCTATCTATATACGCATGATATGCAGGATGAGTGTAACACCTTGCCCGGGGTAAGGGATCCCTGTCTTTCTTTTACATCTATGACGTTTAGTATAGAGTACTGCCTGATGTCTAGTCCTTGGGGAGGATATCAGGGGCAAAATACGTTATTGCAGAGTGTAACATCGCGTCTGGGACTCGGGTGCTCTGCTATAACGTATCACCGTTAGTCCTATATACGTGTGATGTAACACCGTGGTTGGGCCATCGGAATTCTTAGACGGTACTTGTGGCTACTCAGGATATCATTCGATATGTCGTGGGTACCCTTCTTATGTCATGCAAAGTGCTATAGCCACCCATGTCATGTCATGTTTATGTATTTTTTTAAAAAAAAGTTTTACAATGCATATGTCATGTTCATGTCTCATGCACCCTCTAATAACTCTAAGTTATGAATCTATAAAACTGAGACCAAGTATGACTAATGAACGACCAGAACAAACCAACAAAGATTGTACTTAAGCACAAAGTAATTAAGGATTAAGATGAGGATGCTTAACAAGGAAAGTATGTTTCTTTTATAATGTCACTACCTGTGATAGTTATTCATGAGATAGTATCTGCTTTACTGTTTCCGCACTTATACCATGCTTTATTATTCCGTACTCACTCTATGTTTATTTATTCCTGTTTACATTGAGCATTATGATCCCTGTGTTACATCATTCTGTATCACCCATCACCCCATTCCCCATGTATGATCCACTTGACGAACCTATACGGAACTACTTGCTGAGCGATTCGTTACCGCTCATCCCTTTATTTCACCACGCAGATCCACAGGACCCTGAACCAGAGTTTATTGAAGACGAGCCCCGAGACTAGACGTATGGTGCTGACTAGTAGCTAGCTACGGCTGTAGCGCCCCGCTCGAAACCAGGGTTCCGACCCGATGCACCCGCCGTACTCTACTTCAAAGAGTACAAGGCGTCGATACTATACATGTACATGTCGACATGAATAATAAATCGATCAGCGGAAGCATCATAACATAAACAAATCATAATTGACATGCAATGCACTACTTCATAATCTGTACAAGTCATCATATACTGAATATTGAAATCTTCTGAAATACATCATAGATCGAGACCTAACGCCTCCAAGAATATCTCGGTATGCTCTTCGTTATCAATGGTCTATCTACAATGTCTTCAACAAGTATGTATAGTGACACTTGTTATCTGGAAAATGATAAATGAGGCAAGTATGAGCGATAGCCACCGACTTTTAATCGCTCAGCAAGTAGTCTTACTGGATACGACATGTGGATCATACATGGGGAGACGGGGTGTCAAGACATAATAACCACATATATCAATTAGATAATCACGTCTCCAATTTTAAACAAGTAAAATAACTTGGTATAAATGTAAACCAGAAGTAGGTAGACAAAGAAACATAGTGTTTGTCTTTCCGTATATACTCAGCGTTAAATATCACTACCATAGTTCATACATCATCAACAGACTGTGTCAGGCAAGTAATACTGCACATACAAGGAAAAAAAAATTCCAGATCTAGCTAAAATCCATAAACTCTAGCCTCACGATTTCCTTAGCTTAAGAGTTACCTTCTTAACTCTATTCATCACAACTTAATTCTACTACATCTTTGAAGGAGTCTTGACATGCATAAATGTGTAATGCATCATGATCATAATTTTCAACATAGTTTCTTTTCTAAAAAAAAACATGCAATAACGTGTCAAAACTTCCTTGGTCATACTTTTCATGCATATGTGATGGCCATTGAAATGTAAGAACAATATCTAGCGACGTCCGGAAAGCATCTCCGTAAAGGTACGTAAACGATGACCCGTACATCATCCGAGTAGGTAGCTTTACGTTGACGCGCCGGCCATGAACCAAAGCTCTTCACAAGGTGTTCAAGACTCAACACAAAACAATTCGGTAGCCATGTTCTTCACATGGTATTCACCCGACTCATCGTACATAGAAGGGTTCGACAGCCAAGCTCTTCACAAGGTACAACCCGATACCCAACATGTAATGCAAGGTTCAAGAGCCATGTTCTTCACAGGGTATTCACAAGAACCTTACATTTGTCGCATTAAGAAACTTCCGTCTCGTAGATACCATTCACTACATTTCCATACTCTTCATACATGTCATAACTCATGTCGTAAACATACTGTAAAACATTGTCTTATCTTTGAAACATACTTTTCATTTATATGCATATGAACTTTTAAAACATGTAACGTAAAACATAACTTTTCAAACCTTGGTTCCATGCAATGTGAGACTCGGTTGTATAGAGGTATCTTGGTCATACTACTAGTAACATCAGTTACTTAAACGCGGTCTACTTGTCATACTTAAGAATTACACATCAATACAATCTACTTATCATGACTTAAAGAAATACCATAACCACGCTTCCATAAAATCAACTCTACACATACACTTCATAATTCATAAATTAAGTACCTAGGACATAAACTTCCTATTTCCCTTAACATACCATGTAGGAAATTCATAACTTGTAACTTAACTTGCAAATAATAATCTATAACATATAAAGTACAATTAACATGAGATAAAGTCGTTAACATCATAACATTGTATTTGAATATGTATATATGTATATTAGTATGTATAAAACATACTTCTATACATATGAATATTCTTTAAATGTATATAAGTACTAATAAAACATATATCATCCCATTTCACAAATAAATACATAGATCATAATAAGGTTACATATCCAAAATAAAGTCATTTTAGCCAAAAAGAACCTTAATGGCAAAATAAATAAGGTTTATGCGTATTTATATTCCTTCGTGATATATAAATTATATAGTATCCAAACTTTTCCGTTTTCATGTCTTAACACGTGTTTATACTTATATACCTGCATATGTAATATAAATAAATCATTTATTACAAAAGCTCACCTAACCGAATTTTTTTGTAATATATATATATTTATATACATTTATATATATTCATTCTATAATATACTACTAATATTCAAACTTATTTGTTGTCATATCTTAACATAGATGTAATGCATATATATATATACACACACAACATATTAAGGTCATTTTTTTTTACTATAAAAAAAAACCAATTTACCGAACCTCAACCCACACACTCACTTATGCACTTCCTTTTCTTTATATTGCCTACAAGACAAACAATTAGATCATGAAGGGTCATAATCTCATTTCAAGGCCTTCTGGCCGAAATTTTCATACACCCGCACACACTTATTCAGTTTTCCTCTTAATACCCACAAGACTCCAATAATTGTCTATATATAAGAGTTGATTCATGAAAGTGCCACTTTTGAATTTTTAGCCATTTGTCTGAAAATGACCACTTGCATCAACACGTTCACATTACATTTTTTTTTTCTTTTCACTTATAATCATGTTTACTCATGTATATTTCTCAATGAATACGAAATTATCAAAACCCATAAATTGGCCTTTTGGACGAGACTTACACTTACACACACATACTTATACCCTTTGTTAAGTGTTAAATACATAACTATTCTAAATTGTTCATATGTGGATAAATATTAAATATCTCATAAAATAATCATTGTTGCACTTTAATGCATTTGGCCGAAAGTTTGCATTCACACACTCTTATATATTTTGGTATGTGTTAAGTACATAATAGATGAATATTAAATAACTTACAAAATTATCATTTCTGCAATTTATCACGTAGTATACTTATGGACATCCTCATCTAGTTCTTTCTTGTGTACTTTCGAAATATCCCCCAACTTTAGTCCATTTTCAGCTGTAAAATTTCTAGAATCTTGTATGCTATTGGAGTTTTGGTCAACTGGGTTCTTCTTTATTTTTTATTATTATCTTCTTTAGATTTCTTACTGTTCTTCTTTAGTGGTGGGTTATAAAGTACATCATATTCATATTGCATTCATGTATAGATTCTAACATAATATACTAGTACATATAAAGGCCATTTGGCCGAGAGCCTCACACGCACACATGCACCTCTCGCATACGCATATATACATATACATAATATATGTACCTGCACATAAACACTTTTCATATACACACATGTATACATATCCATAATATATACACGCATATATATATATATTATACAAATACATACATACGTATATAATATCAAAGTAAGAATATTTGTACATATTCTTGAAAGAAAATCTTGAACATACTACATGATGATCCAACTTTGATATAAATATATATATATATATAGACATTTGTAAAACCATGTAGTATTTAGTAAGAATACTTGCCTTTTGGTCTTGATCTTGAAGAGATATACTAGAAATCCACTAAAACCTTGAGTGTTGTCTTGAAAATTGAGAAATTAACATCACTTCACCTATAGGTAACACACGGTTTTGTAGCAAGGAAAAAGGGAGAATCAATTTCATGCATGGTGTTTGAGAGGAAAATAAAAGAGGAATTTCCAAGAAAACTTTACCTATAGGCTTAATTTCAACTTGGATGATCATTAAAGCTTGAACTTGTCTTGATTTGAGCAAAATTCCTACACCACCACCCTTATGATACACGGTTTTAGTGGGGTTTAGAAAAGATAGGAATAGATTCTTGAAATGAAATGCTTAAAGAATCATGCACAAGCATCTTACCTTTAGGTATTGAAGAATGAAACTTGGACTTGAGGTGGTCTTGAGTAGTTTGAACTTAGATGGAATTTGTTTCTTTTTTTTTGTTGGCTGTTGGTCACGGCTTGAAGAGGCTTTGGAGACTTAGCTTTTGGAATAGTATTGGGTTGAAGAAACAGAGGATGGAGATGTGGTTGTGATGAAGTACAAAGGGTGTACAAGAGATGAGGTGGTTCTCGGTTTTGAGAGGTTGGGAGGAATTATAAAGAATGTGGAAAAGAAAATATACTCCCTTTCCTTTTTGTCCTTACCTGAGGCTTTGGTAGTGGTTGAGGAGATGAAGTGAGTGGAACAAAAGGAGTTAAAATAGTCTTCCCACTTGGTTTAGACCTTGATGATCGTGAGATAGAGATGGTGGGGTTTATTCTTGTTGTGTTGGAAAAGTGGGGGGGGTAAGAAAAAGAAAAGAATAGTACCATCAATTGTCTTCCCAAGGAAAAAGGGTGAGACTTTTGTGTGTCTCAAGAAGGGGGGGCGGCAGCTAGGGTATAGAAAAATGGGTAGAGATTTTGTTGTGTAGTGAAATTTATTGTATCGGATATTTTATTTGGTTTAATTTTATATCTAACGACTTAAGTTGTTATCGACTAATTTATTTAAACGTATCGTATGTCCAAAATATTTGTTATCTAGTCCCATCAAGTCTCGCTATATCTGTTAACTTATATTTCGGTTATTTTTTCTGAACGTTTCTATCCCCGATATTTTATGTCGATGTCTTTATTAATTCTAAAATAAAATTTTAGATGCCACCGACATCGCATTCGCATTCTATTTTACCCCATTTCCACTAGTCCAGAATCTCGGATCGTAACAACGGCCCCTTTTGTATATTGGATATTCAGCTCTGTATTTTGATATTTTGTGCTATGGATGTATCTATGACACTCATGCGAGTGTATTAGGATGTACTTCGGTTGACGTTTATTTCTGCTTATGTTATTTTGTTTCCGCTTATTACATGTTTTTACGATTTGTATATGTATGACATCGACGCATTGTACTTCTCGTAGTAGAGTACGGCGGGTGAACCGTGCCAGGACCTTAGTTCCAGACAGGGTGCTACTTTCAGTGCCTCCATGATTCTTTGCACAGAGCAGGCATCACCTTGGAGAAGAGCATGAGGTCATCCACGAAGTTGAGGTGCGTGATGTTATGCTCAGCACAACCAGCATGAAAGTGAAATTCTTTGTCATGGTGTAACTGGTTCAAGAATCCTGCGAGATACTCCATGCCTATTACAAACAGGAAGGGAGACATATGGTCCCCTTGTCTGAGCCTGCATTTGCCCTTGATGTGCCCATAAGGTCTACTATTGAGCAATATAGAATATGATGTGGAGGTCACACACTTCATAATCTATCTAGTGAAGATGGCAGGGAACCCAAGGCCAATTTGCATGTCCTTAAGAAAGGACCAGCTGATGGAGTCAAAAGCTTTCCTGATGTCAACTTTGAGGATGCATTTACGAGAAGTTCTCTTTTTTTGTACTTCCTAATCAGTTCCTACACCAAGAATATATTTTTCATCATGGATCTGTCCTTAAAGAAGCCGGCCTGAGTTGGGTCCATGAAGGAAGACATAATTGATGTCATTCTGGTGGCGAGTATCTTAGATAGAATCTTGTATATGACATTGCAGCAGGAAATAGACCTGAAGTCCTCAACTCTGTTGGCATAGGAAGATTTTGGAACCAGAGCAATGATAGCATGGTTTAACTGCTTCAACAATACCCCATTCTTAAAGAATTCCTGAACCGTAGAAACAAGGTCAGGCCCTACTATCTCCCAGGCGCTGATGAAAAACCGAGATGTGTAACCATCAGGACCCGGAGATTTGTCCTTACTAATGGATAGTAGAGCTGCTTTGATCTCAGCCTCCAAGATAGGGAAAATAAGAGAGTCAGCCTGCTGAGCTGAGAATAGTGGGTCTCTGTTCAAAACTTGAGTACTGAGAGCCTACACAGGCTGAGCTGAGCCGAGTAGTTCAGTGAAGAACTAAACAAAGCACAGTGCTGGTTGCTCAATGGATGATGACATAATACCGTCAACCAGCGGAACTTCCGTAATACTGTTTCTTGACCTGTTCATTTTTAATTATAGAGTGGAAGAATTTAGTGTTCCTGTCACTCGAAATTAAAAAGTTACCCTTGGCTAGCGAGCAAAGTATTTTCTTTCCGCCTCCTTTAGATTGAACGCAAGGTGCCTTTGTTTCTTCAGCTTTCCCTTCCATTCAGGGGTGTCCCAATTGTTGTCTGGAAACTCCTACATGATCTTCAGCTCTTCCTCAGCCAGGTCAGCTCGGCTGGAGATGTGTGAGAAGGATTTCTGGTTCAGGCCCATCAGGGGGCCATTTAGGGACTTCAACTTCTTACAAATCTGGAACATTGCTGAGCCATGTACTCTTTGCTTCCAGTGCAAGCTGACTAGAGGAAGGAAGTCCTCATGGTCAGCCCACATGTTGAAGAACTTGAAGGAGCTTCTTACTGCTGTCCTGAGTTGATCAAGGCAGAGTATGCTAGGAGAGTGGTCAGAGTGGCAACCTGCGGGAAAGAAGTGTACCTTTGCCTTGTAGAATATCTCTAGGAAAGCTGCATTACTAATGACTCTGTTCAGCCTAGATTTAACAGAGCCATTATCCCTAGTATGAAAGCAGCCTGAGGAGGTGATCTCCATCATCCCACTCTGGAAGAAGCAGCTGAGCTGGTCATGCAGTTCATAGTTAGTAGCTGACATGCCTCCAATTCTCTCTTCTTCGCCTAGGATGCAGTTGAAATCGCCCAGGACTATTCAAGGGTTATTCAGTGCTTGGCTCTGGTTGAAAAGAGTGCTACATAATGGACGCCAGTCTACAATCTTGTTGAACCTATAGATAAGTGTGGCTGACAAGCTCAGCCCGGTCACCTTATATACAATTGTTCAGTGTATGGCATGTGGGTCTATTTAGCTAACACATCAACGAAGGATAGATTCCATCCTAACAAAATTCCCTTGCCTTCATGGGAGTCAAAATTATTTACAAACTCCCAGCCTGAAAACTTTTGCCGTAAGAATAGATACATTTTTGTGTTTAATTGTTTCTAATAATCAGAGGGCATCTATATTGTGATTTTTAACAAAATTATAGACTTCATGCTTGTTACATCCCCTAATGTTCCAAAAACTAGTAATCATGGATGTCAGATGATCATCCATACCTTGGCCTTACCATCATGATCTTTAAGTTTTTTCCGCAAGGCATGGGCCTTCGATTTAGAGATAACCTCTGTGAAGCCATCCTGGAGCAGGGAGTTAATTCTTTCAACATGGTGCTCAAGGTAAAATTTGTCTGTGCGGTCTGAACTGGCTGGGCTAGCTAACCTCAAGCTGGGTCGGGTTGCCTTCCCTTGTTTATAAAAAACCTGGTTGAGGTATGGCAAGGCACATTTCTAGGTTGGCCGAGCTAACCTCAGGTTAAGTTAAGGTGGGTTGCTGGGCTGAGGTGGTGAGTGGCCAAGCTGGGATGTGGGTTGGTCGAGATGGGATGGAGGCTGGTGCTGAGCTGGCAGTTGGCCGAGCTGAGCTGGTGGTGGGCCGAGAGTTGTTTGGCTGACCTTTGTGCATTGCTGTAGCCTTTTGTGGCTGAGCTGAGCTGGGCCTAGGTCTGCTTGGTTTTCTGGTGGGGGACGGAGCGGACAAGTGTTAAGTGGGGTGGCTGAGCAGACCTGGGTTGTGCCGAGCTGACCTAAATTGTACGGAGGTTGACTGAGGTAGGATTCGCCGAAGTTTGCTGGGCAGACTTTTTATGGGAGGCTACGCTGTGACCGAGCTGCATGCAGACTCTGCAAAACATTGGTAGCCTTCATTCTCCACCTTCTAAAAAATTGTGGTGCCATTCGAGAGCACCAATTCCACTGAGCTCAACAGCTCCTTGCTAAGATCAACTTCAACTAGCGCAAGAGCAAAGTTCCAAGTGCTCCTTTTTCCTGCGAGTTAGTCTGCATACAGCGGCCTGCCAAACTGGGAACAAATACCAGAGAGGACCTGGTCCACCTAGAGCGTGATTGCTAGGTTGGAAAATTTAACGCAAACTGGAACTTGTACCATTTCAGTTGCTCAAAATGTGAAGAATCTGGGCATTTTCTTGAGGATAAGAGATCTCTCTCACACAAAGTATGGCCCCACACAAAGGATGTCCTCCATCTCTTTAGCTGACTCAAATTTGAAAATAATCCATCCAGACGCATGAAATTCCACTTTGTGCGTTGTCTTCCATGCTTGGAGAGGTGTTGCACTGCTAGTCGACCTGGGAATCGTCCAACGAAGCAGCCTACAAGACAGCGATTTACCTCTTCATTGCTGTGTAGCTCATCGATGTTAATGTGTACCTTACGTGGGGTGCACACTTCTATTTTCTTAAGTCTGAGGCCATGCTCAGGCTTACTGTTGTTTCCAAAAGAGGATTTCCAAGCTCTGCCTTGTGCCGGCTGAGCTGCTGTCTGGGTTGTTTGAGGTGGTTGGTGGGTAGGGTGTTGGGGGAGGGTAGGGTTATTTGAATTTGAGAAATGTCAACTCTTGTAGCAGAAGGGGCCACATGAGCTGACGGGTTGGTGGCTACAGGATTGGGTGGCATGTGAGGGTTAGTGTGTGGGAGGAGAGAGGTTGTGGCAGTCACATGAGGAGGGATGCTGTTTGATTGACAGACTGCTGTTGTTACATCATCCCCACTTTTACCCGTTGGGTAATTGCACAGACGGGATTTCCTATTCCCAGCATAATCTTCCTTGTGATTCAAACTTGAACTCCATGCATCATCTTCATCCGAGGCTGATGAAGGAAGGGCATCCCATCAGCTGCTCTCACCTCACTCTTGAGCTTTGAGGTGGATCCTTCATCATCAGAGCTGCCGTAGGAGGGGAGTGAGTCTCCAACTTCATAGCTTGATACCTCAGCGGATGGATGTCGATTTTTTTGTCAGCCCTTTTTGATGACATGTATCTCATGCTGGAGTTAGATGCCGTTGCGTTGTTCTTCCTTGAAGCATATTTCAGCTTCAACGCAGCCTTGGCTGCCTTCGTTTTAAGCATAGTGCAGCCCGTATAGTCTCAGAAATAGTGTAGTAAATGTGTTGAAATGCCAGGGGAAAGGGTTCCTTCTAGAGAGAAAGCAGAGAGTTTCTGTTTCTCACTTCCTTTTTTTGTTTGATAGCCTTTAATAGTGAGATTGTTTGTATTTAATGAATTATGTCGTTAACTAGTTTTATGTTTATTTTCAACACATTTTGACTGTGATTTCCTTTTGAAACAGCTGAATCACTTTATGGTTATTTTTAAAAACATTTTGACTGTGTTTTCCTTTTGAAACAGCTGAACTACAAGTGTTGGAAAACGGGGCACCCCAAAAAAAAGCTGTAAATAAAAGATGCAGTCAAGGGATATCGATTGTTAGAAAACATGGCACCAAAAAAAAAAACTGTAAATAAAAGAAGCAGTCAAGGGATATCGATTCTCCAAAGGTTTCGTAACTTTTACTTCTGGATCTTAAAAATATTATCAGTTAACTTATGAACATAAATAATTAATTTACGGATAAATACAAAAGCGTAGAGGTAATTATATCCTAACAAATGTATTTAAAGGATATAAAAGTTCTCGATTCATTTCATGAACATTAACACCCAAATCACATCTGAAATGATGTAATATTTTTTAAAACATTCTTAACGATCTTGGCTGAAATTCAATAATAATGTTGTCTCACATGGTCTTCAAGTTAACAAATAAAATTTATTTACGCAAGCAAAGTGTAAAAAAAGAGTTCGACGTTGTATTTCCGAGGAAATATAAAAATTATTATAATCATTTTGATTCAAATAACCTCTCAAAGAAAGACTACTCCAAAAAGAAAGAGCAAAAAAAGCAATACCACACTACCAAACACAAGAGGAAAAAAAACTGTCCAAACCATTAAATGGACATTGTGCAGTGTTAGAGAAATGATGGTAAACAAGCAAGAATACAGTCAAAAAAAGCCGAGACGAGTTTTTAGATAGCTCTGTCCTTAAAGCAATTTAGCCTCTACCGATGAGTAAGGTAGACAACGAGACTAATGCTTCCCAAGATATAACGGCTTTCTTCCTTTCCCTTGCTCTAGGAGAGGAAGATTCAACTTGATATTGAAGAGATTGAACAAGGAGAAATATAGAAGGAGAAAGAATGCTGAAGTTTTGCTTAGTTTTGCAAGATTGTGTTGTATGTAGTTGAAGATACCAGGGTCTACTATATATAGACCTTGGAGTGTGTTTTTGACCTTTTTTGAAACTTGTTTCAGCATCTTTTTAACCCTCAATGTTAGTTGTTTACCGTTCATAGGCGAAGGGAGATGAACTTTGGACCAAAAGATGCAATTCAAAGTGAAAGGTTTTGTCCGTTGGCACATCGATCGATCACATCAATCGATCGATGTCACTTCGATCGATCGATGTGATCGATTGAAGTTGGACAAAAACCTTCGACTTTCATTCTGCCTTACATCGATCGATCAGTGTCACTTCGATCGATCGATGTGATCGATCTATGTTGGACAGAATGCTTCCAGTATTGCATCACACCACATCGATCGATGCATACATCGATCGATCGATATTCCTTACATAGATTGATCGAATTCCTCCAGAACACTTAACTTTATTCCATCTTTCACTTGGTTCGATCCAGTTTACACATGGATCGATCCAAGTCACCTATTTCAAGTTCAAAGTGTTCCTAACATCATATCAATCTCCCAAACAACCTCATACATGGTCTATATAAGTTTGGAGCACATAGTAAAGTACTTTAACGTAATTTTCCAACAATCTCTCACATGATCCAAATATATATAAAACAATTTCAGAACGTTAAACAACTAACCTCTCCATTATCAATCAAAGATAATGACACATAACGGATACGATGACTTGTGGTCTTGAATTGTCGGTAGTACAACTTGAGTTATATAAACGGAAGTAAGATGAACTTCGTCTTGAATCTTACTCCACTATTGTTTATATGACAACAAGAAGACATATCATTATCTACTTCTTCAAGTTCGCGGTTTGGTGCGATATTGGCCATGCACCTATCTCGGGTTTCATAAGCTCTTTAGAGAGTATGAATATTCATCAAGAGATTCTTAAAATCTCACCCTCAAGTCTTTACAGTGAGCACTATCATCAACAACACCTTAGGGAGGAACACTTTGATAGTGTAATATAGAACTCTTTCGTGCCTAACCACATTGAACCCTGTTTGTAGGATCTCTACTAATAGTGGGTCGGGTTTCCATCATGAAGAATTCTCTACAGATGGAATAAGTCCCATCCCCCTCGATGTTTCAAAGATTAACTTTTTATTTAGTCCTTTAGTTAAGGGGTCAGCAAGGTTAAACTTGGTTCTTACAAACTCCAAGTTTACCACCCCTGAACTAATCAACTCATGCACAATGTTGTGTCGTAGACGGATGTGCTGGATCTTTCCGTTATAGATTTTGTTCCTTGCACGTGCGATTGCAGCCTGAGAATTACAACGTATAGATACAGAAGGCATAAGTTTAAACTACAAAGGAATATCAACAAGTAAATTCCTTAACCATTCAGCTTCTGTACTTGCTAATTCTAATGCAATAAATTCAGATTCCATGGTTGATTTAGCACTACATGTTTGGTTACATGACTTCCAAGAGATAGCTCCACCACCCAATGTAACACATATCCACTAGTAGAGTTTGTCTCATCATTGTCAGTCACCCAATTAGCATCACATCCAAGAGATAGCTCCACCACCCAATGTAACACATATCCACTAGTAGAGTTTGTCTCATCATTGTCAGTCACCCAATTAGGATCACAATAACCTTCTAAAACAGCGGGTGAACCACTAAACATGAGTCTAAATTCATTGTACCTTTAAGATATCTCAATAACCGTCTTAATGCACACCAATGTTTTTCATTAGGATTATGAGTATATCTTGCAAGTCTATTCACTGCATATGCAATATCAGACCTAGTGCAATTCATCAAATACATTACACTACCAATTATTCTAGCATACTCACATTGTGACTGTTTCAAACATATTCTTAGTTAATGTCACATGCGCATCATAAGGAGAACTAACTGTTTTTACATCAAAATGATTAAACTTCCTCAACATTTTCTCCACATAATGTTCTTGAGAAAGCAAATAACTCCCATGTGTTTCATGTCAAAAACGGAAGACATGAATTAAGTCCGCCTTTCCCATGTCTTTCATGTCAAAAACGGAAGACATGAATGATTTCGTGTCATTTACAACATTTATGTTGGTACCAAAAATTAATATATCATCAACATAAAGACAAATAATGACACCATTACAGTCATTAAACTTACTATACCCACAACGGTCACTTTCATTTACTGTATAACCATTTGATACTAAAGCATTATCAAATTTTTCGTGCAATTTTTTAGGTGCTTGCTTAAGACCATACAAAGACTTCTTAAGCCTACATACTTTATGCTCTTGACCTTTAACTATCATACCCTCCGGTTGTTTCATGTAAATTTCTTCTTCTAAGTCTCCATTTAAAAATTCTTTTTTTACATCCATTTGGTAAATAACAAGCTTATAAATTGAAGCAAGTGCTACTAATACTCTAATAGTAGTAATTCTAGCAACCGGAGAATAGGTATCAAAGAAATCTATACCCTCTTGTTGCGTGAATTCTTTAGCGACAAGCCTAGCCTTAAACTTATCAATTGTTCCATCCGTCTTTAGTTTCTTCCTAAAGACCCACTTACAACTGGTAGGTTTACATCCTGTAATCAAGCCTACTAAATCCCAAGTATTATTACTTAAAATGGATTCAAGTTCACTATTAATGGCCTCTTTCCAAAACTTAGAATCAATTGACTTAATAGCATCTCCATAAGTTTTGGGATCATCCTCTAAAATGAATGCCGTTATGAAATCACTTCCAAATGACTTCTCAATTCTTTGCCTCTTACTTCTTCTAGGAAGTTCATCCTTTGGTTCAACTACAGAATTGCTAGACTCGCCAACCTCAAACCTGGACACAACATCGGACTGTCTATTCATAGGAAAGATATGCTCAAAGAATTCAGCATCCTTAGATTCCAATATAGAATTATTATCTATAGTCATGTATCTATATGCTGCACTATTCTTAGCATACCCAATGAATACACAGTCTCTTGTCTTTGATCCGATTTTACTAGCAAATTGTCTAGACACCTCCACACTCTCAAATAATTCAAGTTGGGAGCAAAGCCTTTCCATAACTCATAAGGAGTTTTATCTAACTTCTTATGAGGTAGTCTATTTAGAATATGACATGCAGTCAAGATTGCCTCCCCCCACAAGTTGTCCGGCAATCCTGAACTAACCAACATTGCATTCATCATGTTTTTCAATGTTCTACTCTTCCTTTCAGCTACTTCGTTAGACTGAGGCGAGTACGGAGGTGATACTTCATGAATGATGCTACAAAACTTTTGTAAAGAATCTGTACAATATTCACCACCTATATCTATCCTAAGTCTTTTGATCTTTAGATCTAAGTGATTTTCAACTTCATTCTTATAACTTATGAACTTAGACTCAGTTTCATCCTTATGACTTAATAGATATACCTTTGCATATCTAGAATAATCATCAATAAAAGTGACATAATATCTTTTCCCACCTTTACTCATATGACTCTTAAAATCACCCAAGTGACTATGAATCAAACCAAGTTTTTGAGAAACTCTATCTACTTTCTTAAATGGTTTCTTATGATGTTTTGCTTCAACACTTGTTAGAACTATCATCATCATAAGATATCACATTCATGTTCTTAAGTTTCTTTATTACTCCTATGTTTGCATGTCCTAGTCTAGCATGACACATATCAAGTGACTCAGCAATATAAACGAAACTAGATGCATCTTTATTATTGTAGCAAACAGCATCAAGTACCAACAACCCCCGTTACAGAATCCCTTTCCAATAAATTCCCCATTTCTAGACAAAACGAGTTTATCAGATTCTAAAAAAAGTTTAATGTTGGCCTTTTTCAGCAGCAATCCGGATATCAAGTTCCTACGCATGGCAGGAACATGCAATACATTGCTCAATTCCAGTTTCTTCTCAGAAGTCAACTTGAGAAGCATCTTACCCTTTCCAAGGACTTGGGCACTATGTGCATCTCCCAAGAAGACATGCTCATCAATGCCTATTTCTTTATATTCAGAGAATAGGTCTTTACTGGTAGCAATATGCCTGGTAGCCCTTGTGTTTACCACCCATTCCGTAGCGCCACCAAAAAGGTTTACCTTTGTCAAGAAGATTACTGCAATGATGTCGTCTGCTGCTCTTTTAGCCTCCACAAGGTTTGCTTGGTTGCTGGCTTGGCCTTTCCTCTTTCTGCAGTTGACTGTTCGGTGTTCTGGTTTCCCACACACCCAGCACATGCCTTTCATCTTGTTTTGAACATGCATACCGACTTTCCTACCTTAGTTCCCACCGCTGTAGTTCCCACCATTGTTGTTGTGGAACTTGGGTTTCTTCGCGGCGTGCTCCACTACATTGGCTTTAACACCCTCTTCACGGTGAGACTCATCTTCCATCATGTTGTTCTCTTCGATGCGTATGTGTTTGATTACTGCATCTAAGGACAACTTAGCGTCGCCATACTTTCCTCTTTTCTTGTATTTGCTCCAAGAAGGAGGAAGTTTTTCCAGAAGCGCTGCTGCCTGAAACGTCTCGTCAACCTTGATTCCTTCGTGTTCCAGATTATCCATCAGTTGTTGGAAGTGATGGATTTGATCATTGATTGAAGCATGATCAACCATCTGAAACTTCTTGAATTCACTTACCATATACTTACGTTTGCCCACATCTTCAGCACAATATTTGTTCTCCAGTGCTGACCAAATCTCTTTCGTAGAAGTAAATTTGACATAAATGTCAAAAAGAGTGTTGGCCAAGAAGTGTAGAATATGGCCTCTACAAGTA
>AP025044.1:36388933-36425747 GCA_036186865.1 Eustoma russellianum
AATCCTCCCCACCAATGTTATTACATATATTCAATTAATCAGTTCATAGATCAACAAAAGGCTAATTCTTGTCATAAAAAAGTCTAACAGCAAGAATAACCAAGCTATTTTCATGCAACGAGATTGCATACCTAGCAGCACTCGGGATCCAAAGTCTCCAATTTTTAACTAATTAAGATGATTAATTAATCAAAAAACCGTATTAAACTGGAGAAGCAGGCTTTATTAACCCATTAGATTGATTAACTGTAGTATTCTTGTATTAATCTAGCCATGAAGATTCGATGTCAAATAATATTCGCTACGATGAATTGATAAAACAGTGGCATTATAACCAATTTCTTACTATAGATTCGTTGGTGATTACTTAGTCGCGATCTAGATAAGCAACCTGAATCATACAATCAGACAGGATAACTATGTACATGCAATCAGAACAGAACAACTAGATATATCTATGACTTCTACCGTAATTTGTAGCTCATTTTAAGATAGTGTTCATGCCCCGTACATGCTTTCAGTCAAAGTTAAACAAAAGACTGCATCCTGTTCTGAAACATTTGCAGGTACTGAAATCAATGGACATGACTCGGGTGCAACAAGCAAGTATGACAAATCGACTAGAAAGACCATCTACTTTACTCTCTCTAGAAAAGTTGTTCAGGAACCACAATGTAACCGTGAGCCTTGCGAGATCTACGGTGATGGGCATCAAAAATGTTACAATCTGGGATGCTCTGATTGTGGGCTAGATGAGTTCTGTGAATACCCTCCGGATTATGAATGAACTTCGTTCTTCATGCACGTACTTGTGATCGATGTAAAACTAAATAAGAGGCCGCACCTATGTTATTTTGTTCATGGGGATTGTTCTAAGTAACTACATGTACCAGTCTCTTTTAAGGAGATATATACGAGCTTCAGCTTTAATGATACAAGTTTTCTTATTTTTGTTAATAAGCATAGCCGTATATGTGCCATCAATTTTGCCTACTCACCCCCAAATCTCTCACCCTCTTTCCCACTGTCCGTCACGTGGCAGCAGGGGATGGTGAGGCTAGATGAGGAAGTAGAGAGGAAGAGGTGTATGAAAGAGGTGACTGCCACGTGACGAGCGTGGGAGGGGATGAGAGGTTTAAGGGTGAAGAGATCTCATCCCACTGATACCCATTCTTGCCCCCATCAATTGCTCAAAACACGATCCAAAACTTTCAAAGGTATCTCAATGCAAGTTAAATCTTTTTTGAATCGCCACTCGCTTAATATCAACCACACAATCCATGTTGCCAATATGTTTCTTCATCATAGATATATGAAACACTGAATGTACTCTCGTCAACTCTGGAGGCATCTCTAGTATAAGATTCACTTCTCCCAACTTGATAAACGACGTATCTAGAGCTTAGCTAGCCCTTCTTGCAAAATCTCATCAAACCTGGCATACATGTCATCTTGGGATAAACAAGGTCACCATCAAGATATTCAGAGTGGTATTCTTCTCACATCTGCTTAACTTTTCTGTCTATCTTGAACAATGGTTACCTACCTTCTCAACAGTGATTTGAATTCATTCAGGTCCATATATCAACTTCTCCCCTACTTCACTGCAATAGAGGGATGACCTTGTTATTAAATTCCATCAGGAGTGGCTAACTTAATTATCATAAGATGTTAGTATATAACAAAATCATTGTGATCACAACAAAATCAACAAACAACAAGTTTGATTGAAACTTAAACTCAAATACAACATCAAATAACAACGAGGAGAATCAACTACTACAACAAACAATTAACAGAATTTGAATGATAGCGTTGGCGCCAAA
This sequence comes from Eustoma russellianum, assembly GCA_036186865.1. Lineage (NCBI taxonomy): Eukaryota > Viridiplantae > Streptophyta > Magnoliopsida > Gentianales > Gentianaceae > Eustoma > Eustoma russellianum. The sequence continues at coordinate 36,390,760 of AP025044.1, forward strand.
ATGCGCGAAGAAGAGGATTTCGAGAGCAGTTATTTTATTGAACTTGCTTCATCAATAATTTTTACAAGGCTTTATATACAGTTTTAAACTGACTAACTACTAGCCACACCACCTCATAACCGTTTTTCAACTAACGCAAGCTACACTAGAGTTAGACGCAGCTCCACTGCTACGCTGGCACTTGATCTGCTTCATTTCACGTGCAACATGTGTTTTTAGCTTGATCCAGCATTTACTCAATCCATCAATCATATGTAAGCTTGTTACTAATCCATGTGTAGGCTTATCAACCAATGCCATGCTTTGCAGTCGCCACATCATCATCACTGCTGCACTTCCTTAACTTGAACAGCTGATGCTTGTTGCTTTCTTCCTGGTTCAGTTTCAACACCCCCCTCAAACCTGATCTCTCAAACACATCACACAGTGCCATAACTGAGGTCAGGTTTACCATTATGTTGTAGTCCAAGGCCTTTGTAAACAAGTCTGCCAGTTGCAACCATGTGTCTATTGGCATGGGCTTAACTATTCCAGCTAGAAATTTATCTCTCACCAAATGACAATCAATTTCTATATGCTTAGTTCTCTCATGAAAGACTGGATTCTCACTATGTAAATGACACTTTTGTTATCACAAAAGAGCTCCACTGGTTCCTTTTGCTCAATGTTCAAATCCCTCATCAGATAAAGCAACCATTGTACTTTACAAGTGGCCATGGCAAGTGCCCTGTACTTTGCCTCTGAAGATGACCTTGAAACAGTGGACTGTTTCTTAGCTTTCCAAGAAATCATAGCATTTCCCATGAATACACAATAGCCTATTATGGATCTTCTAGTTTCAGAGCATCTTCCCCAGTTTGAGTCACTGAATCCCTTCAACTTTAACTCTCCTGTGCTAGGCAACATTAGTCCTCTGCCTGGTGAACCTTTTAGGTACCTTAACAACCTATGAGTAGCCTTTAGATGATTTTCTATGGGTGAGTCCAGAAATTGACTTCACTATTGAACTGCATAAGAGACATCTGGTCTTGTAATTGTAAGATACAATAGCTTTTCTATGATCTTTCTGTATGTGGACACTTCTGCCATTAAGGGAGAATCATTATGCTCCAATTTCAAATTTTGCTCCATTGGAGTCTTTGCTGGTTTGGATCCCAAAAATTCTGTATGCTCCAATATTTCCAAGATATACATCCTCTGGCTAAGCATAATCCCCATGTGACCTGATCACTTCCAGACCCAGAAAAAATTTCAGGTCACCAATGTCTTTGATACTAAACTACTGATGCAATGCTGTCTTAATCTGAGATATGTCTGATAAGGAATCACTGGCAAGGATGATATCATCAACATAAACTAGCAAAACCAAAAAAGAACTGCTTGTCTTCCTAGTGAATAGAGTATAATCATGTTTGGACTGGGTACATCCTTGAGAGGTTAAGAAGTGTGTCAATTTCTCATTCCACTGTTGACTTGCTTATTTCAAACCATAAGAACTTATTTAGCTTACACACTTTCCGTGGAGCATTGGAAGTACCTTCAGGTGGAACCATATAAATGGCCTCAGATAAATCACCATGCAAAAAAAGCATTGTTAATATCAAGTTGATGCAAATGCCATCCCTTAAGTGCTGCAACAAATAGAACAAGTCTAACTGTAGTCATCTTGGCTAAGGGACTGAAGGTATCGTTATAATCTATGCCAAGCTGTTGTGTATAGCCTTTGGCAACAAGACGTGCTTTGAAACGATCAACACTACCATCTGGCTTTCTTTTAATCATGTAAATCCATTTACATCCAATAGGAACTTTACCTTCAGGAAGAGGTGTCATGGTCCAGGTTTGGTTCGCTTCAAGAGCATTGAGCTCGTCCTGCATAGCCACCTGCCACTCTGGAATACTGGATGCTTGCTGAAAATTGAGGTTCTTATTGCAAACTAATATTGAAAATGTAGTTCTTAGAATCAGGAGAGAGATTATCATAGGATATGTAGGATTCAATAGGATAGGGGGTGGATGAGGATGAAGAATGATGCTGCTTACATGAGGTGAGTTGATGACAGTAGTAATCTTGAAGATAACCTGGTAGCTTTCTAAGTCTAGGGATCCCAGGAGAAGGTGCAGGGTGAATTGGAGATGAATGAGAATGAGGTGAATCAGAATGAGATTGTGATGTATTTGAAGGAGACTGAGGTATTGCAAGAGGAGATTCTGAAGGAGGGGAAAGAATGTGTGGGCTGGGAGGAAGATGTTCTATATGGGAGGAAGACGTTCGATATGGAATGGAAGGAAAAGATGTATTTTCATCCTTTGGCAGCATGATAGACTGAATGAAAGAAGGATTTTGAAATGGAAAAGTTTCTTCCTGGAACTGAACTTCTCTTGAAACAAACACCACCTTGGTATTAAGATTCTGCAATATGTAGCCCTTTGATGCTACAGGAAAGCCTAGGAAAAGACATGGAATAACTCTTGATTCAAAATTAGTTTTGTTTGGACTAATATTGCAGGCATAGGCTAGACATTTGAATATTTTGAGATGACTGTAATTGGGTTTGTTATGATGCAAACGTTCAAAAGGTGTTTGTTGGTGCAAAACTGAGGTAGGAAGAATATTAATCAAGTAGGTAGCATGCTCAACACAGAATCCACAGTAGGATAAAGGAAGATGGGCTTGAAATCTCAGTGCTCTAGCAACATTAATATGTTGATGCTTTCTTTCCACTATCCCATTTTGCTGGGGAGTGTAAGTGCGACTGGTCTGATGAAGGATGCCCTTGGATTTGTAAAATTCTGTCATAGAAAATTCAATTCCATGACGTGTTCTGAGTGTTTTGATCTGTGCTCCAAAATGAGTTGAAATATAAGGATAGAAGCTTTGAATAATGGATCTGACCTGGGCCTTTGATTTAAGTAAGTATAACCAGGTATAACGACTAAAATCATCAACAATTGTCAAAAAGTAATGATGTTCATATATGGTTGGGTGTTTATAGGGACCCAAGATGTCCATATGTACAAGGTCAAAAGGATGATTAGAAATAGATGACGAAACTGGGAAAGGAAGCCTTTTCACCTTGGCTAATGGATATATATTACAAAAATCCCTACAGCTAGAGTCTATGACATCAGAGTTATTTCTATGGATTTCTTTATTCTTGCAGAGGAAGAATGTCTAAGTCTATAGTGCCAAATCTTGGACAAGGAAGGTTGGAATGTAGCAGCAGCAGAAGGAGTGACAACAGGTGTGGAAACTGTAGCTGGGTAATTTGGCTTTTGTGTACCATAGAGATAATAAAACTCATGGCACGGTTCAGCTGAACCAATCAATTTTTTGAAAACACAATCCTGAATCAAACAAGTTTTACCACAGAACTGAATGAGCACAGACAATGAAGCAGTCATTTTACTAATGGAAATGAGATTAAAAGAGAAAGAAGGCACAAGATTACATCACCAAGAACAAGTCCAGGAGTAACTTGAACTTCACCAATATGTGTGGCTGGCACTGTATGATTGTTAGGCAACTTTATAATGGTATGAAGTAAAGGCTTACATGGTGAGAAAAGATTCAAGGAGCAGGCAATATGATTTGTTGCACCTGAATCTAAGATCCATACATTCATATATTATTAATTGAATAATTACCTATCTCTTGCTTAGCTTGAGCAGACAGTACTGCAGCGTGAGAGGTGCTACCAGACAGACTTACAGCGGAAACAAGTTCTTCTGATTCTTCCTTAATGTTCAACAAGTTCATCAGTCTCATGTGTTGTTCATATGTCAGCATAGGAGGTTGGTACAGGGGTTCAACACATTCCGGGTGCTTGGACTCTCCACAATCTGTCACCAAATCAACCATATTAACCTGACCTTTGGATTTAAAACCCCGGAGGGAACCCATGCTTCCTATAACATCTATCCATTGTATGCTCAATCATTCCACAGTGAGTACATTGAGGCCTTCTGTTATTATCAGGATAAAACCTACCACTGCCTCTTATTTAGTTATTACCCTGTGCCTTATTGAAAAATGCCTTAGTGACTGATTCATTGTCATCATCAACTAACAAGGCTATAGGTGCATTAGAAAAGGTTCCATGATTTGATGAACTGGTAAGTTTTCTTTCATATTTAAGAGCCATAGAAAATGCAGTACCTATGTCTGGCAAAGGTGTCATGACAAACACTTGAGATTTAACAGACTCATAATCATCATTCAGTCCTTTCACAAATTTGATTACATAGTCACTTTGAACAAATTCTTTCATCTGATTTGTTACATTACACATGCATCCATGACATTCACATACTGGCAATGGCCTCAGTGCCAGCATCTCCTCCCACAGGACCTTAACCTTGGTGAAATAATCGTCTACTAAAGAACTATCTTGCTTAACAGCATAAAATGACTCAAGCAAGTCAAATACCCTAAAAGCATCATCATGACCATACCTTTGCATTAAATCCTGCCAGACTTCAAAATCTATATCATACCACATGATGCTTTGTGATATCGAAGGTGATACACTGTTCATTATCAACGAATGCACCATTGAATTCACCTGCCTCCACGTTCCAAAGATTGGATCATTCGCAGCAGGCTTTTGTATTGTGCAGTCTATGAATACTATCTTGTTTTTTATCACAAGCGCCATTTTGAATATTCTGCTCCAGGAATGGAAATTGTGAGGATTAAGAGGTGGTTGTGCCAACACAATCGCTGGACTATCGTTAGGGTGTAGGTAAAACAGATTAGAATTGACATTGTCATTTCCATGATTGATCCTTTGATTTTGTTGAAAATTGTTTACAGCATGAACACTATTAGAACTCGAAGCAATGGCTACTGATATGAATCAAAAGGAATCAACAACAATTCGAATCAGAAAAGAATTGATGACAAACTAGATCACTACACTTCACAAACAGAGACGACAATCGCACTCGCTCTGATACCATAACAAAATCATTGTGATCGCAGCAAAATCAACAAACAACAAGTTTGATTCAAACATAAACTCAAATGCAACCGTGAGCCTTCTAGGAGATGGAGGCATCAAAAATTGTTCAGGAACCACAATGTAACCGTGAGCCTTGCGAGATCTATGGTGATGGGCATAAAAAATGTTACAATATGGGATGCTCTGATTGTGGGCAAGATGGGTTATGTGAATACCCTCCGGATTATGAATGAACTTCGTTCTTCATGCACGTACTTATGATCCATGTAAAACTAAATAAGAGCCCGCACCTGTGTTATTTTGTTCAAGGGGATTGTCTGAGTAACTTATGTACCAGTCTCTTTTCAGGAGATATATACGAGCTTCAGCTTTAATGATACAAGTTTTCTTACTTTTTGTTAATAGGTGTAGCCGTAAATGTGCCATCAATTTTGTCTGATCTTTATGTTTTATCGTTTAAATTCTGTAAAGAAACGCAGAAAATTGATAACCGTAAACTTACTTCTTCTCATTCAGCCGATCAAAATTTATAGTACATACATTGATTGACATCTATCACTTCCTTTATTATAGCTAACAAGATAATCTCAAATCCTATCATTAGTATGCAATCAAATTCAAATATATGATTAGATAATGCTAATCTCCTAATTAATATACATATCCAATCATATCCGCAAATATCTGCAACGACAGTCTTTATCTGCCGAGCTCACTCTTGCTTGGCAAATCAAATCAGTAATGTCCGCTTCCCAGCTCAGCTAAGTAGTTCTGCAAGTCAATAGACCAAGTTTTCTCTGGTGTCCTGGTTAGCTCGGCAAGTTAGTAGATCAAGTCAGCCAAGGCTGCAAAACAGCAGCCCAGCTCAGCACCGCAGCTCAACAAGTCAGCAGTCAGCAGTAGCCACTCCAACACCCCTCCCTTCAAGTTGGCCCATGTAGGTGGGACATGCTCAACTTGGTCATTAAGAAACGAAAGTCACGAGAACCAAGAGACTTGGTAAGGAAGTCGGCCAATTGCTGAGTGGTAGAAACATAGGTAGGACAAGTAATCCCAACAAGTATAGCATCTCGAAAAAAATGGCAATCAACTTCAATGTGCTTGGTGCGTTCATGATAAACCGGATTATGAGCAAGATGTAAGGCGGACTAACTGTCGATGAAGAGAGAAATAGGGGTATCATGGGACATCAAAAAATTGAAGCAGACCTAGAAGCCACTTGATTTCGCAGGTAGTATAAGCCATGGCCCGATATTTAGCTTCAGCCGAAGAGCGAGAGACAGTGTGCTGTTTCTTGATCTTCTAGGAGATGGAGGCATCACCGAGCTTAATGTAGTAGGCCAAATTTGAGTGTCAAGTGAGTGGGCAGCTAGCCCAGTTAGAGGCACAATGATCAAGGAATACCCTAGCCTGGATGCCCTTTGAGATAACAAACCACTTTGCGGGCAACCCTCCAATGATCAAGAAGTGGAGATTGCATGAATTGGGCCGAAATGTGAACAACATAGGAACGTTCAGGACGAGTAACAAAAAGGTAATCAAGCGACCGACAACCCGTCGGTAGGACAAGGCATCATCCAGTAGGGGACTGTCAGACTGAGCTAAGAGATGTTGTCTTAACGGAGTAGAAAATTGTTTGGCACCTAACAATCCTTAATCAGAAAAATGTCAAGAGCATATCTACGTTGAGAAACAAAGATGCCGCCAGGACTGCGCGCAACCTCTAAACAAAAAAAATACTTCACTGGTCAAAGATCCTTTATGTGAAAGCAAGTGCTGAGATACAACTTCAGCACTGTCAGAGCCTGGGTGTCATTTTCCACAAAGAGGAGATCATCGACATAGACTAGGATGTAGATCCGAACATGATCTTGAAAGTACCAAAATAAAGAAAAACCATACTTACGCAGAACAACCGAGAACTTGGCAAACCAGCAGCATGGAGCTTGCTTGAGGCCATACAAGGATTTTCGGAGACGACAACTTTCGGAGAAGAAGATGCGGTGAAGCCTAGAGGAAGCTTCATGTATATCTCTTTATCAAGATCACCATATAGGAAGGAATTTCGAACATCCATCTGCCACATATGCAAATTCTACGCTGTCGCGAGAACAAGCAAAACACGTATTGTCATCATCTTTGTGTAGTCGGAACAAAAGTTTCATTATGGTCAATTCCTTCAACTTTTCGATTCCCATGCATGATGAACCACCAGCCGAGCTTTATTCTTTCAATGCTGCCATCAGAATGATGTTTGATTTGTATACCCACTTGCACCAGATAGCATGTTTGCCAGGGGGGTAGAGCTTCAAGTGTCCAAGTTTGATTGTCCTCGAGTGCTTTAATCTCTTATTGCATAGCAGCTCGCCATTTGGGATCTTTGATAGCTTGCGAGTATGATTATGGTTCTACACTTAAAGTGATAGCAGCAAGAAAAGCCTTGTGGGCTGAAGAGAATCAGTGTGAACTAAGAAAGTTGGTGATAGTGTAAGGATTATGTGAGGAATCAGACGGTGAGTCAGTGTCGGTTGAGGGGCTATAGTGCGCAGCATGAAGTTTATAGTCTGTCAATTTTGTTGGAATGCGCTTGAGTCGATGACCTCGACCAAGTAAAGATGTAGAAGGAAAAGAAGCAGTCTCGGCTAAGATGCCAAGCTTCGTCCGGAGTAACTTGGCTGAGCTCAGTCTACGCAGGCTTGTCACCACAGCTCGGTAGGTCATTAGTAGTTTCATCAGCATCTGTTGACGGATCAACAGGAATATCTATCAGAGAAGGGGACAGTTCACATGGTTGTTCTGAAAGCGAAGTTGGGGGTTCATCGTCAAGAGGTACCTCGGTTGAAAAAAAGGGCGAGTGTGCAGGTTAGGCGAGGTGTTTTGAGAGGTGGCGTAAGGAAATTTATTTTCTACAAAGGTGATATTTCGAGACGTAAAAAATTGTTTAGTTTCCAAATCATATATGTTCCATCCTCTCTTGCTGACGGGGTAACTGAAAAATATGCATTTGCAACAAGCGGGTTTGAAATTGATCGCCATGGCCCTTAGTCATTGTGAACATATCACAAACTCCCAAAAATCACGCAGATGTGAGTATGTTGGTGGTTTGTCAAGAAGTTGCTCGTACAGAGTTTTGTCGCCGAGCACAAGAGACAGAGTTCGATTTATCAAATAGACGGCCATCAAGACATATTTCCCCTTTGATAAACTAATGGCAGGTTGGATCGGAAACGTAGGGCTCGGGCTACATTGAGGATATGACGAAGTTTATGTTTGACCCGTCCGTTTGGTTGTGGGGTATGACGATAGAGGTGTGATGGAGCACCCTATGATCCACGAAGAAGAGTCGCAAAAAAGTGGAGAATTCTGTGCCATTTTAACTACGGAAGGTTTTAAATACGACCAATTGATTTGAATCATGGCAAAAAAAAATTTTACAACCGCAGGTACTCTGTGTTTGGTTTTCCAGAGATATACTTAAACAGCCTGAGAATAGTCATCTAAGAATGTCAGAAAATAAGAAGATCCACATGAGGGGTTTTATATCGATAACGGCCCCAGACATCACAATGAATCAATCGAAACAGTGTTCTGCAATTGTATCCCTTAGGTTAAAAGGTCTTTTAGTTTGTTTGGCTATACAACACACTTCACATGTAACATCATCAATTTTATTGACAGAAGAAGGAGGGGATGGGGTACATATAAATTCAACACCCTACTCGATGTATTTCCTAGACGATTATGCGATAACGCTGTATTTGAGACCGCTTCCAGAGCACACACCTGAGCAGAGGTAGGTATCTGCAGCCAGTATCGCGCATCAGTCTGCTCAACCACTCTAATCCAAGTCCGGGTACTCCGGTCCTGTATCACACGGCCTTCATTAGTAAACTCAACACTATAGTCACATCGGCTTAACAATTGTGAAACAGACAACAGATTGCATGTTAATGCAGAACAAAAAGAACTTAATTGCAAAATCAATTGCGTATCTATTCGAGCTACGCCTTACTGAAATGCCTGGGTTTTTGTTCCGTCGGGCAGCCGGATGGTGCATGGAGCAATAACACAATCATGTAAGAGATTCAAATTTCTCCTCATGTGATGGGATGCTCCGGAGTCGATAATCCAAGAGAGGTTAGTAGACTTACCACTCCGGCATTCAGTCGTGGAGTGCTTAGCGCCAGGAGCAGAGCACCCAGATCATCTTTAGAAAGTCCAGCCAATACCTCCAAGGTGCTAGTCGCAGTCTCAGACGACGAGGGGACAGACTTCTGAGCAGCGGCCATATGGACAATACCTATTGGTCGCCTCTGCCGCGAGGATGCATTGACTCCAGTTTCTTTGATGCGAGGTGGTCTTTTTGGTCAGTCTCCCCACTAGTTTGGGTAGCCGATTATTTGGAAGCATCCGCTTGCTTCATGGCCATTACGTCGGCAGTGTGTACACACTGCTCCTACTTTGGGAGGTCGGCGATCTCCATCGGTTTTTGTTACCATTGTAAGCACAAAGCCGACGGGTTCGTGCTGCTCTTCTTTCTGGGAGTAGCGTCAATACTCTCCTCTTGAATCACCATATGGTAGACTCGATTCAAAGTGGAGAGATGCTCCTGACTGGGAATAGAAGATCCACTATTCTGTAAGTCCCATCATCTAGTCCTATAAGAAATTGATGAACTTGATATGTTACCTTGCGTCGAGCAAGGGTCTGACGCAAGTCACAGCGACATCTGGTGCAAGAGCACATGGGGATGTCGTCATAGTCTTTCAACTTTATCCCATAGTTTCTTCAATCTGCCATAGTTGCCCATCATTGAGTCGCCATTCTGTCTGCAATTCGCGAATGCCTTTTTCAAATGTCGCACTCGAGGAGCATTCATCATAGCAAAGCGTTGCTTAATCTCGTCCCATATATCTTTGCCATTTTCTGCATAGGAAACGGTGGAACACAGGCTGGGCTCAATAGTGTTCAGTATCCAAACCACCGTCAAGGAACCCAAACATTCGGCGGGCAAGAAGCGAGCCCCGTACAGCTCATGCCCATTCTTCATAATTGGATCCTGTTAATTGTACAGGAGTAATAAGCAACCCCGGATGATCACCTGAGTGCATGTCATAGAGAGAGAAACTATTTTCTTTTGGTGGGAAGTTCCGGCTGTTTGATGAGATGTTTCTGCAAACCAGGGCTATTGTGCTGCCCAGCTCAGTGCCGCAACTCGGCAAGTCAGCAGTTAGCAGCAACTGCTCTAACAAATTCTATTCTTCTGTTACTTCCTAAAATTGACAACTTTGAAATTTGGCTTACATGAGGTGATGCTCATATCCACTCAAAATCTTAAAGCACTGGGGTGGTATCTCATCCTTATATAATCCATTTTTATATCAAGTGGTCACTGTGAGACAATGTTCTCAATACCCGCCCGACAACGTGTCTGGATATACACACGCGTCGTAAAACCCGTCCTCAATCACAAATAACAAGGCATGCAAAAACACATCTGGACTTGGTGAGGAGGGGACAATAAATGGCCGACCCTGTGCCGCACAAGGTGCAAGTCCACATCTTAAATCTGCTCTGACACCATGTTGAAACTTGGGTTTGCATGAGAAGATGCTCATACTCATTCAAAATCTTGAGGCAATGGATGGTGGTACCTCATCCGAATATAACCCGTGTATTTTTATTTAAAAGTGGCCAGACAATATTCTCATAGATAAGTTTAAAGGGACGAAGAAATAGACATCTTGTTTGACCTTTTTAGGACTTTCAAAATCCGTTTTATAAATTTTCTTTATAATGCTCAAAATCATTGACACCATACTTCTCTATCTGAATTTGTAAAATACGTTCATATAAATTTAACTTCAAGCATAGAAACAAACACTTTTAAAAAGGTTATAAGTGCAAGGGTGCTGAAATTCAAAAGAAATTAGTGAAGATATGAATTTGCAGTTTACGGTAGATTGGATATCCTTATTCTAAAGACTACTACTTTTAAGAGATGAGATCTCCTCACCCTTCACACTCTCATCCCCTTGTTCATTATCTGTCACGTGGCAGCAAGATATGATAGTGAGGCTAGATGAATGTCATTCTGATAGCAACATCTAATCGATACAAGCTTTCTTCGCTTTTCCAACTTTTGAGTTCTTCACTGTATTAATCTTTGATTTCAATGTACTAGCTTCTGTGCATGTAAAATATATGTTTAATATAATTGAATGTCATTATTTGTAGTTCACTAACATAATTCTTGAAACGGACTTTTACAAAAGCTGCAAATAAGATATGCACAATATTGTAGCACATACTAAAACATATACAATACTGTGGAAATGAGATAGATACAGTACAATAAAATTCACACTCCGACACCAAAAATCTTATCCTATGTTATTTTTATTTTTATTTTTTTTACTTTGAGTGGTCTTAAAAAAACTATTTTTGTATAGAATAGAAATGCGCTAATAGTCATAATATGTATAATGCCTTAGAAATTACCATTGCCATAGATAAATGAGAGAAGAAGATTGATTTGACAATAAAGAAGAATATGAACATTGTTATTAAATATTTGGACAGAGAGTACATGAACAGTTTTGACAAATGCCGAGGTCATTGGGATGAGATCACCTCAACCACTTTATCTTCATCCCAAGCGTCACTGTGCGACACGTGACAGCAGAGGTGGGTGAGGCTAGATAAAAGTGACCTACATCTAGTTTCACCACCCACCCCTGCTGTCACGTGTCATACGGTGACGCATGGGATGAGGAATTTAGTGTGATAGGAATCTATAACCCAGGTCATTAGGACTACTGAAGCCGGAGGTTATTCAATGCGGAGTGAAATGATTCATACTGACAGTTAAGATATAATCAACAGATTCGGAATCCACTGATACGCATTGTTGTCCCATCATTGCTCAGAATACGATCCAAAACTTTCAAAGGTATCTCAATGCCAAGTTAAATCTGTTTGAATCGCCACTCGCTTTATATCACACCACACAATCCATGTTGGCGATATTTTTCTTCATCATAGATTGGGCAAAGAAGAATCATCCATTGTGGGGATTGTCTCGTGACTCCGTTACCTGTTCGTGTGGACAGTCTCTGGAAAACTTACGCTAACCAGTCTAATGGTTCAGTAACTGTCTTTCATGAACCCTAGACTGGTGGATAGAGAAATATCAGATTCTACAAAAATGCAATCCATGGTGAAAATGTACATGATGCGTGATTAGGATTGTATCATGATATCTTTTTTGATGGATAGCAAAACCAACGAAGACACATTTTTTTGCACATAGATCGAGTTTGAAGCATTTCGGTTTTTGGAATATGGATATAAACAAAGCAACCAAATATACATGGGGAGAATATGGACTGATGGGATCGTGGTTTGAGTAGCAAATTCCTGTAATGGTGTTTTGTAGTGAGGAATTTTTTGTGGACACACGTTTAGTAGGTAAGTGGTTGTGGCTACACCTTCGAGCAAACACTAGACTCGAGTATCATGGATCGGGTCATTTCGAGAAGAATACGGTTTTCAGGTATATATTACTCGCCGCCGTTATCATATCAAAGTATTGGATATGTTTACTGAATTGGGTCTGTATTATTGAAAAAAAACTAAAAAAATTTAGTAGGGACTTTAGATTTGTGTTTTAAGAAATATACCTAAGTCATACGAAAAAAAATCCACAAATAGCACGAAGTGTTTGAAAACCATGAGAGGTCGGAGATGCAGCATGTCCTCACACATCTGAGGTAGATTAAGAAAAAAACTACAATCTATAGAGATATTGTGGGTCGAAATGTGACCCAGTGTTGAGAGCCAAAAGTTTCTCCCGTTAGTCAAGTGACGGGTCAACATTTGGGTAGAATGTAAGAGATGGCGAAGTATGGCGGGTCGGCCCGGAGGAGACCAGGCAACCCATCTCGGCCATAGGGCCCCATCATCATCACGCCCGTTTGACTTTATGGTTGTCCTCGGCTAAACAATCTCAGTACCCTCAAGGGGCTAAGGAATTTACCCTCGGTTAAAAGGCCTAAGTCATCTTTGGTTCCAAGGTCTCATCTCGGCCCGCATTCTATTCGGCCAAAGAGTTGAACTCGGCCAAAGATCCTGGTCTATTCATTGGTCTCATACCACCCTTACTGGCATCAGTCACAAGCATCACGAAAGGCCTCTCATTGCTCCTTGGAGTCGGCCACTTTCATCTCGGCATGTTGGTCCCCACACCATCAGCCCATCGGGTCGTGGCACTCTAAAGCGCTTCTAGAAGACTTCATCTCGGTTCTAGGAGTTTACACCCAGGTAATTCTACTGGGCAAACTCCCAGCCAGATGTCCCAAACCAGCTTATTCAGCTCAGCACCGAGTCACGTGGCGAGCATGCAGGAGCAAGTGTTATCCAACTAACCCTCCTTGCCTGTCACAATATCAAAGCTCTGCCCATGCATTGGCCCAAGCCACCATATAAAAAAGGCTGAACAGTCAGAGAGAGGGGGAAGTAAGAACAAATCGACGGAAATTACTCATCTTCCCCACAGTGGAAAATACAGGTTTTACGAGAACAACTCAGTTCCTTTTAACCTTCATTCTTATATATAACCTCTCTACAAAAATGGCCCAGACTGACTTGAGCGTCGGAGGGTATTACCCGGGGCCATAAATCCCGGGTCCTCTGACCCCTTTTTCTTTGTGCAGGTCAGCAGCTCACTTGCTACAAACAATTAACGGAGTTCTAACGGCACCACATCAAACGATTACTTGGTGATCAATTCAGACATCATCATATTGGCGCTAGAAGGAGGGCCCGAACCTTCGTTACTTAATTTCTATCAACTGTACCGTCTTACTTAAACAAGTCAGCCCAAATGGGTAGAGACGCTCGTGAGGGGTTAGGAGAGTCCTCTAATCATCAACGACGAAAAGAGGCCCCGCTCAGTTCATCCTGGACAGGATTCTAGGAGGACCGAGCCAGAAAGGAAGAAGGTCCCGGGTATAACCGCGGATGAGAGAAATAAGGCCATGAAGTATGTGGCTGAAAACTTGGATGTATTCGAAGCTGTGGTGGAACGACTTAAAGGGAAGAGACCCGAGATGGGGGATAGGGGGGAAGATTCTACGTCTTTCATCCGAAGGAGAAGACCCAGTTGCAATCTTCCCACCGTCCCCAGGGGTTTATGGCAGACGCTAGGCGCAGTGGAGACAGAGCCACTACGCTAGAGTCGGTGCCCATGCCTAGGCAGCGCCTGGGTAATAAAGCCTAAATCATTAAAAGTGTTCGACAGGAAGCGGATCCTCGCAGGCCGAGGAGCCGACCTGAAGAACTTAACCCGGAGTGCTTGAGGGTAGTTCAGGAAAGTCCATTTTCCTGGGATATCGCAGAGTATTCAGCACCGGATAGTTTTAAGATGCCAAAGATGGACACATATGATGGCACATCTGATCCAACAGATCATCTCTTTCAGTTTCCAGACAGCAATGAACTTAAAAAATGCACCGGACCCACTCTGTTGTAAGACTTTTCCCATGTACTTGCGGGGGAAGGCAAGAATGGTGGTTTCAAGAGCTTCCCACCCCAGTCGGTGGATTCCTTCAGACAGCTGGCACAAAAATTTAAGTCTCAATTGTGTCAAGTGCGCCATTTTATAAAGAATTCTTCGCACCTTATGACCCTGAAGCAAGGTGCGGAGGAGTCAATACTGAAGTATAGCGGCGTTTTTTCTGACGAATCACTGCAGGTCAGTGATCGAAATGAAGGAGTGAAAGCCGCAGCATTTATTAACGGTCTCAGAGCAGGCCGCCTCTTTTCACAGCTTGCCGAAGGGAGGGGCCTACTACTTTGAGAGAGTGCCTGGAAAAGGCGCATCAGTTTGCCCGAGGAGAGGAGGCGAATCGATTGAAAAAAGAGAAGCGAGCAGAGTACTCGGGCGGGAGGCTCGGCCCAGCTCCCGAGCGATCGACTTGAAGACCAACGCGAACGGCGCAGTGCGTTTTGATCGCCTTGGTGCTCGTGGCAAGCGAGGTCAAGAAGGATTACCCCTTCTGGCTTCAAAAGATAGAATTTTGGCCGTCATGGAAAGAGATGGCCTAAGAACGGACCCGAAGCCCTTGGCAGGACCCAGGATAAGAGGGCATCCAAGTTGTATTGCCGTATATCACCGTGATGTCGGCCATGACACTGAAGATTGTCGGCAATTAGTTTCAAGCAATTCGGAAGTTAATTGAATTGGGGCATTTAAAACAATTCTATGATCCGCGTTCTCGGCTCATAACCGTTTAAACTTCCGGAGGAATGAGCAGAAGGATAAGTGCCGACCTGAGGTACCCCCAGCACATCCCAGGTCGGATGATGATGGGGATCGAGATCAGCAAGAGGCTGCAGTTCAGCCACAAATCAATTTCCATAATCTACACCATCTCGGGTGGTCCGTCACAGCCAAATCCTGGCCCTGGTCCCAGCTCGTCAGGTACGTCCACTGGACCTTCCCGAAAAAACGGAGGTTGTCTCGAGAGTTGATATATGGACCAGAGGATTAGTCCCGCTTGATTCTAATAACACGGGATTAGTCATTGGATTATGCATTCATATGGCGCCGGATAGAATTGTAGAGGTACGTAGGGTATATGTGGATACTGTGAAGTGCCGTGAACATAATGTTATTATCATGTATACAAGCAATTGGGTCTGGCGGACTCACAAATGACCCCCAGTAGGCCTCTCCTCTGTATGGATTCACCGGCATGCCTGTTCGGCCAGCTGGCCTTGATTACTCTCAGCGTCAGTTTTGGCAAACCCCCTGCTTACCGATGCTTGTGGATGGACTTCGTGGTTGGTTAAGGAGAGGTCGGCTTACAATATTCTGTTAGGCCGACCCGCGCTGGTGGCATTGGAAGCTATAATATCACCCTTACATGTTAGCATGAAGTTTCCTACCCCAGGCGGAGTAGTAACTTTGCAGGGAGATATCCCTATTGCTCAGAATTGTTACGCAGTGGCCACCCAAGGGAGTGGGATCGTCCAGCAGGTTGTTCTGGATGATCTCATTCCTCCAACAGACGAATGTTTACAAAACCGATGACGCGGTTCAGGAGTTCATCTTAGATTCAGGTCGGCCAGAGAATACAATCAAAATTGGGACTTGGATGCCATCAGAGACTTTGGCTCAGCTTCAGAATCTGTTAAGGGAATTCGCAGAAATTTTTGCTTGGACAGCAGAAGATATGCCTGGAATCCCGACTACTTTAGCAGAACATCACCTTAATGTGGATCCTCAGGTCAGGCCCATTAAGCAGAAAAAAAGAAACTTTGCACCAGAGAGGAACAAAGTGATTGCAGGGGAGGTGGAGAAACTCTTGGTGGCGAAGTTCATCGAAGAAGTCCTGTACCCAATTTGGTTGGCTAACCCGGTTGTGGTACCTAAGCCGGACAAAAGCTGGAGAATGTGCGTTGATTATACAGACTTAAACAAAGCCTGCCCAAAAGATTGCTACCCCCTACCGAAGATTGATAGTTGGTAGATTCTACCTTGGGTATGAGGTCTTTGATTTCTTGGATGCCTTTAAGGGTTACCATCAGATCATGATGGCGAAAGAGGACCGAGAAAAGACCTCCTTTATAACTGAGGTCGGCACTTACTGCTACATCAGTATGCCTTTTGGCTTAAGAATGCTGGGGCAACTTATCAACGTCTGGTAAACTTGTTGTTCAAGGATCAAATAGGCCGAATTATGGAGGTCTACATCGACGATATGCTGATTAAAAGCAAGATCCTTGGTCAGTATATCTCGAATTTGCGCGAAGTATTTGTCATCCTAAGAGAGTCCTGCATGAGGCTGAACCCAAAGAAGTGTACCTTTGGGGTGCGAACAGGAAAGTTTTTGGGGTACATGGTCTCCAAAGAAGGAGTGCAGGCCAACCCAGCTAAGATTGAAGCTTTGGAAAATATGCACCCACCTCGGAACATTAAAGAAGTTCAGAGGTTGACGGGGCGAATTGCGGCTCTGAACAGATTTCTCTCCAAGTCAGCTGAGAGATCGTTGCCTTTTTTCCAAATTTTGAAGAAGAACAGCTTTTCTCTGGGATGAACAATGCCAAGAGGCATTGATGGCTTAAAGGCACATCTGGCTGCGGTGCCCATGTTGACCTCTCCTGTTCCAGGAGAGACATTGTACATTTATTTGTCTACTTGTCATGAAGCGGTGAGTGCAGTTTTGCTCAGAGAGCAGGATGCAATTCAGAAGCCTATCTACTTTGCAAGTAAAGTCTTGCATGGAGCCGAGGTGCGATACCCAAACACTGAGAAAGTCATCTTGGCATTAGTGGTGGCGGCTAGGGAAGTTCCGACCCTACCTTCAAGCTCATCCTATAGTCGTGGTGACGGATCAGCCCCTAAGGCAGATTCTATCTCGGCCAGACACCTCAGGTCGAGCTGCCAAGTGGGCAATGGAACTTGCCGAGTATGACATCAGTTACAAGTCACGTACCTCAATTAAAGCTCAGGCCTTGGCTGATTTTTTGGCTGAGGGCATTTCAGTTGAGGAAGATCCTCCCTCAGTTCAGAGTTGGACTTTGTATGTAGACGGATCTTCCTCAAGGGAAGGAAGTGGTGCTGGTCTCTTAATAGTGAATCCTCACGAGGAAGAGACCGAATATGCCTTACGTTTTGATTCGAGGCTACTAACAATGAGGCTGAGTATGAAGCACTGATTGCTGGTTTGAGCTTAGCTCGGAAACTGGGGGCACAGCAGATAACCGCTCGAAGTGATTCGCAGCTTATAGTTTCACAGATTAACGGAGACTATGAGGCAAAGGAAGACAATATGAAGCGGTATCTGGCCAAAGTTCAGCATCTAAGAGGAATGTTCGAGCATTTTAGTGTTGAGCATATTCCTAGGTCGGCAAACAAGCGTGCTGATGATGCACTATCTCGACTAGCTTCATCCACCCCGGCCACCATTGGAAAAAGGATTGTTGTAGAATTGGTGAGACATCGTGCTTTTGATGGAAATGAAGTCTTACAACAAGACTATCATAACACCTGGATGGATGAGATAATCACTTACCTACAACATCAGATTCAACCTGAGGATAAGTCGCGAGCTCGGCAACTTCGACTGAAGGCATCCAGGTATGCACTCTTTAATGACCACTTGTATAGGAAATCATTTTCCCAACCATGGTTGCGCTGCATACCTGAGGACGAAGGAGATTACATTCTCCGAGAAATGCACTTGGGCATATGTGGGAGTCATTCTGGGGCACGCTCATTGGCCCGTAAGTGCTACTTGGCAGGGTATTACTGGCCCACAATTCGCAAAGATGCGGAAGAGCTGGTCAAAAAGTGCTCATCATGTCAGGCTCATGCTCCATCTTTTAATTTGCCGAGCCATGAAATGATCAGTATATCTTAGTCCTTGGCCGTTTGTGCAATGGGGTATGGACTTGGTGGGACCTCTACCACGAGCTCCTGGCTCGGTCAGATTCCTGTTGGTAGCAATTGACTACTTTACTAAATGGATAGAGGCTGAACCCTTGGCCACCATAACTGGGGCTCAAGTCAAAAAGTTCTTATGGAAAATATCATCTGCCGGTTTGGCTTACCACAGGTCTTGATCTCAGACAACGGGCGCCAATTTGCTGAAGATCCGGTTAAGAGTTGGTGTCTTGATCTGCACATTAAGCAACGCTTTACTTCAGTGGCACATCCACAGTCAAATGGCCAAGTTGAACTTGCAAACAGAATTATCAAGGATGGGCTTAAGAAGCGATTAGACAAAGTGGGCACAAGTTGGGTTGAAGAATTGCCCAGCGTCCTATGGGCATATCGGACAACTCCTTCAACTTCAACGAAAGAAACACCTTTTTCACTAGTGTACGGCTCAGAAGCCGTCATTCCCGCAGAGATAGGCTCCACCTCAACACGAGTCGATTGTCATTCTGCTGTGAATAACAGTCAAGAATTGCGGATAAATCTAGATGAGCTAGAGCAGAAGAGGGACCGAGCTCACATTCGCATGGCCCAGTACAAGAATCTGATCTCTCAGCATTACAATTCCCGAGTGCGACCGAGATCTTTTCGAGTGGGAGACTTAGTGATGCGAGATAATGAAGTCAGTCATGCTGAGTCATTTGGGACCTTTAATTCCAAATGGGAAGGCCCTTATCGCATAATTGAAGTAATCCCAACAGGAGCTTACAAGTTACAAACTCTGGAAGGGAAAACTCTTCCAAGGACCTGGCATGTTTCCCATCTCAGACTTCTGCATCAGTGATGTAAACTGCAACTGTTTTGTATATAAACACAAGTTCTTTGTGATGCCACTTTCAAAAGTCAGTCAGAACTCGACTTGAGTAGGGCGAAGAATCCTTTCAGACCTCGGCAGGTCCGAGGCAAAAGACCTCGCAGGTTCGAGGCAAGTGCCCGCTAAAGGGTACATTAAGACCTCGGCAGGTCCGAGGCAAAAGACCTCGCAGGTTCGAGGCAAGTGCCCGCTAAAGGGTACATTAAGACCTCGGCAGGTCCGAGGCAAAGACCTCGCAGGTTCGAGGCAAGTGCCCGCTAAAGGGTACATTAAGACCTCGGCAGGTCCGAGGCAAAAGACCTCGCAGGTTCGAGGCAAGTGCCCGCTAAAGGGTACATTAAGACCTCGGCAGGTCCGAGGCAAAAGACCTCGCAGGTTCGAGGCAAATGCCCGTTAAAGGGTACATTAAGACCTCGGCAGGTCCGAGGCAAAAGACCTCGCAGGTTCGAGGCAAATGCCCGCTAAAGGGTACATTAAGACCTCGGCAGGTCCGAGGCAAAAGACCTCGCAGGTTCGAGGGCAAATGCCCGCTAAAGGGTGCATTAAGACCTCCGCAAGTCCGAGACAAAAGACCTTGTAAGTCTGAGGCAAATGTCCGATAAAAAAGAGTACTAAAACCTCGGCGAATCCGAGACGAAGGTTAAAGAAATAACTCATCAAGAGTTAGCAAGTCTGAGGAAAGAGTTTGTTGAAGAAGAGACATGCAAGCAAACTTTAAGTTGTCTCTTACAAAAGCTAAAGTGAAGTTAAGCAAGGCAGAGCCTGATCTTAACGAAGCAAAGTTTATGTCAAACCAGTCAAGAGTTTGGCTCAGCTCAGACAACAGGTTCATTTTAACTTGAAGGCTCAGGTTATTTTTTAATAAAGTTTATCAAGTTCGTCAAGACTAACTTAAAGAGTTAGCACCGATGGCATTGAAGAATAAATTTGGTAAAGGCATTAAAGATAAAGAAGATAACTGAGCCTGAAAGTTGAAGATTTTTCATTAATATAAGCGTTGGAGTACACGTTAATGCCCGTTCTAGAAAAAGGAACAAAGAAGAGTCCTAAAGCCTATTCGTCTTTATCATCATCCCTCAAGTCAGCTCCGTCTACAAATCTCTGAAATAATTCATCAAATTCTTGAGCTGCTTGAGGATTAAAAAGCTCGGCTATGCGACGATCTTCTTTGTTCAAATCAGGATGAACTTGGGCACAGGCCTCAATGGCGTTCTTCTGGCCGACCTCCATGGCTGAGCCTTGAATTAGAAGCAGATTCTCTTCAAAAAAGCTGGACTTCCTGAAGTCTTGAATCGCTTTAATTTCAACATCGATTAGCTTTTGGCGCAGTAAATTGTTCTTTTCCTGCTCAGACTCAAACTTCTGCGCCATCTCAGCCATACTCTTTTTCAAAAATTCAACTTCCGTGACAGATTGAGTGGAGGTCAGCTCCAGGTCAGCCACCTTATTCTCTAATTCATCAACCTTAGAGTTGGAGGTGGCCAACCTCGTCTCAGCATCCTCAGCCTTCTGTTGGAGTTTGGTGTTTCCCGTTTCTAGGTCAGTGACTTTCTGGGTTAGCTCAGCCCTCCTCTTCTCAGATTCTTCAAGTTGTTTCCGAGTGGTCTCAAGCTCCCCAAGAAAATTCCTACAGCGGGTCACCACTTCCATCCCTTGGCCTCGGATCTACAAGAAGAGATAACGGTAAAAGGAAGTCCACTAACAAAATAAGAAGAGTACTCAACAGAAAATTTGCTTACCAGAGCCAGGTTGGACATATAAGCATTGGTCAGGGCCGCGAAGTCCGTTGCCCTGAACCTCTGAAGATCCCGAGGTAGAATTGCTGCCCTATTAAGCCTTTCGGCCACGGCAGGGTTCTCAGCAGAATCTACCTCAGAAAACCCAATCAAGATTGGGTCTTGAATATTACCCGGGTGAGGCAAGATTTCCTCAACCGGGTCAGCAACGATCATCTCCGGGGGCTGAAATGGTCCCGGATCACGACTACTGGAGCCTTCACCCCGTTGTCTTTTTCCGGGGGCGGAGGCTGGAGCCTTCACCAGCATCTTCTGACAATTCAGAATTAACTGGAGCCAGGGGCTGAGCCACAGCCACAGGCTCATCGTCAGCAATTGTAATTGGCAGAGCTTGCAACGAAGAGAAAACAAGTTAAAACGCAAACAAGGGTTAAAACACTTAAGAAAATTCCTACATTCAAGGAAGAGGTTTTACCTGGCTCAGGCTCCGCCATTTCAGGCTCAGCAACAGCAACCCTAGGGGTTGGGGGCACCGCCGAAGTAGAAGCCCCTCCAGAACTTAAAGCTGCTAACCTCCTTTCCCTTCGAAGCCTTTTCCTGGCCTGATTCTCGGACATTATCTCAGCACGGCTTAGGGATCCAGACATAGCACCTGCATTCAGAGTTAAAACAGTTAGATGTTAACAACAAATCAAGAACATTGAAAATTCAAAGTCTACAGTGACCACCTCGAAGGATGGTTAGCTGATCTGGAGAAAGGGCTCGATAGCCCTCACCAATTGCAGAGTGGTTTACGTCAGCAGCCATCCAGACATCGTAGTCAACTTTGTGCCAATCGATGACAATTGGAGCTGACCGAATTCTGTCTGCTTCATCGCAGTACTCCTGGCTCGGCAATGTGTTATGGACCCTGCCTCGTTTCCAGGTAGTCTCACTCGGCAGATCAGATCTTAGAATATAAAAGAATTTTTCCTTCCATCTTTATTAGAGGAAGGAATGTTGATGGCAAAAGGAAAATCAGTACTAGACCTACGCTTGCTGAAATAATACCAACTATGTGAAGTCCGACATGCAAAAAGGGCTCGGAAAATAGTGGTATTGAAAGGAAATTCAATAAGACGGAGGAGAAGAATATAACAAAGAATGAGTTTGAGGCCATTCGGCTGAATTTGAGGAAGTCTGAGCCCGTAAGCTCGCATAATACGGATGATGGGCTCAGGAACAGGAAGGTTGAAGCCGGACTTAAAGTAGTCCTCATAGATTGCCTCGTAACCCCTAGGAGGATCACAAGCGGTTTGATTCGGCAAGGGGAGAAGGGGTTGAAAACGATTCTTATCTACTCTGTAATATTTACAAATCCTACTCAGGTCAGCCTCGGTCAGACTAGAGGTAGACTCCTGAACCATAGGAGTTGGCCGACCTCTAACGGGAAAATGAGAGGGTCCTCCCTCGAGGGCCTGAGAATCTGCAGGCGCCGGAGCAGGAGCCACCCTCACTGGCTCCGGCGAAGAACTAATCACGGTCAAGGCTCTGCTGGATTGGGCAGAGTCTCCAATGGATTGGACCAGGGTGCCGATAGGCAGATCGTCGGCGGAGGAAGACCGGCCGGACGGTAACGGAGAAGCAATAGCTTCTCCGCTCCCGGCGGCATAAGAGCCACCCTCAGAAAGGTTTTGAGAATCATGGGAGGAGGAAGACATAATGAAGATAAAGGGAGAACTTACAGAAAATTTGAAGGGAAAAGATACCGGAGGAGGAAACAGAAGGCGATGGAGACTGGAACTCGCTGGAGACAGAAAAGCTTGCCGGAGAAGAAAGCAGGAGGCCGGAGTGAAGGAGAGAGAGCAAATAAAGAGTGGAAATAACCTGCAGAAGACCTATTTATAGGGCATCATCTCGGCAACCCAAGCGTCGCCTGAAGTAAATGGCTGTCGGCCCATGAAACGACGGAGTGTAAAGCTGCTCAATTGACACTTCGTGTTCTGCGCAAACAGTAAATGCGCAGGCCGAACCAATCAGAACCAGACACGTGCCAGAATAGACGGCGTAACAAGGAATCTAGTCAGAACTGGTTGATCGTCTCGGCCAAAGGATACCATTAATGCATCGTACATTGTGCTCCCAATAAATACGTTAAGCGGCCTAATTAAGTCTTGACATGTCATCGAGGAAAAGACAACCCGAGAAAGATCTGAGCAGATTAGCCTGCCCTTTTAGCTCATCTCGGCCAGACTAATCTGGGGGGCAATTGATGAGCCAAAAAGTTTCTCCCGTTAGTCAATGACGGTCAACATTTGGGTAGAATGTAAGAGATGGCGAAGTATGGCGGGTCGGCCCGGAGGATGACCAGGCAACCCATCTCGGCCATAGGGCCCCATCATCATCACGCCCGTTTGACTTTATGGTTGTCTCGGCTAAACAATCTCAGTACCCTCAAGGGGCTAAGGAATTTACCTCGGTTAAAAGGCCTAAGTCATCTTTGGTTCCAAGGTCTCATCTCGGCCCGCAGTCCTATCTCGGCCAAAGAGTTGAACTCGGCCAAAGATCTGGTCTATTCATTGGTCTCATACCACCCTTACTGGCATCAGTCACAAGCATCACGAAAGGCCTCTCATTGCTCCTTGGAGTCGGCCACTTTCATCTCGGCATGTTGGTCCCACACCATCAGCCATCTCGGGCACTCTAAAGCGCTTCTAGAAGACTTCATCTCGGTTCTAGGAGTTTACCCCAGGTAATTCTACTGGGCAAAACTCCCAGCCAGATGTCCCAAACCAGCTTATTCAGCTCAGCACCGAGTCACGTGGCGAGCATGCAGGAGCAAGTGTTATCCAACTAACCTCCTTGCCTGTCACAATATCAAAGCTCTGCCCATGCATTGGCCCAAGCCACCATATAAAAAAGGCTGAACAGCAGGAGAGAGGGGGAAGTAAGAACAAATCGACGGAAATTACTCATCTTCCCCACAGTGAAAATACAGGTTTTACGAGAACAACTCAGTTCCTTTAAACCTTCATTCTTATATAAACCTCTCTACAAAAATGGCCCAGACTGACTTGAGCGTCGGAGGGTATTACCCGGGGCCATAAATCCCGGGTCCTCTGACCCCTTTTTCTTTGTGCAGGTCAGCAGCTCACTTGCTACAAACAATTAACGGAGTTCTAACGGCACCACATCAAACGATTACTTGGTGATCAATTCAGACATCATCAAGTGTTATTTTGCATGGATACATGTTTATAGGGTGGTATGGTAGGATTATGGATGAAAAGACTTTTAAACAAAGATTTTATGTACCCAAAGGACGGATGTCCTTGACGTCTGTGCCACACGTACAATTGTTGGGAAACTGTATAGTGAGCAAGCATGGCAAGACCTTGTTGAGTCACCTCATCGATATAGTAGAGACCTTTGGGTTTAGTGCCACGTTGAGTGATCTTCTTCGTACGGATATCCTACGAAAGACAAAAGTCTGGATACATAAGCACTATACAGTTGAGATCCTTCATTACCTGACTTATTGACAACAACTTGGAAGAGAATGTAAGAACTACTGACAACTATTCAATTTGAACTGTGATGAAAAGGTATTAGATCCTCTCCCATGAACTGAAATCAACTCTCCCTTGGAAGTCTCTATGTGAGAATCTTTTGAAACTTTCGAAGATGAATGTCTATTTTTAGAAACTTCTGCATGAATCCATAAATTCAAAAACTTACAACGGGAAAACTGTAATTTTAGAAACTTTAGGGGAAGAACAACAGAATTTAAAAGTTTGGGGTTTGGGATTGAAAATCCCAACCGTACCTCCTTTACATGTATTCGGCTACCTCTTCGTGCTTTTTTATTCGATTCGGCGTCACTTTCTATCATTGGATGGCCTATGGGATGCCACGGCGGTGGCACCTGTCCCGTCCTTTGTCCATTCGCAGGGTGTTAGGTCCGTGTCAAACTTGGAGAGAAAAAAGGAAAAACATTCTATACATATAATTGTATACACATAAAATAAATGGAACAAATAGGAAATATCCTAGACTAAAATGGATTAGGAAAGGTGAAGATAAAAAATGAATTAGGAAGATTACCCTAAGTACACTTTCTAAACCTACTAGGAAACTATATATATATATATATATATATATATATATATATATATATATATTCATACCTTAGCTAAGAAATAAAAATAATAATAAATCAAACCCTCCCAATTCCCCAGCCGACTGCTCCCATCAGAGAGAGAAAAAAGGGCTGGCCATTCCCACCAATCTCCAATGGCAGCCACCAAAATAAATGAAGAAAGCAATTCAATTTTTATATAATATATGTATATATACACACACATAGATACATATATATAGACATATATATATTGTAGGATGTGCAAGGCACCACTAGAAGGGGGGGTTGAATAGTGGGTGCGAAAAATGTAGTTTTTAAAATTGTTTTAAACCTAAAACCCAAATTCTGAAAACAGTTTCTGTTTTCAAGACCAGTATTAAAACGTTTTGAAAACTAGGTCGCAAGTCTTCAAAAATTCTGAAATTTGGAGAGAACTTAACCTCAGATGTTATGAGTATCTTCTAAAAATTTCAGATTTAAATTCAACCTCTAACCCCTTCAAAAATCGTTGGTGGTCAGATTACGCAAATCTGCCAGAAACGGTAGTGTGATTTGAAAAATTAATTCCTATTTGTACGTAACTCCAAATGCTTTGAAAATTTAAAGACTAACCCCTTATATGTTTTATTTAAATGGGTTGAAACAGTTTTGAAAAATTCTTTTGGGAAGTTAGTCAAATACGATCAAAGTTTCAATCTTTGCAAGCCTGAAAATCAGACTGCACTAGTCTCAGAACTTTGGACGTTTGAATGACTTATACTTGTCCAAAAGGGTTGAAACTTGTGCCAAAAGAACCTTGAAACGTGTGGCTATGTTTCCTGAAAGTTTCGTGATTTTTGAAATCCGTTTACTATTTTTACAAACGTGATCAAAAACAATAAACAGTGCTGAAACTGAAAGTAAGTGCTGAAAGTAAATGACACCAAGAATTTTATACTGGTTCGGTTATAAACAACCTACTCCAGTCTTCGAGGACACCTTCTTCAGTTCACACTAATCACATAACACAAAGAACACCTTACCACAAGTTTGATGGTGTTATACACCAACTCCAACCCTTTACAAACCTTGTACGATAATACAATTGTCACAAACACCACCACCTAGCAAGTGCCTGATTGACCACACCTTGATCAATCTTTTACAACAATGAAAAGAATATGTGGTGGACCATATGAAGCCTATTTAAGTATATGAATGTAAGTGCAATAGGCTTTTAGAGAGAAGAAAGAAAGATGTAGAAGAAGAAGGGAATGGAAGACACTTTTTGCACTTTTGAACTTGTGAGTCTTGTCTTATATTTTGCTTGCTCTCCTTCTTCTTTTTATCAATATGTGCCGCCCCCCTTAGCAATTTCTTCCTCTTGAAAATTTTCTTCTAAGTCCTTTGAAGAGTATATGGCATCATTGTGACATGTCTTTGCTTACTTGGCATCTCCTCATTGGATGATCATTAAGCTCTTGCTTACTTGGCACTCATTGATTGGTTGGATGTTGTCATCACTTGATGACTAGACAAATATGAGAATAACACTTAAAACATGTGCCAAAATCATCATAAAATGATTACCATAATTCACAAGATTATCACCCAAAATTAGCAAGACAAATACTTCAACTTTATCTCATAAATTTCGGCCATTACATGCTGAAATTTCAGCATGTGTAACATTTGCATTTCATTCAAAATGTTGCCAAGTTGGTTTTGATTTAATCCTTGAAATTAAAGAATAATTCAATCACCATTTAGTACACAATATTTTCATCAATTTTTAAATAAAAATTGATCACCAATAGTGCCTCAAAATCGGCCAACATACATTGCACACATGCTGAAAATTTCAGCATGTGTGATATTCAAAGATACCATCATTTTAATTTCATAATTTATTCAAAATACTTTCATACTATCTCCCAATTATCCACATGATTTAAGACAACAAAATATGGCTCATTAACCTTCAAAATTCAGCCAGCCTTTAACACACATGCTGAAATTTTCAGCATGTGTCACAAATGTGGCAAGATTTGAAATGTTACCTTTTGTAGCTCTTTTCTTTTTATCACCAACATTGTATGCTTCATTCTTGACCAATATAGTTGCCAACAAGACTCCAAATAAGCTCCAACATGATGGTATTAGGCGTGTATAAGTGATTGTACATGTGCTGAACTTTTGTTTTTGAAAAATTTGTAAAATAGTGCACATTTAATTATACACACATGGTATATTCCAATCAGCCCTTCATTGAATTTTCTAGAACACTTTTAGATGTACGAAATATGTAAAAAGTGTCTAGATACATGTTATATGATATGCCAAAAATGTTCCATGTGTCGTGTACGTAGAAAAACGAATTTTCGACGTTTATCGATTACCCGATTTTTCTCTAATTAAATTCCAACTTTTTGCACATGATATATATATTATGTTATACATAATATACATAAATTAAACTTTAATATTCAGCACTTAGGCTGATTAAAGTGGCGCCCAACACATGTGACAAAATTGAAATTGGAATCTCCACAATTTGGCCTTAATGTGGGGTGATTTGTGTGCGCCAACATGGAATGATTTTATGTCTGCATATAGCATGAAAGCCACGAAATTTATGGCTATTTTTGAAGTGTAGGGGCTGGCCATCTATTTATGGCAAGTACGTGACATGTTGGCGAAGTTTTGGTATTCGCCTGATACGACAATTTTCGGTTTAGAACCTTTTAACGTGTCGTATTAAATTTGTCATCACCATGACTTATATCATATGATATAAGACCTGAATATACTCATAAATATGAGTTAAGTATAGTGGTATGACGTTAACGTGCGTACGTAAAATATATAACGTGTCGGTGGTACGTTGGAATACATGTATATGTGCCTTTTTTTAAAAAAAATCTGAAAATATATATATATTTATATGTATAATGGCGTGTGAATTTGTGTGGAGAGGGAGTGTAAGACTTTCCTTTTTTCAACTTGTTGCCTTGGTGCCTTTTCCAAATATTGCTTCCTTTAATGAACTACTTAGTTTAATTAACTAAGTACTTCACTTAATGAACTAGTTTAGTTCATTAATTATGGCACCTGAAAATAGTTCAAACACAACAAATGTTTTCCATTTGATGTAAGCTTTAAAGCTTCATGGCTCGTTAGTACGGCAACAATATATATGAACTATATAAGGCAAGTTTCATGCAACAACGTGTCATGTCATAAAATATGTCATGCATTTCTTTGTAACACGTTATTTAAATCATGTATTTTGAAATCACTCAAACCCATTTTTCTCAAAAATCTCCCCCTTTTGATGATTTTCAAAATAATCTACATTCATGATTTAAATCTTATCGCTCTCCCTCCAATCGTGCACAAATTCAAATTTCAAATTCGCTCCCCTTGATTTGTGCAATCAATCTTTCTCTCTCCCCTTAAAATCATGCATTCTCTCCCCCTTTATTTTGGAAAGAAAATCAAAAGCGCATGTAAAGAAAAAAAAATCATGCATTTCGAATAATATCAAATGTGCGTTCGTAAGGGTTATTTATTCAACCCTTTGAAAATGTCCCTTTTGGTACCCAAATTTGGGTGACCTTTCTAGGTCTTCCAAGAAAGGTGATGAAAACGCAACATAATATACGTTAGGTGCAAATGCGTTTGGCCTTTGGCCAAGAACTCCTTTATACGCATTATATATAGGACGTTTTTGATATGTCCTTGTGTTAGTGTGCATGGTGTGTGATCTAGATGGATGAAATGAATGTCGTATATGCATCACTTGTTTCTTCTCATATCTATGTGGTACAAAATTGTATTTATTATGCTATGAAGAAGAAGTATGACGAAATGTGGGGAGAGGGGGTCTTTGAGTCATCTTAGACGCCTGGTTTTAGAGTGTCTACTTTCTTAGACACTACAAACTTGGTTGGTTTAATGGATACTTCACTTGTTTCAATGTATCCTAAACCCGTTTTATCACTATCATGCTTTTGTGAAGAAAAATGTGATCTAGCATGTTTGTTCCCGTATCAAATTTCTTCACCATTTTCTCTAAATTCGCATTTCTTGATTTCAAGTTTGAGATCTCGGATTTCATTTCATTATTGTGCGTGGTCAATGATGAGACCTCTGGTTTTAATGCATTAATGATGCATGACGACTCTTCTTTCGAATCGTTTAATTGAGAAACAAGGTTCGTGTTAGAAGATTCTAACAACTTCTTGTCTTCAATTAATTGTTTCTTTTCTTTTGTAAGAGTCTTTGAAAACTTATGCAACTCTAAATATTGACTAAATAAATCATCATAAGACCATTCAGAATCGGAATCAGAGTCGGAAGATACCTTATTTGATGTCTTAGATGTAAAGCATACTTGTGCCTTTTGTTCTTCCGTATCATCAGTCTCAGAGTCGGATGTGTCACTTCAAGTGGAGGCTTTGAAGGCTCTTCTCGTTTGTTTAGGTTCTGAGACGAGTCTAGTTTTTGTCCGATCCTTGTCAAGGTATTTATTCGTTTGTTTGTCCTTGTTTGGACATTCATATGACAAGTGTCCAGGTTGTCCACATTCATAGCACTTTATTTCTTTATTTTTATTTTTATGATCCTTAGATGAGGTAGACTTATGTTTAATCGATTTTCTCAAGATTTTTCTTAATCTTTTAGCCATCGTGATTAAGTCCTCATCATCGGAATCTATGTCACTATCATCTACGACGTATTCATTTGATTTAAATGCTATAGCCTTATCATTACTGGAAATAGGCTCAGAATGTCTTAAAGCGAGTTTGTTTTCATATACCTTAAGTGATCCAATTAGTTCTTCCATCTTAATCGATTTAGTTTCTTTGCTTTCTTCTATGGCCGTTACTTTAGGATCCCACTCAGATGGAAGGCTTCGCAAGACCTTTTGTACCTTTTCCTGCATAGAGAATGCTTTACCAAGAGACTCAAGAGAATTGTAAATGTTAGTCAAGCGAAGATCCATATCAACGACAGATTCATTTGGCAATAACTTAAATGACTCGAGTGTGGACATAAGCATGTT
This sequence comes from Eustoma russellianum, assembly GCA_036186865.1. NCBI lineage: Eukaryota > Viridiplantae > Streptophyta > Magnoliopsida > Gentianales > Gentianaceae > Eustoma > Eustoma russellianum. Next base: position 36,420,945 of record AP025044.1, read on the forward strand.
GATTTTAGACTCTTTTACTTGACTAGTGCCTTCGTGTTTCATTTTAAGAATTTTCCACATCTCTTGAGCACTCAAACAATTAGACACGTAACTAGACTCGCTTTTACTTAGACCGTTTAAAATTAGTTGCATGGCTTTAGCATTCATACTCAACTTCCTTTTATCATCACTGGTGTATTCTTGTTTCGTTTTTGAAACTTCTAGTGTGACACCATCAACAATAGACAACTTGGAAGGAACAAATGGATCGTGTTCTATGATAGACCATAGATCAATATCAATAGCCATAATAAAAAGTTTCATTCTTAATTTCCATTGAATAAAGGACTCACCATCAAAAAGAGGAGGCCTTACAGTTGACATTCCTTCTTGCACGGTTGTGGTTGCCATCTCACTTAGATAGTTGGATTCTTTTGATGTGAGTGTTCCTGCGCTCTGATACCAATTGTAGGATCTGCAAGGCACCACTAAAAGGGGGGGATTGAATAGTCGGTGCGAAAAATGTGGTTTTTAAGATTGTTTTAAACCAAAAACTCAACTTCTGAAAACAGTTTCTGTTTTCAGGACCAGTTTTAAAACGTTTTGAAAACCAGGTTGCATGTATTCAAAAATTCTGAAATTTGTAGAGAACTTAGCCTCAGATGTTATGAGTATCTCCTAAAAATTTCAGATTTAAATTCAACCTCTAACCCCTTCAAAAATCATTGGTGGTCAGATTGCAAAAATCTGCCAGAAACGGTAGTGTGATTTGAAAAATTAATTCCTATTTGTACGTAACTCCAAATGCTTTGAAAATTTAAAGACTAACCCCTTATAAGTTTTATTTAAACGGGTTGAAACAGTTTATTCTTTTGGGAAGTTAGTCAAATACGATCAAAGTTTCAACCTTTGCAAGCTTGAAAATCAGACTGCACTAGTCTCAGAACTTTGAACGTTTGAATGACTTATACTTGTCCAAAAGGGTTGAAACTTGCGCCAAAAGAACCTTGAAACATGTGGCTATATTTCCTGAAAGTTTCATGATTTTTGAAATCTTTTTACTATTTTTGCAAACGTGATCAAAAACGATAAACAGTGCTGAAACTGAAAGTAAGTGCTGAATGTAAATGACACCAAGAATTTTATACTGGTTCGGTTATAAACAACCTACTCTAGTCTTTGAGGACACCTTCATCAGTTCACACAACACAAAGAACACCTTCCCACAGGGTTGATGGAGTTACACACCAACTCCAACCCTTTACAAACCTTGTATGATAATACAATTGTCACGAACACCACCACCTAGCAAGTGCAAGATTGATCACACCTTGATCAATCTTTTACAACAATGAAAAGAATATGTGGTAGACTATATGAAGCCTATTCAAGTATATGAATGTAAGTACAATCGGCTTTTAGAGAGAAGAAAGAAAGATGTAGAAGAAGAAGGGAATGAAAGACTCTTTTTGCACTTTTGAACTTGTGAGGCTTGTCTTGTATTTTGCTTGCTCTCCTTCTTGTTTTTATCAATATGTGCCGCCCCCCCTTAGCAATTTCTTCCTCTTGAAAATTTTCTTCTAAATCCTTAGAAGAGTATATGGCATCATTGTGACATGTCTTTGCTTACTTGGCATCTCCTCATTGGATGATCATTAAGCTCTTGCTTACTTGGCACTCATTGATTGGTTGGATGTTGTCATCACTTGATGACTAGACAAATCTGAGAATAACACTTAAAACATGTGCCAAAATCATCATAAAATGATTACCATAATTCACAAGATTATCACCCAAAATTAGCAAGACAAATACTTCAATTTTATCTCATAAATTTCGGCCATTACATGCTGAAATTTCAGCATGTGTAACATTTGCATTTCATTCAAAATGTTGCCAAGTTGGTTTTGATTTAATCCTTGAAATTAAAGAATAATTCAATCATCATTTAGTACACAATATTTTCATCAATTTTGAAATAAAAATTGATCACCAATAGTGCCTCAAAATCGGCCAACATACATTGCACACATGCTGAAAATTTCAGCATGTCTGATATTCAAAGATATCACCATTTTAATTTCATAATTTATTCAAAATACTTCCATAATATCTCCCAATTATCCACATGATTCAATACAACAAAATATGGCTCATTAACCTTCAAAATTTGGCCAGCCTTTAACACACATGCTGAAATTTTCAGCATGTGTCACAAATGTGACAAGATTTGAAATGTTACCTTTTGCAGCTCCTTTCTTTTTATCACCAACATTATATGCTTCATCTTGACCAATCAAGTTGCCAACAAGACTCCACATAAGCTCCAACATGATGGTATTAGGCGTGTATAAGTGATTGTACATGTGCTGAACTTTTGTTTTTGCAAACTTTGTAAAATAGTGCATATTTAATTATACACACATGGTATATTCCAATCAGCCCTTAATTGAATTTTCTAGAACACTTTGAGATGTACGAAATATGTAAAAAGTGTCTAGATACATGTTATATGATATGCCAAAAATGTTCCATGTGTCGTGTATGTAGAAAAACGAATTTTGGACGTTTATCGATTACCCGATTTTTCTCTAATTAAATTCCAACTTTTTGCACATGATATATATATTATGTTATACATAATATACATAAATTAAACTTTAATATTCAGCACTTAGGCTGATTAAAGTGGCGCCCAACACATGTGACAAAATTGAAATTGGAATCTCCACAATTTGACCTTAATGTGGGGTGATTTGTGTGCGCCAACATGGAATGATTTTATGTCTGCATATAGCATGAAAGCCACGAAATTTATGGCTATTTTTGAAGTGTAGGGGCTGGCCATCTATTTATGGCAAGTACGTGACACGTTGGCGAAGTTTCGGTATTCGTCTGATACGACAATTTTTGGTTTAGAACCTTTTAACGTGTCGTATTAAATTTGTCATCACCATGACTTATATCATATAATATAAGACCTGAATATACTCATAAATATGAGTTAAGTATAGTGGTGTGACATTAACGTACGTACGTAAAATATATAACGTGTCGGTAGTACGTTGGAATATATGTGTATGTGCCTTTTTAAAGAAAAATCTGAATATATATATTTATATGCATAATGGCGTGTGAAATGACTTCTCGGATTGATGAAATGCAACAACAGTATATGCAAAATACAGCAGTAGTGTATGTAGAATGCAGCGGTTGTATGCAGTAGGAGAAGGGAAGAAAAATTTCAGTGCTCAGAGGTAATGCTTTGCCTCTGTTTATATAGGGAACTGGGCGGAGGTTACACGATTGCCAGTAAACCCACGATCTCCGCCAGTAACCCACATCCATGTTGATGCCAGTAACCCCAGTAAACCCCCACGATCGGAGGTAACCCACAAACTGATTCAGTTTAATTTGGGCTGTTACATCATAGGATTGAATAATAACTGTAGGATCAGATAAATTCTTTTCTGGAAAAATTTAAAAGAAAATTTGTCCAAAAAAGATAAGAACTGGACGGACGAGCCACGAGCCCGAGCGCGTGTGTGACAGCCATCTGAGTCTTCCCTCCGGTCATATATTCTCTTGTGTTTGAGGCACATCTAAAGTGACTCTACTAACACTATATTTCGTGGCATTTTTACTTCAATTGGCCAATGTGGTGTATTTGTAAAAAGGTGACGTGTCTTCTTCTCATGAAGCCACATCACCAATTTTTCAATTTGCAACCAATTTTTACTCATACTTTGAGCATTAATTTCTCACTCATCTGGTATCGAAATTGAGTGATTCAAAAGCCTAAAATCATCTACGTATTACGTAGATAATTTAGAACTAATTAGTATCTATTTCTGATTAACGGACACTAATCATAATTAAGCTCAAAATATGTTGTTCACCAACTTTGAACAAACCCATTTTCAAAATTTCTTCCAACAGGCTTGACTTGGTTTGGGAGGTTGAGAAAGGATTTTTTTTTTCCAGGGGCGGTGATGAACTCTGTCGTAAGTCCCACATATCACCAAATACTTTATGATACCATGTTAGAGTGAATGAAAGACGTATTTGATTAAAATCTAAATGGTAAAAGGATCCCTGTATATAACAATTCTATTTATATACAATAAATGCATTCAAATATTTGATTTGAAATAATTTGGCTAAGATAAGATGGGATCTCTTGATTTAAGAAAATCACATCTCAATCATATCTTTTAAAAGTAATGTAAAGAAAGCATTACATAAGTTAATAATCGATGAGTGACACATGCATCAAACAAATACCTAATCCAAAAATTCTTTTAGAAAAAGTTTTATTGCTGCCGAGTAACAAAACTGGTGAGATATTTGAGAAAATAATCAGGTTGATCTATCTATATTCTTATTCGAGGCCATGATTACTTTTTCTCCTATATTTTTAAAAGTTTCTTCTTTGCTCACGACTCTAAGCTAAACAAACATTGACAGTCTGAAATGACTCCTGAAAATTCAATTTTTAACTATGTCCAGGACAAGTCTTGTCTAACACAGCCAATCAGACATATTTTATGTTTAACTTGGAACAACCAAAACCCTTAAATAAGGACACCAAAAATTCTAAAACATGACTTACTTAACCCTAATATGTGTATTTAATTGTGTAAATAGTGTTTTCAAAATCTTTGAGTGTTCAAGACAATATACATTTGACTGACTCTTTTTTCTTTTGATAAACCCACCTATCAATCAAACAAGTTGATCGTGGATTCACAACATTATCATATAATTTTAATATTCGTGGATAGAAAATCCAATATGGCACCAACCAAGATGGTATTAAAAAAT